>JAGWCC010000058.1:600000-1200000 GCA_022651775.1 Drusus annulatus
GACCTCTGGATTCGTAGTCGAGCGTCTTACCACTCGACCATGCAGGCCGTCAATTTTTTTCTATTCTATTGTTTCTATAGTTTTCTCACTGTTCTCTTATTTTATTTTTATATTATGTTCTCCCTCTGTACGCACGTATAACCGCACAATTTGAATTTTTGTTTAGTTTAATTTTGTACACTGATGATGCTTAGGTTAAGCGAAACCGGTCGGTCATTAAAATAAATAAAAAACTGTGGTAAAAAGTAATTATTTCCTTTCATTAAAATGTCAAACCACAAAGTGATTGGTTTCTACGAGAATCTATCATTTATTGATTATTGTTCGTACCACCTGCCTAACACTTCGGAAACACTCCACCGATTGCGATGTAAATATTAATTTGGACATTGACCTGGTTTCTTGCGAAGTGAAGAGATATCCACCTGGGAAATTGTGTAACCATAAGTTAATTTAGTAAGTAAGTAAGTACCTAAGGATGGGATAAGAACAAGGTGCAATCAAAGCATCACCCCGTGTCTCCGAAGGGGCAGGGAGAGATTGAAGTGCGCCACATGGTACGACGGTACGCTCCTTAAATAAGTGCTCGCTTCCGAATGGTTTATCCGGCTCCATGTAATGCGGTGAGCAAAAATAGCGTCAAACGAATGCAGGATTAATGGAGGACTGAACGCTGTTGGCGCAAATAAGAAATTGTCCAACGAAGCGAAGCTAGCAGTCCACAATGGAGTGCTTATACCAACCCTGATGCATGGCAGTAAGGCATGGAACTGGCAGAGGAAGGATGAAAGTAGACTAAACGTTGTGGAAATGAGATCCTTGAGACGTATGTGCGGGGTAAAAACCATATATTATGACTGTATCAAAAACGTGGATATCCGGAAAGAATGCAAGGCTGATGGAAGCGTAATGAATAGGATCAAGAAAGGGACGGTTAAATAGTGTGGATATATAGGGCAAATGAACGAAGTAAGGAGTGTGAAAATAATATATGACGAGGAAGTGAATGAAAAAATAAGTCGGGGACTCCCGGTGGAAACACCGATATTGCACGATCGCGTGATTCACATACTAGAGCCAGGCCATGTGAAGAGTCAGAATAACAGATGAGTATGTACGAGACGATAATTTGTACGAATGTGAATGAAGCAAGGAGTGTGTGCCAAGACAGAGTTATATAGCGGTCCGTCCTCTCTGCCTACCCCTGCAGGGAAACGGCGTGATGGTTAGTTATTTGTTTTTTTTTGTGAATACCACACAAGAGTCTCAGCTGTTCGGAGCCAGTGGGACAATTACACCTCCAATTGGAATATGTTGTGCGGCTAAAGGTAGTAGGGAGAAGAAGGAGTTGGAGGAGAGGAAGGTTGGGAAGTGTCTGCCTATTCAGATGTGGTAACCAAACACGGCTAAAGCTAATTCAAGCAACGTTGTGGTGGTTTCTCACCAAGGCAATACTGAGAGTACCTTTCACTCTGGAATGTGCCGCAAATATGCTACTTATAGTATTATTTAAAATTGATTGTAAAATAATACAGAATAAAACAATTCGTATTTGCTCACGCCGTGATTTGAACCCGTAATCTCTGGATTTGCAGACGAGGATCTTAGCTACTCGAGCATGGAGGCCGTCGAATCCGTCGGATGTACATTTGCGCAAATAAGCCCTTTATTTCAATATATCAGGGATTCTTAGGACAAGTTAACACCACTTTTGAGTTATAGATCCAACACTTTTGATTTCACCAATATATAATCGATATTTTAAAAGCAAGATAACATTTGTCGAAGAATTCGAAAGCAAAATGTACTGTACGACAAATTCAGAAAGTCCATTTTTTAATTTCGCTCCCAAGCCCTAAATCGGAAAAAAAAAAATTATAATTTTGATTTTAATTATAATTTTAAGTTAATAATGGGACCTTCCAGGTAAGTATGCTCCTGTATATTTTCTTATTTAAACTAGGAATTAATATGTAATAATAGAAAATAAGATCTGTATCCCTTGAGGTGATTTTTCACAAAAAACGGCGCTATACAAATCATCCAAATATTATTATTATTACGATTAAAGAGTGGTGGGTTTATTCCCGTGAAAATTAAAATCATCGTGTGATGAACACATTTTTATTCAGATTTCGACCACAAATATGAAAATAAGTAATGCATTTTTTTTGCGTCATATCTAGCTTCCGCTCGTAAATTAAAAATATTAAAAATTAACGTGAAAAATTCAGTCAATCTCGCCGGGACGAAGCTTCGTGTGGAAAAAGCACCGCCAAAGCAAAAGCTCTTCACGCATAATAAAGCCTAATAAGGTTTCTGTGATGTGTGCTTTTAATAGATTTTTACGCGCTACGCCTGCGACGGGCGCTCATAAACTATATTGCATTAATAAGTCATTATATTTTTATAATAAAGTTTTATTTCGGCGGAATAGAGCGGTGCGTACAAAACTCTGTCTGCCATTGAAATATACAATAATTATTTATTTATTTAATTATATACGCCCTTATGGGCTTTTACATAACAGTGTAATATATAACTTAAAATAATAGTGACATAAAAATAACATAGAGTAAAGATTAGCACCCAAAAACAAGTAAGGTAATGGAAATATTATAATGCAATATTTAAATTAAAAGTAATATTTTTGAAAGAAGTATGCAATAATAGCCTTCTTGTAACTAGATTCAGTGCAGTTGAATATATCTACTATTTCAGCGAAAGATGATATCAATTTCTAGTTTAAAGAGAAAATAGTGAAAAATTTTCAAAGGAAATAACATAAAATAAATGTGGTGATTTTTTTCTTGATTGCAAAGGTAAGTTATTAATACTAATGTTTTTGAAACTGTGTTTATTCCCTCCTGCAACATGGGCCTCTCCAAACCTAGGTTCACTATTTGTTTTTCTTAAAAATACACTTCACACAGCTTTCCCAAATATGCCTGCGCGGTCGAGTGGTAAGACGCTCGACTACGAATCCAGACGTCGCGGGTTCAAACCCAAAGTGCGCAAATATTTTTTATTTGGAAAATACGTGTCATAACTAATTTCATTCATTTAAAATAATATATTTTAAATTAGGTTTGAAAATCTGATGGTCTAAAATGGTTAAAAGTGGTTAAGACGCTCGACTACAAAGGCAGAGATTACGCATTCAAATCTCAGCGTGCGTAAATTAATGTTATTCAATTAATATATGTTATTTCCAATGTAATTCATATAAAAAATAATACATGGTATATTTGCGGCAAATGCCAGAGTGGTCATACTATAAATATCGCCCTGGTGAAAGACCACCATTCAGAATCGAAACGTTGCTTGAAATGCTTTAGCCGAGTTTGGTGACCAGATCTGAATAGCCAGGTACTTCTCAATCTATCTCTTCCCCATCGCCTTCCCCTCCCATCACCTTTAACGTCAAAACACACCCCGATTACTATCACCATCTGATGGTTTTTTAAGACGGTTATTTTTTACATTTGAGTTAATTCTTGTGTGATATTCATTATTTAAAAAAACCCTGAAGGAAGTTATTTCTCACAGGGTCAAGGTTAATATATGTATAGATATCTTTTAAAGCCTCACAATATGAAGAATTTCGGTAGAATTTGATTGACAGCCTTTGGGGTAGAAAAGTAATAGATTGGTCCATACTTAGCTACTGTAGGGAAAGTTATGAGTGTTTTACAAGAAAGTGCAGAAAAAGGGAGTGACTCATAACTTTATCGATTTTGAAAAATTAATAAAATCAAAATTAAAAAAAAAAAACATTCGCCCTTCGAGTCTTTTTGTCATTTGTAATCAATTGTTTAGCCTCAACACCCAAAAATGGCACTAAACGTCACTTTGTAGCATTCTAATACAAGCAATACTGCAAATTTTCTATGGGTAGTTAGGAAAATATATGAGGTTTCTAGTGAATCAATTTCGATAACTATGATCTTTTAAGTTCTATGAAAAACATACTAAAATGTCAGTGAAATGTACAGTTTGAAAACCAGCGAAAGCATTTTTGAACGTTTTACCTAAAATTCCTGCATGAATTTCATAAAGAATTTACAAAATTACTATGTTTACGTAGAAAGTTCACTGCATGGTTTGACATATTTAATAAAAATCGTAACTTTGTGTCAAATCACAATTCAAATTTTTCTTATTTTTTTTACAGTGTTATTCTTTTGTTTTCTTACTGCTATCTTATTTTATTTTATATTGTATTCTCTCTCTGTATGTATAAGTATATGTAACCACACACTATGTATTATTTGTTTAGTTTAATTTTGTACCCTGATGATGCTTATTCTAAACAAAATTAGTCGGTCATAAAAAATAAAATAAAATCTGTGATCTAATTGTTATTTTTTATTTCTTTTGTAATTTAAAGATTACTGTTTAAATTGTGTATTCACTGGAAACTTTAGACATTTTCCTAAATATCCTTAACGAATTAACAGACAAATAGTTTGTAGTATTGCTTGTATTAAAAAGCCAAGGAGCGTGTACTTTTGGGTGCTGGCCCTTTACACATATTAAGCTAAAATCATTCGCTTAAACGAGTTGAAATTTTATTTCTTCGTCCCTCTGCTGTCCAAAAAAATAATTACAAGCCATTTTTTAGCTTTATAACATTATTATGCTAATCCCAGCAAAGCCTCGATGATCCCACAGCCTACCTGTGGCCGGGGTATTTAAATATGGCGCGAAGGGTTGAAAAAATCCAACAATATGAATTTTATCTGAAAGGTTATGAAATTCTTTGTTTTTTAATTTTTCGGATAGCATGGCACGCCTACGAGTCTCGCTCTTTTATTGTCCCACCGGCGCACGCTGATAAAGGTCTAGGCTTCAAATGGTCGCACCGCGCAGGGTTGTGAGAAGAGTATAAATACCTTGGAGTTTGAATATATATGGAGAGAGAGCCAAATATTTTTACCCAACTTATACAAATTTGCGATAAATCACTTTTTCCGGGTTTTTACGTCGGATACCATGAGAGAGAAAGAGACAAAAAAGTTTTCACATAATATTGCAGCACTTCTAAGTATGCAAAAATGTTCTCCGTCCGCGCTAACTTCACATCATCGAGTCGTATAACTTACGTCAGCGGGTTTTGAGTTTATTTCCTATATTTTTTACATATGAATAAATACATAAAATCAACAAAAAGCTTCCATTCTTATTTAGGGAAACCTTTTGTTATTAGTGTGTTTGTGATATTTTGACTTTATAAATCATTTTAATGGTGTATTAACATTGTTTTTTTTTAGTGTGTTAAAATTTGTTTATTATAAAAAAACCATCAGTATTGTTAAATTTGCTTTTTTATGTGTTGGAACATAGTTATCATTTATTTGGCAAACCGTTGTTGTGCTCATTTATACCTGCATGCTCTGGAGGAAATTTGTCGTAGGAAAATGATGTTATGTTGAAAAAACACGACAAAACTTAACTTCACAACAATCTAGCATGTTATACTTCCGATCCGAATCGACTGTATTATAAAATGAGTTGTTCATTACATGATCTTACTTATTACGTGATGGATTATTCGGCCTGCCTCTTCCTCATCTCCTTTCCCTCCCCAACTTCTGTCAGCCGTGTGACATTACTAAAAAAAATGGAATTTTAAGTTCCACATGCTAGCAACTGGATATATATATTTTAAAAAATTAAGTGAATTCTGCACAAAAGCCCCAACTGCTCTCAACAGTCTAGAGCCACTGAGACTTTGGCATCCCCAATTGGGGTATGTTGTAAGATTGAAGGCAGTGGAGAAGGGAAGAGATGGGAAAAAGGAAGGTTGGTCACCAAACACCATAGCCAAAGCCATTTTAAGCAACGTTTCAATTCTGAATGGTAGTCTTTTACCAAGACTATACTACGAGTATCTACTACTCTGGAACGTACCGCAAATATTCTCTATATTATTTTCTATGAATTTATTGTGAAATAAAACAAAAGAATAAAATAAATAGTTAATGCGCGTCGGGATTCAAGCCCTTAGCCTCGTTGGGTTAGGTTAGGTTAGGTTAGGTTCCCACAAAAGTCTTCAGAATCAAACGAGAGTCAGAGCATTCGATGCAGAAAAAAAAACTGATAGAAACTACATATTATTTAACTCATTTTTGAACAAACTGTCGCTTGAGCCCCTTTGCCTTTCCAGCGAAGATATAAACAGGTAGCAAATAATAGATGCATATACTCATAATCATTTTAAATAAGAATGAAGCAGTAATGTTGTCAAATAATATGAACCTGGAAAATATGGAGAGTATGGTTTATTTTCTACAAATGTTTCTTTGTTACAAACGTGTGCCACCCCTGATTTCCCTCCCCGCCAGGGTCATGCATTTAGAATTTGATATGATAATGAATAATAAGGCCGTGTATAAAGGGTCCATTAACTCCGCTGACCTAATCATAAATCACGTGCTGGTCCGTCCACCTCCCCTCGCATGTGCCTGGCGTTAGGAAAGTTAGGAAATACATCAGGCTGTTTAACCAGGGAGTGACTGAGCTCGGAATGTGTAGAATAAAATGATAGAAAAAGAGCGAAATATATTTTATTAAATAAAAAAATACTTTGTTTTAAAACCACAGAATTTATTATGATGAAGGCCAACCGGTTTCGCGACCGGATCAAGCTTAATATTATGTGTTGTCAACTTAGTTATTATATGTGCCCTGACAAAGCTTGATCCAAGCGAAACCGGTTGGCCTTCATCATAATAAATTCTGTGGTTTTAAAACAAAGTAATATTTTATTTAATATAACGTCCAACCACCATGTAATTGCTTCTTACGAAAAAAGGAATATATTTTGATAAATTTTATACGAGACTCATTACAAGGAGAAAATACGGCACTTCGATTGCTTCGTTAAGTAATTACAACATTTTTGAATAAGACGGATTGTAGACGGGAGGAAAAAAAATCTTCTGAGAACAGGTTGATTAATTATTTCATACGAAAAAAATCGAGCGCGAGCAAAGTCTGATTGTCCATTATCGTCGAAGAAAGATTGTAAGAGAAGATTTGTAATGCTAAATGTAACGTTGGGCGTCAAATCGACCCCTTGGAATAACAAGGTTCCGTCGGACACCGCACTGCTATGCGATAATAAACTCTAAAGAAACTTTCTATAGAGCCCATTATCGCGATTAAACTAAAATTAAAAAAGTTTTTTAACATATGTTATGTCGGAAAGAGAGATTTGTTTTAATAATTGAACCATGGAGAACGGCCGGGATGTTAGACTAACTAACTAACCATCAAGCCGTTCTGCAGGGGTAGGCAGAGAGGACGGACCGCCATAAAACTCTGTCTTGGCACGCACTCCTTGCTTCGTTCACACTCATTCATCGTCTCATACATACTCTTCTGTTATTCTGACTCTTCACATGACGCGATACAAATATTTGATTCACTTGATCGTGCCATGTCGTCCTCGGGCATCTCCAAATATTTTTTTTATTCACTTCCGCATTATATATTCTTTTCACACTCCTTTCTTCGTTCATTCGCTCTACATGCCCAAACCATCTAAGCGTCCCTTCCTCGATCCTATGCATTACGCTCCCATCAGCCTTGCGTTTTTTCCGGATTTCCACATTTTAATACGGTCATACATGGTTTTACTGTACATACGTCTCAGGGATCTCATTTCCACAGCATTCAGTCTACTTCCATCCTTCCTCTGCCAGTTCCATGCCTCACTGCCATACATCAGGGTTGGTATAAGCACTCCATTGTGAGTTATTTAAAATATAACCAGTCTGAAGATGCCCATTTTATAGGTGAAACCGGTCCGATCAAAACTAAATAAGTAGAAATAAATGAAAAACGTTTTTCGATCACAAATTCATTTTAAAATGAAATTTCACAACGACTCGTCGGTAACAAAAGAAGTTGGTGTAAAACTAAATTTGCCGAATGAGGAGAATACTCTATATAGGAGAATAATATATATATGATGCGAAAGTGAACGGAAGAAGAAGTCGAGGACGCCCGAGAAAGACATTGCACCATCAAGTAAATCAAATACTAGAATCGGGCCATGTGAAGAGTCAGAATAACAGAAGTATATGTATGAGACGATGTATGAATGTGAATGAAGCAAGGTGTGTGGTCCAAGACAGAGTTATATGGCGGTCCGTCCTCTCTGCCTACCCCTGCGGAGAAACGGCGTGATGGTTAGTTAGTTAGTAGAATACTCCGAAATAAAATAAACTTTTTTTCATTTTCAAAAAGAAAGACAAACATTACGAATTACGAATATTTTAAAAACTCCTACAGCCATCATAATAAGCGGAAGATTATTTAATGATAATTTAGATAGTTTCATGTTTAATTTAGTCATAGCTTTCAAGCTTTGTAAAGTGTGTGTTGGATCCTAAAATCAACAATTTGATGGGTCCTAACCTGATACCTTTTGTCCAGTTCCTACCTTCCCTTTTTGCCAGTTTGTTCTGTTTGTATGACTACGTAAAGTGTGTTGAACAACCGATAACCCCCACCACTGGGCAGCCATATTAAGTTCTGGACGTCGAGAGCGGCGCGTCTCAATTCGATCTTAGTCGCCTACAATCGCTAGTACCTTCAGGGACCGTGCCTCGCTTCGCATCCGTCTCTGGAGGATTCGCCCACTCAACTTTTCATCGCCCGGGCAGATAGTTCTTGCCCTCTCGCAGACATTTAACAGATGAGCAAGCTGGCATAAATTTACCTTTATTATCTGTCCCCAAATACAATCAAATCATTCACTAAGTATAATCGTTTTACAGTCCACTCAAATTCATTCACGTCTTTCCAAAACTGAATCGCAGTTTCTGGATCGAACAGTGTGCTTGAGGTGATATTTAAATAAAAAAGGATATCGTCGCTTGAAAGGCAAAAGAGCTTAAGCGACACTTTGGTCAAAAATGAGTTAAATATGCAATCTTGATCAGTTTTTTTTCTGAATCGACTTTTGTTTAGTTATGAAAAATTTTGTGACCCTTCAACCATCTAAAATATATTTATCATTTATGAGAAGGCTTGACTCAAGCGGCACAAGTTTGAGACTCTTTTTAGCTTTTTGTCGCTTCAGGTAACTCAGTGACAGCATTGAGTAACCCTCTTTTTTCAAAATCCAACCAGATACTGAAGACCTTGCCTTTCCGGCGACGATATTATTACTAAGATGCCGCTTGTGCAATGATGGAGGGCTTAACCACCAGAGAAATTGAATCCACGACGCCCGAGTAGGAATGTAACACGTTTGTCTACCTAGCCAATAGCCTTCATTTCTCGTAGAATACTAAATTTAAAAAACCGTTACATTAACTTCGTTTGCACATTTTATCGCGCATCTAAGATATTTCTTGGATAAGCGAAATGAAGTATTTAGACATTTGAAAAATTGGCCACTATAAACAGAGGTGAATCTAATATTTTATTAGCAGCTAAGAAGCCAACGTAAAACTTAAATATTCAAGAATTTTGACGTAACCTAATACTATCGTAAATTGATGGACAAGGATTCGATTTCGATAAGGTATTGTCCATGTATTAAGTGCTAGACCTCGTAAGGTTCCTTAACCTCTGGAGTGAAGCCATTACTCATTTTATGAAATATAATTTGTCATCCATTACGCTGCCTACTGTATGGATAATTTTATTTGTGTGTGTTCCTTCTGTATTATTTTCAAATTTAGTCAATAAATAAGTTAATTTTTGGATGAATTGTAGAGTTTTCGACAGAAAAGGTTAATAGTTCTCTGAAATGCTTTTTAAAAGCGCTATATATACATCGAAAAATCACCGTTCACTCTAACACATGCAACGCTTCCCTCTAACAAAGACGCTATTGCTTGTATAAGCTTCGTGTTAACTCCATACATGGATAATACCTTCCACAATTTGTTCCTATCAACTCGATCATACGCCTTTTGCAAATATAATTAAAAATATATAATTATATTTGCAAAAGGCGTATGATCGAGTTGATAGCAACAAATTGTGGAAAGTATCATTTATGTATGGAGTTAACACGAAGCTTATACAAGCAATAGCATCCTTGTACGAGGGAAGCGTTGCATGTGTTAGACTGAACGGTGATTTTACGAAGTGGTTTAACATCACAAAAGGTGTAAAGCAAGGCTGTGTAATGTCACTGTGGTTGTTCAATTTGAACACAAATAATTGTATGCAAGAATTGAAAGGGGTGGGCTTGGGCGCGAAAATGAACAATCTGAAAGTATGTTGCCTATTGTATGCCGACGATGCGGTGCTGATTGCTGACAGTATGGAAGATCTACAGTTTCTCGTGTCTAGGATGAACCAAGAATGTATGCAAAATGAGTTGATGATGAATGTAAGTAAGTCTAAAGTCATGGTGTTTCAAAGGGAGAGTACGAGAACAGCGTGCAATATAGTTGTGAATAATGAATACTTGGAGCAAGTGGATGATTTTGTGTATTTAGGAAGTATGTTCTAGAGAGACGGAAAGGCTGATGAGGATTTTGAAAGAAGGGTGAATGCAGGAAACTCCATTAATGGAAGACTGAACGCTGTTGGCGCAAATAAAAATTTGTCCAAAGAAGCGAAGCTAGTAGTCCACAATGGAGTGCTTATACCAACCCTGATGTATGGCAGTGAGGCATGGAACTGGCAGAGGAAGGATGAAAGTAGACTGAATGCTGTGGAAGTAAGATCTTTGAGACGTATGTGCGGTAAAACCATGTATGACCGTGTTTAAAATGTAAATATCCAAAAAGAATGCAAGGCTGATGTGAGTGTAATGAATAGGATCAAGGGACGCTTAGATGGTTTGGCATGTAGAGCGAATGAACGAAGAAAGGAGTGTGAAAAGAATATATGATGCGTAAGTGAATGGAAGAAGAAGTCGAGGACGTTAGTTTTATATTGTCATATTTAAAGCTATAAAAGGGTTGTTTTGTCAATATTTACATAAAATGAAGGTAGTTTTTGAAAATCTTTTTGGGTTGATGATTAATTTAATTCAGACATCAAGTTTTATTTCCAAAGTTAATTGTTTCTCTGTGATCTCTCCGCAATCTATTACGGAGACACAGATGATGGTTTGCATGAAGGTTTGATTTTGAGTTTACATAATAATTCGATGAAGCGAGCATTTACTCCTTATTTGGAATGTCTCCGATGTCGGGAACGAGACGCATTGCTAATGGAGTAGCTAGAGGGAGAAATTTGAGTAATTGTGAGCAAGCTGTTCCGGGAACTGGGAACTGCCGCCGAGGGGCGGGGAAGGGGGTAGAGACAAAGCGAGATATCTGTATTCCGTTTCGATTTTAATACAGTAGTGGCTCGAAATAGCGGTCTCTTACGTGGATTAACCGGAATTCGTAAACACATCAAACAGTTTCAAAATGGTTGTTTTTATGCGGAATGCTCGATCACCACATCCTGCAACCCCACCGAAAGATGTTTCGGGTAAACAAGTTGATTTCTGAAGATATTTATAACTTATATATACTCAAGGAGATCGTTTAATTGTTTGCATCAAGTAAATACGTTTTAAACACAGAAAATTAGAACTTCCTCATACAAAGTACGCCAAAATGTAAAGCGGTCAACTATTTAACGAAGCTGCATCTAATCTGCCCTAGATGTATTAAGATGCACATATGTACGGTTCTGTCATTATCTCTCGGCGTACATATGAGAGTTACATTTAGCTATATAACGACCAATATACTTTTTTATACAGATTTTAACACTTTGGCTGATAAGGATATTAAAAGAAGGGTGAATGCAGGAAACTCAATTAATGGAGGACTGAACGCTGTTGAGGCAAATAAGAAATTGTCCAAAAAAGGGAAGCTAGCAGTCCACAATGGAGTGCTTATACCAACCCTGATGTATGGCAGTGAGGCATGGAACTGGCAGAGGAATAATGAAAGTAGACTGAATGCTGTGGAAATGAGATCTTTGAGACGGATGTGCGGTAAAACCATGTATGACCGTATTACAAATGTGGATATCCGGAAAGAATGCAAGACTGATATGAGCGTAATGGATAGGATCAAGAAAGGGACGCTTAGATGGTTTGGGCATGTAGAGCGAATGAACGAAGAAAGGAGTGTGAAAAGAATATATGATGCCAAAGTGAATGGAAGAAAAAGTCGAGGACGCCCGAGAAAGACATGGCACGATCAAGTAAATCAAATACTTGAATCGGGTCATGTGAAGAGTCAGAATAACAGAAGAGTATGTATGAGACAATGAATGAATGTAAATGAAGCAAGGAGTGTGCGCCAAGACAGAGTTGTATGGCAGTCCGTCCTCTCTGCCTACCCCTGCGGGGAAACGGCGTGATGGTTAGTTAGTTAGTTAGTCTGTCAAATTTTTAAAGATGCTGGGTTTTTTTTAAACTTGTTACACTACTGAATTTCAATATCATTGTGCTTTTTGAATAACCTTGAGTTTATATTTTACTTTTACTCTTTCTAGATATTAGTGAATAACTGAAAAGGAGATAATCAAAATAAATAAATATTGCATAAAACATGTATGTTTAATCAATATTATAAATCAGTTAGATTTTGTATGCTGCATGCCACGTTTTTTTCTTTAGCTAGGAATGACAGCTTTTATAAATAACATCACAAACATATAGACACGTCATATCATAGATGTCGCTAGAGATATGTATACATTTCTATGATTTGGCATCTATGTCATATTTTTCTATGGACATTAACCTTAAAAAATACACAAGTTACTTTCTGCCAAAATAATAGTGTCATAGTTGTGTACCTCAGTGAATATGTCGAGTTTCGTTCCAAGTAAATCGCATTTGCGGCATTCGTTGCTTTTTTTATTTCATCAAAAGAAAAAAGCAGTTGAAGCTCATCGGTTGCTGGTAGAAATTTATGGTGAACATGCTCCAGTGATTAGAACATTTGAGACATGGTTTCGTCAATTTAAAAGTGGAGATTTCGATTTAACAGACAATGAACATCCTGGTGCATCGAAAAAGTTCGAAGACGAGGAATTGCAGGCGTTATTGGATGAAGACCCAACCCAATCGCAACAAGATTTGGCGCAAACACTTAATGTGATCCGAGGAGCAATTTGCCAACGTTTAAAAGCCATGGGAAAGATCCAAAAGTATGGAAAATGGGTACCGCACCAAATGAACGAGAGACAAATCGAAAAAACATGAACGTGAAACATGACAACGCAACGCCTCAAATAGCTAAAGTAGTGAAGAACACTCTCATAGCATTGAATTAGGAAATATTATCGCACCCGCCGTACTCTCCAGACCTTGCCCCGTCCGACTATCACCTTTTAGCATCGATGGGACACTCACTCGCAGAGCAGCGCTTCGCCAATTTTGAAAAAGTCGAAAAATGGCTCGTCGATTGGTTTGCCTCGAAAGAGAATTTTTTTTTTTGAATGGTATCCATGATTTACCCCAAAGATGTGCAAAATGTATAGAATCCGATTGTCAATACTTTGAATAAAAAAAAATGAGATTCCCTTGAAAATTAAGCGTTTTCTTTATTGAAAAAACTGTCAAACTTCAACTTACACCCCTTAGAGTGATAATTTAATAAGCAGCTATTTTTCACATAATATATTATTCCAGAGTGTTTACCGGGATTATTATTTAACGCATTGGACACAGATAACGGAGGCGGT
Source organism: Drusus annulatus (assembly GCA_022651775.1). Taxonomy (NCBI): domain Eukaryota; kingdom Metazoa; phylum Arthropoda; class Insecta; order Trichoptera; family Limnephilidae; genus Drusus; species Drusus annulatus. The sequence continues at coordinate 613,675 of JAGWCC010000058.1, forward strand.
ACTGTAGAGAAACAAAAAAGCGAAGGATGAGAAAGACTTAATCAAAAGCGTAAAACTAAATTTAGTAATTTATTCTAGATAAGTATAATGAGAATACGTATCTTAATGAGAGGATATAGCGCCTACCTCAGTGGATAAGCGAACAGGAGTTATCAACCCTCGTGGGGCCGGGGTCATTAAAAACTTAATTAATGATGTATTATTCTAATGTGCTATCGGGCAACCCATTAAATAGATAGAAAAGATCAGCTAGCGGTTACAGGAGGTAAAATGTGGGGATTTTAACAAAACTTCGATTCAAATAATAATTTAATGGCCTGACTCGACACAGGTTGAATTGAATACATATTTTTATTTTATTTTTTATAGTAAATACCGCACAAGAGTCCCAACTGCTCCCAACCATCTAGAACCAGTGGGACTATGGCATCCCCAACTGGGGTATATTGTGAGGCTTAAGGTAGTGGAGAGGGGAAGGAGATGAGAAAGAGGAAGGTTGGTAAGTACTTGGCTATTCAGATCTTGTCATCAAACACGGCTAAAGCCATTTCAAGCAACGTTTCGATTCTGAATGGTGGTATTTCACCAGGGCGATACTTCGAGTATCTACCACTGTGAAAAATATACTATGAATAATTTTATATTAATCACATGTGTTTGAGCCCGCGGTCTATGGATTCACAGTCGAGCGTCTTACCACTCGACCGCGGAGGCCGTAAAGTCGAAGTTGATGCCGAAGGTGTTAGATAACTTCCTTTACGCTTATAATTTTATCGATATGTTGTATCGGGGATTACTTCCCGGGGAGCCGCTAGTTCCTGAGGATGATTTACGGTCCACACTCGTGACGCTGTGAGAGCGATATGATCAAGTATTATAACTGCTGAAGAAAATAAAACGTTCATTGATTTATTTGGGAGTATTCTGTCAGCACCAGCTGCAAAGGCTCAACGGAGAAAAAAATGAATTTATCACTGTGTTACACGAAAATCAATTTATACGGACCCTTGATTGGTGTCGCTTTGCCTTCTTCGGTGACTAACTTACTAACTAACCATCACGCCAATTCTCCGCAGGGGTAGGCAGAGAGGACGGACCGCCATACGACTCTGTATTGGCACACACTTTTTTTTTTTACGTGAATACCGCACAAGAGTCTCAACTGCTCCCAACCGTCTAGAGCCAGTGAGACTATGGGATCCCCAATAGGGGTATGTTGTGAGGCTGAAGGTAATGAAGATAGAAAGGAGATGAAGAAGGGGAAGGTTGGAGTGTACCTGGATATTCAGATCTGGTCACTAAACACGGCCAAAGCCATTTCAAGCAACGTTTCAATTCTGAATGGTGGTCTTTCACCAGGATGATATTACTAATAGTATATACTACTCTGGAACGTGCCACAAATATACTGTATTTTAATTTATATCAATTCAGTGTGTTATGACACATATTAATTAAAATAGAATTTATTTGCGCACGCCGGGATCAAACCCGCGACCTCTGGATTCGTAGTCGAGCGTCTTACCACTTCTGACCATGCAGGCCGTCCTCCGCAGGCACTCTTTGCTTCATTTACATTCATGCGTCGTCTCTCACATACTCACCTGTCGTTCTGACTCTTGACATAACCCGAATCAAGTATTTATTTATGCCCGTTAAAGGCTTTTACATAAATATGAATGTAACAAAAAAAAATATATATTTACATATATATATATATATATATATATATATATATATATATATATATATATATATATATATATATATATATACACTCATAAGCAGTGCATACATGTTGTACAAGTAATACAAAATAGTAGTGAATGGGTGGTACATCCAGAAATGAATGGTTTTATCAAATAAATTATCTCTACTAGAAGTACTAGATGATAAAAACTTTACTTAAGTACGCTTATTTTGTGATATTGATGTACTAAATATATCAACAACATCGGAGTATTTGTTTTCCAGATGTTTAATTCGTCGCAAGGGAGCACAATATTGTAAGGTTGAAGTAGAATTGTTACAATAGTATGGTAGGTAATGTCTTGTAACTGTCCTGCCAGGAACATGAAATGCAATAAAAGATAACAATTCAGAGGAATACAACATTGAATTAATAATTTTAAGCAAGAATGTTAAATAGCAAATAATTCTACATTCAGACAATAATAGTAAATTAAATGAATACAGTAAGTAATCGTAATCTAGGCATTTTATAGGATTACCGATTCTAAAATGTACATATCTTAAGAATTTATGTTGGATTCACTTGATCGTGGTATGTCTTCCTTCTGCTTCCATTCACTTTTGCGTCATATGTTATTTTCACACTCCTTTTTTCGTTAATTCGCTCTACATGCTCAAACCATCAAAGCGTCCATTTCTTGATCCTATTCATAACGCTTAAAGCCTTGCATTCTCTCCGGATATCCACATTTTTAACACGGTCATACACGTCATTTCCAGAGTGGTAGATACTCTAAGTATCACCCTGGTGAAAGACCACCATTCCAAATCGAAATGTTGCTTGAAATGGCTTTAGCCGTGTTTGGTGACCAGATCTGAATAGCCAGGTACTTCCCAACTATCCTATTCCCCATCTCTTTCCTTTCTCTACAACATTTAACCTCACAACATACCCAATTGGGGATGCCATAGTCTCACAGGCTCTAGACGGTTGGGAGCAGTTGGGACTCTTGTGCGGTATTTACTATACATAGCCAAACCATCTAAGCGTCTCTTTCTTGATCCTATTCACTACGCTTACATCAGCCTTGCATTCTTTCCAGATATCCCATTTTTAACACGGTCGTACACGGCTTTACCACACGTACGCCTCAGGAATTTCATTTCTACAGCATTCAGCATTAATTCAACCAACGTCATTGTCGCGGCTGCATCTGAATGACTCAGCTCTCCTCTCAACGAGCGATGGTTGCAGATGATGCGGAGACCACCTCGAAGCACACTCAATTAAAATGACATTCACTACTAAGAGGAACAACTTATTCAGCTACCGTTTGGATGAATCGAATTTGAATCCCACTGCGGGATCCGTGCTCTTTTTAGCACGTAGAAAGTAAGATATTGGCCTCATCAATTTCAAAGCAGCCAGGATGGACTCCCTCTTGATGGCGTTTTGCAGAAATGAGACCTAATGTCCTCCGTTCATATTTTTTATTTTTATTATTATTATTGTGTGTATTACAACTTTTATGTTATTATTATTATCAATTATGGAATATACCTTCTGGAATAAAACTTTATTATTATTATTATGTAGTGACTCGATCTCAATAACCAAGTCCTTACCTACTAAGGATTAAGGCTTTGTAACGCTTAAGTCACAACCAATCCAGCATTTAGTCTAAGCGATGACAAATAAAGCTTTTCCACACTAAACAACAAAGCTCCCCTATCTCTAATCAGAGCTCGAATCTAATTATGCTCAAACGTATCAGATTGTGTAAATTCTCAAACATAGTAATCTCGGATTCGCGAGGAAGTTCTCCACACAATAGACCCTTCCTTAACTGAAGCAATTGTGGAATTCCACACTATTTCACTGCTTCCTACAAATTCCATTTGGCGTTGTACGGCTTGGGAGGAAGTGGAACTAGAGAAAGGTCTCGTGGGAGGTTTGGGGTGTAGAATCTAAGTCAAATTTATAATAATAATAATAAATGGATTATAGTGGCGTTTTCGTTGGAAAATCACCTCAAGGGTACGATATAACTTAATTTATCTCACCTATAACTTTTCGTTTAGACATTATTTTTTAAATTGGAATAAACTTTAAGGCTTTTGTGCTTTATTTTTATATTATTTTTTTAATAATCTTCTACGTAAATATGAAACAGAAAAAAGCCAGAAACTAAAAAGAACAATGATCGCGACCTAGACTTTTTCCGTTAGATGACTTATCAGTGTTAGATGACTTGTAAGTGCACTATGCATGTAGTATAAAGGGCAAAGGCAGCCTTGACAATGTCACTCCAAATTACTATAATTGAATTTCATTTCTGCCTTCTTTCCTCTTTTTTTCATGCCATCAAAACCTTATTAAATTCTGTATTTTTATTTCAATTTCATATTTCCTGAAATTTATTAATTTTAATTGATCAATTTTTCCGATCTTGTAATGTACCGTTTACGTACGATGTGATGCCGCCTTCATGGCGTTACACCATTTTTTTTACATAAAACTGCGTTTCTTGGAACGACGATAAATTGCAGTAATGCTTGTATTTTTACACATCGATAATACAATAGTAATATGTATTATCTTCTGACATTTTAGAAGGTTTTGTTAAATTAAGAGGGGTAAAATTGAAGAAAAAACACAAACTAACAAAATACGCGACTGACAGCTGGATAACGACAGTTTGAGATGTCGAAGATAAATACCGTGTAATGCGCTGTTTTTGTCAAAAAATCACTTTTCGTTCTAAATTTTGGTATTTAAAAAATTATGAAAAATCCCGTCAATTAAGGTAGAAGGTTAAAATGAATCAAAAAACGATCTGGAATTCCTTGTTGAATATTTAATTAAAAAAATCCTAACAAATTGCCCTTCTGACGGTACAGATGACGTCACGCATCCCCCGTTCTCTACCTCTGAGATACTGCCGTTTTGGCGGCGTTTAAAAAAAATTCAAACTTTGAGAATTAATTTAACTATGAAAACGAACTTAAAAAAAAATACTGGTATTTAAAGTTTGAAGGTGGATATTGATAAAAAATAAATAAAAATGGACTCAAATTCCGAATTGCGCTTTTTCTTCGTTTTAGCTGTCCAGCCTTGGACCGAGGACTCTCTCAAATGTGTTGGGTCTTGTCTATTCTCGATGACTCTCACGAAGACGGTAGTAATGCACTTACTCCCGTTTATTTCATTGTTTTTGTTTTTGTTATATTCTCAATTATTTTTAACATAAAATTTGTTGCCAAAGGTAAGTATAAAATTTGAATATCTAACCAAGTTCTAAAACCTGAATATACGGAACGTTTACCGCATTCTTGACGATGGTCTGAAAACTTTGCCTCAGCTTTCCTTCTGTGAAGCTCTTAAAGATAAGAGAATGGAAAATGTTCAAAATCCCAAGGAAACTGTATCTTTAACATTTCATCAAACACAGGCCAGGTGGAGGGGGGAGGGGGATTCATTTGCGGGCACATTATTTAGGGACGAAAGAACTACACAACGTGCGTAATGATTCTAAATTCCGCCTTTGACACTAATTTACGGGCATTCTTCATAAAGCTATTTCTACGGGCACCCGTCATATTGACATATTAACATTAATATTGTTTATAAATATTTTATTTTACTAAAATTAGACTCGTCTTCACACACTGACTACAACTCTAAAACTTAAGATGGATTAATTTACTAACACTAATGCAGTCGTATGGTCAACTTCGCCAGACTTCCACCCTTGAAGAGACCTTTTTTATTACCCCATAAATCATGATGCGCCGAATGTGTTATGCAACGAGCGTTTATTTGCAATTTGGGTTTAAAGTAAAATATCCTTCACATCGATGACATTCTTTCTTCATTGCTTCACACAAATTTTTACACTATGATTATTTTGTTCTAATAAATAATAATAATAATATTTAGATGATTTGTATAGCGCCGTTTTTGTGAAAAATCACCTAAAGGGCGCTGATGTAATAATAAATAAATATGATAATTTCACAAATAGAAAAAGTTATAAGCGTTATAATGCCAAATCCGTCAATTTGTCGGGTGTCTGTAGAGATAGACAAATAGCGACTAGTTTAAAAAAAAAAAAGTTTCAGAAAATAATAATACAGTAAATATATTTACACTGTTCAATTATAAAAAGTTGTAAAAAAACTAAAAAATAATTTCTGTTTTATAAAATTTGCAAAGCAAATCGAAAATCCGTCAATTTGACGGGTGCCGTAAACTTTGTGTTAACCATCAAATACCACATCGATAGTAAGAAACACTGCAATGGAAACCTGCCAGGTAAGTATGTTCCTGTATATTTTCTTATTTAAACTAGGAATTAATATGTAATAATAGAAAGTAAGATCTGCACAGCGCCCTTGAGGTGATTTTTCACAAAAACGGCGCTATACAAATCGTCCAAATATTATTATTATTATTATTATTTACAGGGAGATGCTTTGAAGTCGATTTGTTAAATTTTATCGCATCATTTGGCCAATTATTCGAGAGTATTGTTATTGTATATTGTTTTGCTGATTAACATAATATGAAAATCCTTAGCTTTATGGTATTTTGAGGATGTTGATCACATACTGTAACCATTTTGCTGCATCCTCCAGAGTTACCTAACCACTTGAGGCAGCATTAAACAGGACAGGAATATAGAGCAACGGGGAGTTAGCGTAATATATAACTATTTATCATATTTAACAACAAAGCAGCCCCAACTGAATAAGCAAAAGAAAGGGAAATTAATTTTTGGCGTCTTAAAATTTACGTTCACCTTTGGGATTAATTTATTCCATTATAATGTTATACGCATATAAATGTAAACGTATTTGTCATAATGTTCACTTCAGCATTATACTAATATGTTACATTTTCTTTACAGATTTAGCAAAGTATTTACCTTAGAATACATAGAGTGATACCTATCCAAGCCAGTGTAGTCAGTTTTAAAAAAAAAAAATTTTTTTTTTTTTTTTTGTTATATTAGTTACTTTGTACATTAAAGTTTTCAAGTATCTAATTATTTCATTTTCTTTTTGACTAATAATATTTTAAATTAAACACTACTTATTATTTTGATTTACATGCATTTTAAATAATTTTTACAGGTTTTTTTAAAATTTATTGATAGGCATAATTTTGATGGTTTCCGGCAGCGCATTATACGATTTCATTCCTTTATATAGTAAGCTGTTTTGGGTGTTGGCTTTATTCTTTTCTGGTAGTCTAATTTATTTGCATGCCTTTGTATTATACTTGTGAATATCAACATTGTAGATAATTTTGTCAGAAAAATACTCTGGTAACAAGTTGTTCTTCATTTTATGTATAAACATCAATGTGTTCAATGTCAGCATCTGTTTAACTGTCAGCCAATTTAGTTCCTCTGACATTTTAGCTACTGTTGAGTATCTATTTCGCCCAAGTATAATTCTCATAGCTCTATTTTGGAGAATTTGAAACCTGTTTTGTTCTTATAAGTTTATTCATTTTAAGCCATCTTGATACATTATCTAGTTCATTATTCAAAATATTTAATAACTCTTCGTAATTATCTCCAATTATGTATGTGAGTGTATCATCAGCAAATAGTCACTAATGAAAATATTTTTACCATATCGTTTATATAGATAATGAACAACAAAGGTCCGAGGACTGATCCCTGCGGTACTCCTAAATTATTTTGCCATGGTTTTGAAAATTGATTATTTACTTTTGTAACTTGTTTTCGTTCTTTCATATATTCTTTTATTCATTTTAAAGCTACATCCGAGAAACCAATTTCAATTTGATGATTTTTGGCGGACTCGGCAGACCTGGACGCGGCTAGGACTAGGGCTCGGGTATTTATACATCCATTCATAGCACATATCGATAATAAAAAAAATGTAGACGGAGTCCCGCGGTGACCCAGGAGACCAAGATCATCGTTACAGTACATAGAAGCGGTGTATTATATTTGTTGTCTCTTTTTCTCTTATGGTGTACGACCTGAAAACCCGGAGAAAGTGATTTATGGCGAGTTTGAATAGGTTGGGTAAAAATAATTAGCTCTCCCTCCATATATTGTTACTTCAAAGTATTTACCCACTGCCTGAAAATACGAACGGAGATGAACAGGAGATTTTTCTAAAGATACATTTTTGTTGCATTGTGACGGATTACGCAAACTTTTTTCCATCACACTTCAAGTCACGTATCTCAAAATGTACGACAAACTAGCACCTATGCAGTGGTGGGGGGGGGGCATAGTCCCTTCCCTCCCCCTTTTAAATATCTGGCACTCGTAACTACTAGCATCTTTCTTAGTCTAGACGGGGCGATTAGACACACGGAGAGAGGATCGCACGAGAGACGAAAGGAAGGCAGGAAGAGGAGAGACATCAGAAGTAAAAGTATAATTGCAGCAGTGTTTTGTTACCTCCACTCGACAGGGAGATTGTTTCACGAACGTGGTATCGCGAAAAGCTTTGGGTTGGTTTCTTTTCACAAAGAAAGTACTGTTTTTTCATTTAGAGAACGGGGACATAATAGTTTCTAGAGAAGGGTATCACTTATCTAGAGTGATGTCAAAAGAAAAACCAGTTCCGGATTAAATACGAAGTGATTCAAATGTGAAATGGAAGCATAATTTACCGATGTAGCGTATGTCACACAGCCTCAGGAAAATAATGGCGGGGTCTTACCTGGAACAATAAGAAAAAGGTATAAGTATTATTGACAACAATGGTATCAACCTTGGAGTAAAAATATATATAGAGAGGCACCTTTGCGAAACAGTGTAGTCAGGACGGTTGACTTTATGCTGACTCGATAGGGAGACGAAGATATATAAAATGATGTTGGGTAGTCTATTAGTTACCACCCACATGCAGTTCGAATATTAAAAAAAAACATATTTGAACACATTAAACAAAACAATAAAAATACACAATTGAAATGATTTATAAAGACAAAATATCACACAAACACTAATAACAGAAGGTCTGCCTAAATAATGAAAAAAGATTTCTGTTGATTTTATGAATTTATATCATTAAAAATGTGAAATAAAAATTCTTTCAATCAAAATATTTATAACTGTTGAAACACCTCTGAAAAGTGATGTTTTATAATCTTTATTTGGTCTTATTTGAACATTCACGCATATCACATATCACCATTGTGTTTAAAAATAGTTTCTTTATTAAATTCCTTATACATGACAAACTTTTAAATTTAATAAATACAATTTAAAGTAGCATTTAGACTCGCAAGAAAAATAAAATTGCAAAATAATAAAATTTCAGGCAGTGGTGATAATCAGGTCAATGAGGAGAAACTCTTTCAAGAATCAAAAGGATTTCACTTCTGAATTTCTCCTCCCTGACATGAAATAAGTCGATATCGGAAGAGATTTTGTTCAGGAGAAAAATACTCCTCCCCACCGGCAGAACCATCGGCTGGTTGGTCTTATAGGCAGGAAGATATAATAATCTATGAAGACGCTGTCTTAGATAGTCATCAGGAATATAGAGACTTACGCACTCCAAAATAGCAGGGTTTACAATATAGCCTCGCAGCAGTCTGAAGAAGTGAGTGGCGGCATACCCCTCTCTCCTGAGCTGTAAGGAGTGAAGTCCGAGCGTGCCCAGGAGAAAGTTCGTCGGATAGAGCCACGGATAGTGGCCATACTCCCTCATGTATAGAAATCTCAGATGTATAACAACTGGAAGTTTTTTGATCAACACAAATATAGGATTTAACCTAAAAGTTCGTTGACGTAACTTATGCGACTCGATGATGTGAAGTTAGCGCGGACGGATAACATTCTTACATACTTAGAAGTGTTGCAATTTTTTTTATCTCTTTCTCTCTAAACTCGGAGAAAGTGATTTATCGCAAATTTGTATAGGTTGAGTAAAACTATTTAACTCTCTCTCTCCATATATATTCTTACTTCAATGTATCAACAATTCACCAGCAACAACAACATCCAGATACCAGTCACTGGAAAATTCTTTATTATATCCATTACCTGTGAATGGACCGATTAAACCTTGTTTTACAATTTCAATAATATATCTCGCTACAATTGTGTTACCGCATCATTTTGCCGAAATAACGACGTTATTACTTCCTTGTCTGCTGAACCGTTATCGCGATAACAATAACCATGAACAATCCCTCCAGCCCTTGTCTGTGAAAATCTGGAAATAATGAAAACTTAACGCTTAGATAAAACTTCCCCCCCATTGATTAAAATATTTTGTATTCCGAGCAATGGGAATTACATTTTCAACAAAGGGTTATTTATTTGGCTATGCGAGCATTTGTATTGTTACATCCCTAGAGTAAAGATATAAGGAGGTATAACTAATATTTTTACCCAACCTATACAAATTTCCGCTAAATCACTTTCTCCGGGTTTTCATGTCCTATACCGTGAGAGAGAGAGAGAGAGAGACGAGAAAAGTCGTCACATTATAATGCAACACTTCTAAGTATGTAAGGATGTTTTCCGTCTGCGCTAGCTTGACATCATCAAGTCGCATAACTTACGTCAATGGATTTTGAGATTATTTCCTATATTTGTGTTGATTAAAATACTTGCAGTGGTTATACAAATAAATCAAACATGATGGTGATATGTACTATGCGTGAATGTTCAAATAAGACCAAACAAAGATTATTAAACATCACTTTTCAGAAATATTTCAACAGTTTTACATATTTTTGACCGATGTTATGTAACGATATTTCCGTAAACATTAACTTTAAATCCCGTCTGTTAATATTTTAAGGTACTCAACCTAATATTAAAATCATTCTATTTTATTACGTACGGGCAACCCCAAAAGGGGAATAGACTCAAGGCAGGAGTCTACCCGGCGTCTCGTGCGCGGTTTACAGCTCTCTTGGTATTAGACAGTTTTACAGAACGGACGTGCACACCCCTGAACAGGCCCTCCCGCGCTAACCTCAGGACATCCGCGAATCCAGCCGACTCTTTAAGGCTGATTCACACCAACGTCCAGTTCCGCTCAGTGCCGATATTTTTCCGCAAGAAAACTTATTGAAATGGTATGAATATCAATCAAGGTGTATGTGCCAAGACAAATTTGTGTGGCAGTATATCCTTCTACCCACCCTTGTGATATTTAACTACTTATTTAGTTAAATAATTATTTTGAAGTGTAAAAATACTTACAACGCAGATTTTTTTTTTAAACCATTTTTTTATCACTAAATAATATTTTTAATAATTAATACAAATATTATTTAGTGATGAAAAAATGGTTTAAAAAAAAATCTGCGTTGTAAGTATGTTTACACTTCAAAATAATTATTTAACTAAATAAGTAATTAAATATCACAATGGTGGGCAGAAGGATATACTGCCACACAAATTTGTCTTGGCACATACTCCTTGATTGATATTCATACCATATCAATAAGTTTTCTTGCGGAACAATATCGGCACTGAGCGGAACCGTACGTTGGTGTGAATCAGCTATTAAGCCGCATCCGCGAATCGAGCATACTACGCTTGCCCAGGGTATCGTTAATTATAATTTGTTTTAAATAATGCCCCTAACTTCACTTAAGCTCACGGTGTCCACAAAGAATTAAAGCTTTTCCTAGTAGCGTAAATTCCTTTGCTAAAATATAAGCCTTTCACCGAAGGCACCTTCTTAAGCAAAAGAGAAAGAGTTATCATTTCTGTATTTCCTTTCTTGTATATGGTATTATTTTTAATCCTCCCCTACCAAAAAGAAGGTCATGTTTCTCACCCCTATCCAACGAACTTCCAACACGATGACGCTCACCGAGAAAGCTAGCATGGCGTAAGTATTTATTAAAGATATCTAAAAGTCCTTATTCAGGACCTAGTTCCACTGGTCCGTATCACCGAACTGTAGAATTTTCAAATATTTAATGATATAAAGACATAAAATCAACAAAAAGCTTCCTTCATTATTTAGGCAAACTTTCTGTTATTAGTGTTTGTGTGATATTTTGACTTTATAAATCATTTTAATAGTGTATTGATATTGTTTTGCTTAATGTGTTCAAATATGTTTATCAAAAATGTCCGAATTGCATGTGGGCGGTAACTAATAGGCTATCCAACATCCTTTAATATATATTTGTCTTTTTGTATCGAGTCAGTATAAAGTCAACCGTCCTGACTACACTGTTTGGCAAAGGTACCTCTTCATGTCCTCCAAGGTTACATACTTAGAGTACATAGAATGGTATCAATCCAAGGCAGTGAAGTCAGTTTTTGATCATTTTAACATGACTCGGCGCACCTGGGCGTGGCTATGACTAAGGCTAGGGTATTTATACATCTATTCATATTATATATCGACATAATGTTTTTGTTTATTCGTATGGCCACTTTTTCACAGTATTTTCAACAACAAAAATATAGCATATAACCTAAAAAACCGTTTAGTTGTGTCAAGTTTAGAGGTATAGTAAGAAATGTGGGCGGAGTCCCGCGGTGACCAAGGAGCTAAAGACCATTGCGACAGTATATAGAAGCGGTGTATTGTATTTGTTGTCTCTTTCTCTCTCATAGTGTACGACGTAAAAACCCGACGCAGAAAGTGATTTATCGCAAGTTTGTGTAGGTTGGGTAAAAACAATTAGCTCTCCCTCCATATATTGTTACTTCAAGGTTACATCATAGGAGTGCTCCACAGCACACGGAGAGTCTAGAAGTGTTGGAGTTATAATGTTTGTGTTAGTAATCGTGTTTCAAAAGGTATTTTAGTGATAATTTCCTTAGCAAAGATGGACAGATCTTTACATTCCCCACCAGTTATAGAGCCCCCTTGCTCCTAGCCTCGTAATAAAATCTAGCATAGTTCGGGCTTCCCGGTTATATAAAGCAGCAATGATGGGCTTTCCTGGCTTCAGCTAACGCTCTCTGAAGTAGAATTCATCTAAAAAGGTATAAAGAGGGCGATCTGCTAAATTATATTTAAATATTATGAAGGTTTTCGGGGATTTCGAACCCGCATCAGAACCCTTGTTGATTGTAATAGAAACACATGTTTCATCCAATTTTCTATACTTAATTAAATTACAATAATAATAAATGAATAATTTTTATAGCGCTGTTTTCATAGGAAAATCACAATCAAGGGCGCTTTACAAATTCATATATCTTACTTACAACTTATCACTTAAACTTTTAACTAATAACTTACAGTTAAGATTTATTACCAATGGCTTACAACTAATATTTTCAACTAGTGACTTACAATAAGGACTTATGGCTAGTAACTAACTACTAAGTATAACTAGTGACTTACATCTAAGACTTCATTATTATTACTTCATTACTGTAATGTTCGCTGACGAACTCGACAGATGCTCTTTGGGTAAGGCGCGCTTTTGTTCGGGGATGTAGAATAAAATATAATCACTTTACTTGAATAATTTTTATTGATAGAATTTATAAAGTATAATAATTAAGCCCTTCAACTGACGATATTTAAGCACCGCATGGCAGTGCGATCTGAATAGGAATGCTTGAGATGAAATAGATTGACGGTAGAACAGAGTCGTAGTAATGGTCAACTTAAAGATCATAGTCCAACATGTGGTCTATGGGATAATGCATGTTCGAAAAAATTTTAGAAATCGATCTTTACAATACAATTTAAGAGACAGAAAGACATTAAAAGAAGCAATTAAGAAATACAAAAGGACATTGGTATGAATGGTTCTTGACATAGGGTAAGTTACACATGGGCGCAACTGGGTGGGCCTTTACATTACCTCTTCATTATAACTCCACATTTTTATTACTGTTCGACGATTTTTTTCTTGTGTAACGACAGATAATAAAAAATGTTTCAAATTCTTCAAAATAGAGCAATGAAAATTATACCTAGGCGAAATAGATATTCAAAAGTAGAAGAAAATGTCAGACGAGCTAAATTGGCTAGCAGTGAAACAGATGCTGACATTAAACACATTAATATTTAAACATAAAATAATACAAAAAAAAAACAACTTGTTACCAAATTATTTACAACGCGGATATTCACATACATAATTCAATTCAATTCAATTTCTTTATTCATTTTAATAACATTACAAAATAAAATTTAAGGCGTTATTAAAGATATGTAGAAAAAAAATAATACGTGGAAATGCGAAGAATTCAGACTACCATTTAGAATAAATTCAATAAACAAAACAGTTTACTTTATAAAGAGAAGAAATTTAATAATGCGTTGCCGGAAACCATGAAAATAATACCAAGTAATAAATTGAAAATAGCCTGTAAGATATATAAAATATATTAGTATGAAATATCAAGTAGTAAATAACGTTAGTAAAAAAAAAAGTTAAATCGAGCTTTGAACAATTTTATTTTTCTTAAATGATCTTCTCTAATCAAGTTTTTATCGCTTTTCCAATCAATTCCCAATATTGTCTTCAATTGTTTTCTTAGAAACTCGTTTATAATCATAAATATTATCATCACTTGGCTCTATAGACGAGAAAGTATTTAAGTGGAGTGGGAGGAAGGGAGAAAAGAGTGGAGGGGGGAAAGGGAAGAGGAAGATAAGAACACTTAACAGTAATCAGAGCCAGACACATCGGGATAATTCGATTAATAACTCATTAGAGTTTCGTTTTACGACCTCCTCACGTGTACATAAATTTTGTTTATCTTCATTTTGAAAACGGCTTCATTAATAAATTATCGTTTAATGTAACGCGTGAGATTCAACTCATCCAGAGATAAAGACAGTTTATTTGTTTTTAAGAGAGATTTATGAGTAGCGCAGCTTTTGTAAAAGCAGGAACAAATACCCATTGCTATGTATGAATGGAGCTGAGCGCTTCTGTGGTGTTTCAATTTCATACGAAGGATCGAATGCTGGAGGTTTTAAAGGAACCGTACATTCGATTAATGAGGCTTTAACGGGGCTACAATATCACAATCGGAATAAATGCATTCGCAAATAGTTTAGTGTAATGTCGATTACTAATATAGTCCTGTACTATCAACACCATCATTATATTATATCAACTATTAATTAATCATGTAATGACCCAATCAGTTTAGCACATGTGCAACTTACCCATGTCACTAAACATTCCTACCAATCTCTTATTGTATCCTAATTGCATCTCTTAATGTATTTTGGTCTTATAAATTATATCCTAACATCGCTTTCTAAAATTCCCTTCAACATGTATTACCCCATAGATCACATGTTTGGACTATGATACTTAGTTTGACCATGCCCACAATGGCAATGACGTTACTTACGAGTATATATAGACACGATGTAGCGCTCTCAAAGTGGGAAGCATTAATCACGCTAGTTGGTGTGATCGGTGTTTAAGCCGATTTAGTACTAAACGGTCACGCGTCGCTTGAGGTCGTTTCAAGCAAGTTTGGAACGCGGTCTGAACTTCGGATCTGTTTCGTTCATATACATATATTCTACGAATGTCTATCTTTGTCATACATGACCGATATTTGAATGATGAATTTACTGGTAACGTGTGTGTTTTGCTTGCCACATTTTGTGTTAATATTCTAAGGCTATAACGTGTCTATATATGTAACGTCATTGCACAATGGCCATAATGCAGGTATAAAACCAGAGCATTTCTACAAAACCACCCATTTCATTCCACATTAATCACCATTCCATTCTTATTCCTATTTTCAATGCCATCGCACTCTTTGTGCAGTATCCCATGTTCACTTAGCGGTTTATTTAATATTACATAAATTGTCCGAGTAAAAATTTAAGGGAAAGTGATTATATTTTATTCATCATCCCCGAAGAAAAGCGCGAAGTACCTAAGGAGCATAATGTCGGTCACATTAGTGATCATTACAATCAATATTAATAATTTTATGTTATTTTCTTAATTTCTATTTTTTTAATGTTATCTCTTTCATTGTTTTCATTAACTCACATGTATTATTATTTACATGGCAGACAGATTATTGCACCCACTGCTCTGTTCCACTGAAATAAAATGTTTCTATTATTATTAATAAAAAAACTCACAAACAGACTGTATCCATCACTAATCACTGTGTATTCTTTCAATAAACCCATTGGGATGTGTACATCGTCACCTACTTTATCACCATTACGCTGTGTTCATTTTATGTATATTTAAGCAGTATAAATGTATTCTTTATTGTTAAAATTTTATTCTATGAAATGAAAAAGACCACGGATAAGATTATATATGCACATACACGTACATACAGAGGGAGAACACAATATAAAATAAAATAATAATTTATCTGTCTCTTTCTCTCTGTTCTTTGTTATAATTTAAATGTTATTCTTTTGTTTTATTACCGTTATCTTTTTTAAATTTTAAAGTGTATTCTCCCTCTGTATGAGTATATATAACCAAACACTATGTATTTTTTTGTTGTTATTTTTGTACCATGATGATGCTTAGGCTAAGCGAAACCGTTCGGTCATACAAATTAAAATAATATCCGCGGTCTTGTAAAAAGTTATTTTGTATTTCTTTAAATATGTCAAACCACAAAGTGATTGTTTTTTACGAAAATATATAATTTTATTGTTTTTGTTCATAAAAAATGTTCTACATCTATTCATATACACGTTTTTAATAAGAGGTTAAAAAAATCTTAAGTTCATATGTATGTGAAGTTATGTTTTGCTTTTATATTATCTATATTTATATTCACTCACTATATATCCTAGTGAAGTAAGTAATGTAAAAATATATAAGAAAATAAAATGTAATAATAAAAATAAATGCTTTACTGGGTGATTCTTAAGAAGCATGTCAATCATTCTGCTAAAGAATATCAGAGTTTTCTCTAATATATTCCCAAATAATACAGTCACATTTTGAACCACTCAAAAATATCTAAATTTTTAAGCATTTTATCAGAATTTTACAAAGAGTCGTAGAGCAGGCAGTTCCTCAACGTTCATGTTCCGATGACAGCTGTCAGTTCGGCAGAAGGTGATGACAGGCGAATAGTCAAGTGACACGATAGGACATCAGTACGATAAAAAAAACATCGATATGAAACCAATCGCCCGATACAAAAACACGCTGGATTATGCTTCAAACTTCACGTCATTTTGGTGGATGATCCAAATTTAAAGTCAAAAGTTTGCCAATCTGTATCGTTTGATTAAACATTATCACAAGTTTTGAAAAGTTTGTGCTTTGTTATCTTTTGTTAGTTTAAATCAACGACCTATTTTAAATCAGTTAGACACAATATAGTTTCGGATGTGATGTGAGTAAGTAAGATTCTAAAATTCAAAAGTACATATTGGTGTAGAACTTTGCTTCCGTCGTTTTCCTATGGATGGCTTTAGCTGTAAGAAGGTCGAAATAAATTTAAAAAATGGCACGATCATTGGGAGTGACACAAAAAACAATTTCGAAACGCCTCAAAGCCATGGGAATGACTAAGGGCAAGGGCATTGGGTTCCGTACGAGTTAAAACCGAGAGATGTTGAGCTGCGTTTGTTGCTTGAAATGCAAAGACAGCAGAAATTTCTGCCTCGGATTGTGGCTAGGAACGAAAAATGGGTTCATTACGATTACTCCGAATGCATAGAATCCTGACGATTTCGACGGCCAACCCGAATATTCACGGCTCCAAGGTCGTCATGCTCTATATTTTATGAGACCAACTCGGCGTAGTGTATTATAAACTGTTAAAACTGACTGAAACAAATACAAGCGATCGTTATCTAACGCAATTCATGCGTTTGAGTCGAGCATTGAAAGATAAACGGCCTTACAACGAGAGACACGACGACAATGCTCAACCCCATGTTACGAAAATGGTCAAGACAAACTTATAAGAAAGATGAAATGGGAAGCCTTACCCCACCCACCGTATTTTCCTAAAGGTTGCCTCCTCTGACTATCATTTGTTTCGATCAATGGCACACAACTGGGCTAATCAGCACTTCCAATCTCAAGAAGAAGTAAATAATTGAATCGATTAGTGAATCGCTTTAAAAGATGACCAGTTTTTTCAACGCGGGATTCATATGCTGCCTCGAAGACGGGAAAAAAGTAGTGGGTGAGAATGGACAATACTTTGAGTCATAAATGTACACGGCCTGTTCAAAAGAAAAGGTGAATTTTGAATTTTCGCGGGCTGTGTACATTCGATTATCGATTTTTTTTGTTGTTTTGTTGGTACACATATGTTTATCATATGTTAGCATTATCAGCCATTTTTAATTAGTGGTTTGTTTTTGATAACTGGAAAGATTAGTCCACGTTTTTGTGTGTTCTTAGATTTTTTTACTTTCGAAAAAAATTGATCAAATAATAAAATCTATGATTGGTTTTTCCACAACTCCAGGACGCTGATCGTCATTAATATCTTCTCGGCCTTCTGTAAAGCGCTTGTACCACTTATAAACACTTTTTTGAGACAAAGTAGACTCGCCAAATCCACAGTCAACATTTTAAGTGCGTTGGAGCACTTTATTCCATTTTTAATGCAAAATTTAATAATTATTCTTTGATTCTTTTTTTTTTCAAGAGTAAAAAATCAAAGAACAGACAAAAACGTGACTAACTTTTCCAGTTGTCAAAAACAAACCACTAATTCAAAACATATGTGTACCAACATAACAAAAAAAACGATAATCGAATGTACACAGCCCGCGAAAATTCAAAATTCACCTTTCCTTTCGAACAGGCTCGTATAGTCAGGCTTTTTACAATAAAGCCTCGAATTTCGGCAAAAAAACCAGCGGAAGCCAAGTTGTACACTTATTTTTTTTTTCAATTTTCAGTAAATTTCATGGTATACCATGACTCAACTCCGAGCCCAGCGATTCTAGCCTGCCTTTAGTAATATCCCATGATTTTTCACAGGTCTGCACTATTAAAATAATAATTCATAATAAAGTAAAATATTTACAATAATATTGTGGTCGCTAAAAACTGCTGATTAGAAATTCTTCACGAAAAGTTTACGATTAAAGTTAGTTGGGAGAGCTCGATAATTTGATTCGAGTTCAAATCATAATTTGTGCCCGAGTGGACATGATCCACGTGTACCCTCCTGTTGTTAATAATTTTTTTTTTTTTTCACACGAGTTAGGGTAGGAGGCTGTGAGAGAAAATGTTTTATTCACCGTTTAAAAACTTTCTTTAAGTACATTGATATATTTGTCATGCGCCGCTATTGCATGGGCGCCTGGATAATATTCCATCAGATCTGTTAATAATAATGATTGAATATTTGGCCAAGCAGGAAAGCAATTTAAAGCTGTTTTATTTATACATTTTTTTGTAAACTTTTCAACGACACAATTTTTTTAAAAATAAAATGTATGTTTTCTGTTACCAAAGTATATTTTAAAGTCTATTTTGCAAAATTTTGACAATTAGTGTTATACTATTAGAAAAAAACCTTTTTTTTACAGTGAATGCAGCACAACTGCTCCCAACCATCGAGAGCCAGCGAGACTATGATATCCCGAATTGGAGTGTGTTGTGCGGCTGAAAGTAGTGGAAAGGGAAAGGAAATGGGGAAGATAAAGGTTGGGAAGTACCTGGCTATTCAGATTTGGTCACCAAACACGGCTAAAGCCATTTCAAGGAACGTTCCGATTCTAAATGGTGGTCTTTCACTAGGGCTCTACCACTCTGGAACGTACCGCAAATATTCTACATATTATCTTATCTGAATTGAAAGTGTTGCGACACATATTAATTAAATTTTTAAAAATTGCGCATGCAGAGTTCAAACTCGCGACCTCTGAATTCGTAGTCGAGCGTCTTACCACTAAACCACAGAGGTGCTCGACTCATGCAAAAGAAGGAAGCTATATATATAAGAATAATACATCTGTGTTTAGGTGTTACAAGCTTTTACATTTCCCAACTCATGTTTTAGCCCAAACACTGCTGTTTGATGAATTTTATCACTTTTAGGTGTAATTATTTAGGATTTTAATAGTCATCCAGTTTTATCGCGTATTGTTTGTCTGCTGAATCTACCCTAACAACCAGACCCGTATCGCTGGATGGCATGTTCAGAACATATTTATAACGGAGTTTATGTTTAACTGTGAGACTTACTGGAGGAAAACACGTCATGGAATATGTAGTAAATATTAATATTGTAATTTGGGATGTAGGTGTGCGAAAGTTCACGAATTTCAAGAAGTTATTTATTCATGATTGAGTATGATGGAACGCGGATGGATCTCGCAGGTAAAAACAAAGTGGTAGCGACGAGTGACAACCCCCTGAGAACTTTCCCCCGAGAAGCTGGGATTGAATAACTTTCAGCTTTTCGTTCATTCCAACTACCATTTCACCACGTAATATATTCAAAGCTTTCTCAATTTATAAACATCCACGATCCAGTGTGCACCTGAAAATGTCCTGTTTTTACACGTGCAATATTGGTCTTATGGGAGTCACTACACGAAATTATAAAACGTCCGATACAAATATATTTTAACGCTGTTGGTAACGTGTGAAACATACACTGAAAAAAACAGAAGTATTCTGTGAGTTCTGATCTAACTTTCACTAAAAAATAACGCTAATCACCACATAAATATTTTTTTTTTTTCAATCTTTAATTTTTTTAAAAAAGAAAGACAAACATTTCCGGGTTACGAATAACCTGACAATATTGTTGCTTGTGCAAGGAGGACTAAGCCAGCAGAAGAATTGAACCCACGACGCCCGGATGGGAATCCGACGCATTTGTCCACTGAGCTACCGACCGGTAATTGACCGACATTGTAAATTAATAATAAAAGCAGTACACTTGTACTACAAATGATTAATCCATAAATTCTCTACGAATAATTAGAAAAATGTCTAAAGTTTTCAGTGAATAAAATTCTTGAATTGAAATTTTTAAAATTCTTATTGAAAATTAAGTACTGGAATGGGATAGAATTTAATTATTCAGAGAGTTTGAACGAATTGTAGTAAGATACGAGTACACTGAAGAGTTAAATTAATTTTTTAAATATTTTTAAAAACATTAGAAAATTATAATTTGAAAGCGTATTAGGGATGTATAAGAAATATAATTAGGATATACAACAAACAAAGTACAAAGCACATATTTAGACAAGAAAGAGAGAAAAAATAGTGATAAAAAAAGATAGACATAATTCTAAAATTTGATAAAGAAACATGCTGGATAAATAATTAAGAGCAAATAAACAAGCAGAAGAAAAGCTTGTTGTTTAAATACAGTTTCACCGACGAAAAATATGTCAATATCTGAAGCGATTTGCTTGTTCACAGTTCCTTGAAAGCCAAAGACGGAAGGGATTTCCGTGTCGCAAAGTGACTGGGGAAAAAAAATGAGTTCATTACGATAACCACAAGCGCAGAAAATCTTGGGGAATTCCCGGCCAAGCTTCCCCGTCGACGGCCAACCCGAATATTCATGACTTTAAGGTCGTCATGCACTATATTTGATGAGACCAACTCGGCTTGGTGTATTGTGAGCTGTTAAAAATGACTGAAACAATCACAAGCGATCCTTATCGAACGCAATCAACGCGTTTGAGCCCAGCATTGAAAGACAAACGGCTTTTATTCAACGAGACGCGATAAATTGATTTTGCAGCGTGACAATGCTCGACCCCATGTTGCGAAAGTGGTCAAGACATACTTGGAAAAGTTGAAATGGGAAATCCTATTTACCCGCCGTATTTGACGCTCCAGACGTTGTTCCATCTGACTATCACTTGTTTCAATCAATAGGACACGACATGGCTGAGCAGCACTTTCGCTCTTATGAAGACGTAAATCATTGTATCGATTCGCGGATCGCTTTAAAAGACGACCAGTTTTTTTAACGCGGGATTCGTACGCTGCCCGAAAGATGAAAGAAAGTAGTGGCCAGCGACGGACAATACTTTGAATCATAAATTTAAAGTCAGTTTTTTACAGTAAAGCCTCGAATTTCGGCAAAAAACCAGCGGAGGCCAAGTTGTACACCGTGGAATTTGAAAAAAGTACAGCTTATGAATTTAATCACTTTTTTTTTACTAGCCCAGTGGTATTAATAGATAAATCATTTGCAGCACTGTTTTTATGAGACATTTACAAAGTATGTAATTCTCGGTGCTGGCCTTTAATGGGGAAGACCTGCTATTACGGAGAGACGGTTATGAGATATGAAAATCATCATCTTGCCGAAACCACTTTAGACATGTTTGAAATGGAAATTATAGTTAGAGCACCCACTTAACATTACTAACGGCCGAGGGTCTCTGTGATTCACGGAGAAAGCTGTGATAAAGCACAGCCGGGCTGGTCCCAAGGAACTCATTTAAATAACCCCGGATCCAAACAAGGTAGGCCGTAGAAGTTTTCAGCAGTAAACTGAATAATATCTCATGACCATAATTTGTGCAAGTCTATTCAGACTCTGGGAAACACGGTATCCAACGTAACACCCAAAAATGGTGAATCCATTCATAACACGTATCGTAAAAGAAGACGAGGACGCCCGAGGAAGACATGGCACGATCGAGTGAATCAAATACTTGAATCGGGTCATGTGAAGAGTCAGAATAACAGAAGAGTATGTGAGAGAAGATGTATGAATGGTAATGAAGCAAAGCGTGTGTGTCCAGACAGAGTGTGTTGTATGGCGGTCCGTCCTCTCTGCCTATCCCTGCGAGGAAACGGTGTGATGGTTAGTTAGTTAGTTAGTTCATGGTTCGATAAAATTCCTGATCTGACGGCAAGTGTTTGATTAAAAATAGTATTTGTTGAGTACCTTCACATTTCCTTTCATGAGATTCATGAGAACAACATTTTTCTTTTTTTATCAATTTCCATTGAACGTGCCATCGAATCAGATAACCCCAACCACTCCATAACTTCTCGGAGACACCTGTATTGTGTATAATAGCCGAGGGAGAATTATTTTGAGGTAACGACGTCACCTCTCAACCCTCGAGATAACTTGGGCTCTCTAGCGAGTATTTCAAAGAAATTTGATGTGGATATCAGATATTAGCAGTATTTCATACATTTTAATCACTTTTGAGATAGATCAAAAACAGGCGAAATACATTATGGATGTGATATCAAAGAAAATAATCCAATAAATAAAACATTTAAATTTTGTTTATAACCACTTCATTATTTAATACAACGTCTACCGGTTTCGAAAGTACCATTTCATCGTCAGGACAATATTAAAATTGGTGGTTATAAACAAAATTTATGTGTTTTATTTATAAATATGGCAAGCCACAAAGTAAATACTTTTTACGAATATGAAAATAATCTAATTTAATGATATCTTTTCGTGGGAGCACTTAGGCTTTCGATGCTGAATTAATCAGAATTTCGAAAGCATCAAAGAAAATAAGGCTATTTGAAAATTGCGGATCCGGGGATTTGATTACATTGATCTCCTTCCCTTTATCAGCAATTATCGAAGGATCAAGTGGGGGCTTAAAATCACAGGGGCCTATCTTATAAATGCAAAGCTGACATAGATAGGCCCCTGTGATTATAAACCCCCGAAGTATGACTGGTAGAAGAACAGACAGGAAGATTGTTATTTAAGTTTTGTGTATGAAAAGGTATTGGTGTAGGTTGTATGATCTGAAATGTTGAAAAAAAATTATTTATAGTTTTCGTGTTCAATTTGTAGAACTCCATTTCCATTTTTATAAAATTTAATTGAATTAAATTTAATATTATTATTATTAAGTTCTGCTATTTTCAGTTTATTTTTTATTTTTAGTGACAGCTGTTTCGGCGTTTAAGACGTTTTTCGGCGTTTTTTGACAGTTTGACAATGGCCTTAAACGCCGAAACAGCTGTCACTAAAAATAAAAAACTGAAAATAGCAGAACTCAATAATAATAATATTAAATTTAATTCAATTAAATTATATAAAAATTGAAAAAAAAATGTTTCTAGTTTAATTTGAATCAAATTATATATATAACTACAGTTAACTTGTTCTTGGGTATTGGGTGTGTTAAAGTTTTATTATTGTAATACTATTTATATGAATGAATACATATTTATGATGTTCCTCATTGTTTGACTACAATTTTTTTATTACAATATTTGCTGTCACGGCTTGAACACGGAAAATAAAATGTTTCCGTCAACATTGCTTTTAATGAATAATATTATCATTCTGTTGGTGTTTCTAGGGAATGCATCGATCGCGTTGTGCCCACTCATACATGTATACTATATTTTACCAAGAGTACTCGAAGAGACCAATACGGCCTCCGTGGTCGAGTGGTTAAGGAGCTCGGCTATGAATCCAGAAATAAATGTCATTTAATTAAAATGTGCTGTTTCACATTTAATAAATATGAGATAATATGTAGTTTCCCCAATTAGGGTGTGTTGTGAGGCTGAAGATAGTTTATTATTTAGATTATTTTTTTATATTAATCCCGCACAAGAGTCTCAACTGCTCCCAACCGTCTAGAGCCAGTGAGACTATGGCAGCCCCAAATAAGGTATGTTGTGAGGCTGAAGGTAGTGGGGAGGGGAAGGAGATGGGAAAGTGGAAAGTTCGGAAGTACCTGGCTATTCAGATCTAGTCACCAAACACGGCTAAAGCCATTTCAAGTAACGTTTCGATTCTGAATGGTGGTCTAAATTATTTAATCTGTTGCCATGACCATTTTTGAAGAGAATATGAGCACCGGTATGACGGCGTCCATGGTCGAATGGTAAGACGCTCGACTACGAATCCAAAGGTCGCGGGTTCAAACTTTTATTTAATTAATATGTGTCATAACACATTTAATTCATATGAAAATAATAAAAATATATATTTGCGGCACGTTCCAGAGTGGTAGATACTCTAAGTATCGTCCTGGTGAAAGACCACCATTCAGAATCAAAACGTTGCTTGAAATGGCTTTAGCCGTGTTTGGTGACCAGATCTGAATAGCCAGGTACTTCCGAACCTTCCACTTCCCTATCTCTTTCCCCTCCCCACTACCTTCAGCCTCACAACATACCTTATTTGGGGCTGCCATAGTCTCACTGGCTTTAGACGGTTGGGAGCAGTTGAGACTCTTGTGCGGAATTAATATTTAAAAAAAAAAGAAGTTATTTTAAATTCCTTTTTCTCCTTATCGCTTCCTTTGGAGATAATCCTGCCCATCTAACTTCTACTTTGACCGTTTATAGAATTAACGGAAGATATCATTATCTGAAGTTCTAAAGACACGAAATGTTAAAATAGAACTTTTATTAAATAATAACGTCAGCCCAAGCTCTGCTCAAACATACGTCCCTAATTTTAATAATAAAATAAACTTTGTAAGTAAGAGATATTTATATTGAAGATGTAAAAAGGTTTGTTAACAATACAAATCTCATCTTGGTACATATTTTATGCTTCAATTCAACTTGTGTTGGCGTTTATGTTAACATGGAAACATTTACTGTCCAAAATTCATTCTTAAATTCCTTACAGAAGATTTGAGCGATATTGAAGATATGGAACGACAAAGAAGAGCTGTAAATATACGTGCCGGAATGCTCTCAAGGCGGTTCTACCACTGTAGTGACGGTGTCAGGAAACTGCATTTTAAGACGTATTGCACTGCCCTATATACATCTGAACTGTGGAAACAGTACCCGACAGCGCAATGGAACAAGTTGAGGGTTTGCTTCAACAATGCCTGTAGGCAACTTCTGCAACTTCCAAGATTCTGCAGTGCCTCTACAATGTTCGCCGAAGGGAGGGTGCACTCATTCCCCGCCTCACTTCGCCACCGACTAGCCAGCTTCTGGGGCAGGACACGGAATTCAACCAATGTCATTGTCGCGGCTGCATCTGAGTGGCTCAGCTCTTCTCTCAACGAGCGATGGATGCAGATGATGCGGAGACCGCCCTGAATCATGCTCGATTAAAACGATATTCATTGTGTTATTATTTTTTTCTTACGAATTTATGTTTTTTTTTATATATAGATTTTTTTATATATAGATTTTTATACAGAGATGAGGCTGGTGAGAGAGACAAGAATGACGATGTTGTTCTCTGCCTGCCCTTATGATTTATTTTTATAACCTTTCTTTATCTGAGTGTAAAAATCGAACGTACGATCCGAAGGGGTGTGGTTAGGGTATGTCTTAGTTACCCTATTGATCTTACTTACTAAAGCGTTTTCATGACATAATCTTAGATAATTTGTTTTTAGTAACACTTAAAGGGGAGTATTTTCTTAATATTTCAATAATCTTTTTCTAAGATATCGCACAAACCACTCGTTTGGGGTGACATTAAAATCTCCTTTCAGAACGGGAGTATTAATTTAAAAAGAGTAAGGAATTGATGAACAATACAAAATGGATTATATTAATTAATTATATATTAACAATACATGGAGATTAGGGTGATAAAGAGGCGATTATTCATATGATGAAATTGAACAATTATTGAAAATGTCTTCATTAGAAAAGCGCAGGAAAGATTTAATTTTCATTTACAAAATCATTAACTGTTTTATTGACTCACCTTCTCTGTTGCAACTTATCCAGTTTAACATTTCTTGCCGTAGACTCAGAAACAATGAATTGCTGTTTCTCAATCATCACAATGCAAATTATGGGTATAATTCTCGAATGTCCAGAATTTCAAGACTTGGTAACTCAAGCCATGGTCTTGAAATTTTTGGTAGTAGTCTAAATGATTTTTGTCATTATTTACGACTCTACCAAAACATTGACTAGACCATGGCTTGAATGTTCTCTCTTATGTTTATTTTGTCCTTTTTTTGTCATCGCTTCATTTATTATAATGTATGTGATATTCCTTCCCTGTTGCTTTTTTTTCCATTTCGTGTTTCCTGTCTTTTTTGTAATTGGACCTAAGTCCTAAGGACCTAATTTATAAATAAATAAATACAAATAACATTTCTCGTAAATAATTCAAATTAAAAAAATTAAACGCCGCTAAAGGATGGAAACTTAATCTATCTTAACCTCTATATGACTGAAAGGGTACCCGGGTACCCTCTTCGGTTTTCAACATAGATTTTTTAAATGTTCCAGTAAGTCTAACCGGGTGAAACTTTGTGACTTCTCCACAATGGTGGCAATGAATAATTGAACATTACCGTTAGATAATTAGAGAAGGAATAACTTGACAGCCTGCGTGGTCGAGTGGTAAGATGCTCGACTGCGAATCCAGAGGTCGCGGGTTCAAGCCCGGCGTGCAAAAATAAATTTTATTTGAATCAATCCATATTTATTTTTTTTTTTTAACGTGAATACCGCACAAGAGTCTCAACTGCTCCCAACCGTCTAGAGCCATTGAGAATATGGCATCCCCAATAGGGTATGTTGTGAGGTTGAAGGTAGTAGGAAAGGGAAGGAGGTGAGGAAGGGGAATAATGGGAAGTACCTGGCTATTCAGATCTGGTCACCAAACACGGCTAAAGTCATTTTAAGCAACGTTTCAATTCTGAATTGTGGTCTTTCACCAGGGCGATAATTAGAGTATCTTCAACTCTGGAACGTGCCGCAAATATACTTTATTATATTTTATATCAATTAAATGTGTTACGAGACATATAAATTCAATAAAATGAATTTGCGCACGCCGGGTTCGAACCCGCGACCTCTGGATTCGTAGTCGAGCGTCTTACCACTCGACCATGCAGGCCGTCTATGTGTTATAACATTTAATTTACATAAAATACCATGTACTATATTTGCGGCACGTTCCAGAGTGGTAGATACTCTAAGTATCGCCCTGGTGAAAGTCCACCATTCTAAATTAAAGCGTTGCTTCAAAAGCCTTAAGCCGTATTTGGTGAAATTTTTATTTATTTTATTTTTTTATTTAAAGTTAATCCATTGTACAAAAATAAACATTTTTACTTAATACTAACAGTTGTTATAATATTAATTCAGTTTATATACTATGTACAATGTTCTAGTTAATGATAAATACCACTCTAATAAAGAAAATTCTTGTGCTTAGGGAGGGAACTAGGACTAGATCTGAATAGCCAGGTACATCCAAACCTTCCTCTTCCCCATCTTCTTCCTTCCCCTACTACCTTCAACCTCGCAAGATACCCCGATTGGGGATGCCATAGTCTCACTGGCTCTAGACGAGTTGGGAATCTTGTTAAAAACATAAATAAAAAAATTCAGTTTACTATACTCATCCAAGTTTTCAGCAATCTTTTCACGACGCAGGACGTTTCGTTAAATTAATTGGAGATTAAGTAAATTCAAAAAAGCTCTTTTCGCAGTGCTGAAATTATTTTATGGACACAAGTAGGCAGCACAAGGAATTATTACTGAAAGTGACTTGACTTTACTGAAGATAAGCAAAATAAAATATTCGCATTAACTTTACAAAACAAACACACGGGCAAAACGAACCCGCCGCGACCTCGGCAATGTTTTAAAATCAGGTGCTTTATATGGAAAAAATGGTTCGAGGTATTTTTTAGCCCCGTAAATCTTTCTTTTTAGGACCGTCCAAATCGTCGGATTTTCTCACAACATTTAGGAAAGTCAAACATTGCCAGTGGCGTGCTGGTCTACTGAAAACATACACATTCCGTTTTTTAAGTTAAATACACAAGCAAGTGAAGAATTATGCTAATAAGCTTAGTGCGATAAAGAAACGGCGGTGGAAAAAGTAATGAGAAAAAACAACAAATATGTGCGCGTTATTAACGGTAATCCGCGGGAAGGGGATTTAATCTGGCTGGAAAAAAACATACGAGCAAGGGTAGTAACGAATTATATATTTTTTAAATGATTTAGGTAGGTATAAACCTAGTAGAAAATACTTTTTATTTTCACCTTTGTAGAATCCAGAGCCAGTTTATGTCCATCTAAATCTTCCTTCAAAACCTGGTAATTGTTATTTGCATTTAGGAAGACCTCCGCGGTCGAGCGGTTAAAACGCTCGACTACGAATCC
The DNA here is from genome assembly GCA_022651775.1 of Drusus annulatus. Lineage (NCBI taxonomy): Eukaryota > Metazoa > Arthropoda > Insecta > Trichoptera > Limnephilidae > Drusus > Drusus annulatus. The sequence continues at coordinate 642,341 of JAGWCC010000058.1, forward strand.
CGAGGTCGCGGGTTAAAATCCCGTCGTGAGTAAATAAATGTAGTTTAATCAAAATGTTAGATCATTTGATTAATAATGTATAATCTATATAAATATAATCTATAATAAATATGGAGTTTCGTTGTGATTTGTTTTTATTTTATTTTATTTTATTTTGTTTGGGAGACCAACAGTTTACATACATACTAGGTAAAATATTATATAAGTAGTATTAATATGACCATTTATAGGTTTCTACTTTAGTGTTTGTATATACAGGTGAACTGATACTGTAAGTGAATCTAATTTTAAAATAATTTCTAATTTTGTTTCGTTAATAATATAACTCTGTAAAAAGAATCAAGAACTTCCACATCAACTACATCGGTGAGTGAATGGTTTCCCGATTTCTCTTCATTCCAATAATTTTTCCACAATCTTTACTAAGACACTTCCACTAAGAAGTATAACTTATAACACATTCGGTGTTTTATGGCAACTTCAGATCCAACCGTTTAATACTTCTTATTTTTTATTTCTATTACTCATTTGTATTTGCCTTATCTTATTAAATGTGACGTTAAATAAACACTTTTAGTTTCTTATGTAACGCTATTGTTATGAAGCACTTTCGCAAAGCACGTATTTAAAATCCGCGCGCCGTTTCTAGCGGCCTAATTACTTGAGTGCTATTTTTTGTCAATTGGTCACCCTGAAAAACAATGTTTGTAGCTTAGAGTATACAAGAGGTAGCCCAAGCCAAAGCCAGTGAAGTCAGTTTTGGACTTGTTTTTGATGATTTTAACATGACTCGGCGCAAATGGGCGTGGCTAAGACTAAGGCTACGGTATTTATACATCCATTCATATCACATATCGACATAATGTTTTTGTGTATTCGTATAGCCACTTTTTCACAGTATTTTTATCAACAAAAAATATAGAATCTAACCTAAAAACCGTTTAGTTGTGTCAAGTTTAGTGGCAAAATAAAAAATGTGGGCGGAGTCCCGCCGTTAACCAGCGAAAATAACCAGCTTAAGAACATTACGACAGTATATAGAAGCCGTCCAAGAAATTTGTTGTCTCTTTCTCTCTCATGGTGTACGATGTAAAAACACGGAAACAGTGATTTATTACAATTTCGGATGGGTTGGGTAAAACAAATTAGCTATCCCTCCATATATTGTTCCTTCAAGGTTTGTAGTTTTAAGCGCAAACCCCGCGGGACCTGGTGGCGTCAGTTCCCGGCCATCTTGAGCGGTCGTAAGTCGTGTCTTTGACCTAATGACGTTTTGCTGTTGCATTATCAAAACTAAATTGACTCCGCGATATTGGAGTCTGTTTCCAAGGCCAGGGAGAAATACCCTAAACGTTAACCGCAGACGAAGTTTAAGATAGTTTCACATACGCGACCTTTTAACCACTGTGAGTGTTTTACCTCTATGTTCATTACTAAATTGACCGCCATTGAAATTTAAATCTCCGATATGGTTTTAATAACTATAGGCGCAGTACGTCATCACCAGCACAGCAGATACCGATGGGCTGATTTGCTCAATTTTCTGGCTTCGCGCAGCACAGCTGAGTCGACAGGACACGCGGTCCCCCGCGTCCGATACATTTGTGACAAAGCAACATTAGATAAATTAATTATTAATATAATACCAATCCACATTAAGATTCGAGACATGGTCCACCGAGTAAATAAGCTTTTCCTGATGGCGAAAATTCATATGCCGTAAATATAGTCTTCCTATAGGAAGTCAGTTACAGACTTGAAGTAACAATGTATGGAGAGAGAGCTAATTATTTTTACCCAACCTATACAAACTTGCGTAAAATCACTTTCTCCGGGTTTTTACGTCGTACACCATGAGAAACAAAGAGACAGCAAATATAATACACCGCTTCTATGTACTGTCACGATGATCTTGGGCTCCTGGGTCACCGCGGGACTCCGCCCTCATTTTTTATTATGGCATTGAACTTGACACAATAAAACGATTTTTTAGGTTATATGCCACATTTTTGTCCATAACAATACTGTGAAAAAGTGGTTATACTAATAAACAAAAATATAATGTCGATATGTGATATGAATGGATGTATAGATACCTTGAAGTAACAATATATGGAGGGATAGCTAATTTGTTTTACCCAACCCATCCGAAATTGTAATAAATCACTTTTTCCGAGTTTTTACATCGTACACCATGAGAGAGAAAGAGACAACAATTTTCTTGGAACGCTTCTATATACTGACGCAATGATCTTAAGCTGGCTATCTTCGCTGGTTAACGGCGGGACTCCGCCCACATTTTTTATTATGCCACTAAACTTGACACAACTAAACGGTTTTTTGGGTTAGATGCTATATTTTTGTTGATAAAAATACTGTGAAAAAGTGGCTATACGAATACACAAAAACATTATGTCGATATGTGATATGAATGGATATATAAATACCGTAGCCTTAGTCTTAGCCACGCCCATTTGCGCCGAGTCATGTTAAAATCATCAAAAACAAGTCCAAAACTGACTTCACTGCCTTGGCTTGGGCTACCTCTAGTATACTCTAAGATAGATACCTAAGCCTTAGTCTTAGCCACGCCCAGGTCCGCCGAGTCCGGTAAAAATCATCAAAAACTGACTACACTGCCTTGGATAGATACCACTCTATGTACTCTAAGGTTACAGATCATTATGAGATTGTTTTAATTTAAATTACCTGCTCCCTACTTTATTCAGGTTAATCTGTAATACTCTGCAGCAATAAGGAAGATTTTCACTCGACTCGTCACGATTCGAACTTCAGACACGATATTACATTCCTACGGCTGAGCTAGTTGGGGTAACAACCCCGAGGTAAGTACCCTGATCTGAACCACGGGTAGCTCCATGAAATCACCATCATTATTCAAGTGTATTGTTGCTTAAAATTATAGCAAGATACTCGTAATCTAACACTATGCATGTACCAACACGTTTTTTACCTTACTTTATTCTATGTGTAAGATACAAATGCATCTGTTTTATTATATTCTTTTCTATTTTGCTGAACTAGATTAATTATTATGTTTATCTACATTCATTTCTACTGTACCATTACCATTCATCTCTCAAATTATTTAGTAAAAAAATATATGTTTGTGAGATCTTTAAAAATAAAAAGGTTTTTAGATGGTTCAGGATACTTTACCAAAATAATGTTACACTATGCAAGCTCAGTACCCACTAGAACGTAATAAATTTTAACATTTTTCACTGTAGTAATATTCTTAGAAATATGACGATATTAGATTCAATATTAGGTAGTTTGATATTTCCAATTTCCCACGCGCGCTTGTAAGATGGCGCCATCAGAAATTTATCTCCCGTTTAAGTATTTCTTGCGGTTCCATATTCAAATATGAAAATGTTTTCCCTTTAACACATTTTATGACATTTGTACGCATTCTCATTTTGGTGATAATATTTCTGATTCAACTCGTTGGGCCAATCCTTTTCATGCAATTTGTGGAAATGTTTTCTTTCTCGTACAAATATTGCTGTACATCTTAAATGCGAAGTGCATTTCCAACAATGCTGTTGTGTTTTATTACTTCTGTCTAAGCAACGTGACTCTGCTATCTGTATTTAGAAATGGCTCGTGCAATGGTGGATGTTGCATTCGAAGTAAAACTGTTGAATATATAAAACGAAGAACGGCGTACAGCCACATAGCGGAATGTCATTAATAATACAGAGTTTTATCAGAATTTCTCTTAGAAAATCTAATACGATACTGTCGAGAAGTGGCTTCTAAAATGCAGGCTTCTGCCTTTATCGCGTTTTATTACCTTGGCAACATTAATACTTGGTCCGAAGGATCGTTTTAGTACTGACCCTGATTTTTACTTGTATTTTTCTTGTATGCTTCAGCTTTACAAGAATGGTAGATACTCTGATATCGCTTTGGAAAAAGACCACCATTCAGAATCGAAATGTTGCTTGAAATGGCTTTAGACGTGGTTGATGACCAAATCTGAATAATCAGGTACTTCTCAACCCCCTTTTCCCCATTTCTTTACCCCTTTTCCTTTCAGCCTCACAACATACCCTAATGGGATGCCATGGTTTCACTGGCTCCGCACGGTTGGGAGCAGTTGGGACTCTTGCGCGCCATTTTCTATGGCAAAAACATCAACAAAAAACCTACTCCACCCACAAATTGTAGGTACGTATATGCATAAGTAATAAAACGTCAGTTATATGGATTTAATCCAATGATCATTAATAATTGTTAATTTGGGTTTTAGGTGTGCTGCGAATGATCAAATTTGTGTGTACCACGAGGACACTGTGTACATCAAAAGCTATCGATGAATCTCGTATATCTCTTGTATTACTGCTCTCAACCATCTGGAACCAGTGGAACTATGGCATCTTTTCACAGCTGCCTGACGTGTTTTAGTATTTCTTGTTATTTTTCGCTAAATAAGTAGGATATTTCACAAATTACTTCTTCGACGTAATTCCGATTTTAAAGAAAATATTTTAATCTTTAAATATCAATGATTTAAATGCAGTGCCATCGCCCGAGAATGGTCACATGCTTTGATGACCATTGGCCACATGTTTTGTCCCTTGGACCGCCGGCCCGGTAACCGGCAGGGGGGCGGGGGAGTGCCGATCTCGACCGACTGTTCCCGAAAGCGAGCGATGTTTTCAACAAATGTTTTTTTTTACTGAGAGAGGCGGCTTTTTTTGTCAATTCAATGCAATCATCATTACAATATTTTTAATTTGTTCGTTAGTTCTTCTTTTTGCCTGCGCATATAACCTGTTAGATATGTCGTGGCGCTTTCGCAGCTGCCTGACGTATTTTGGTCTTTCTTGTTATTTTTCGCCGAATAAGTAGGATATTTCACAAATTACTTCTTTAAAATTCCTGTACTGTATGACAAATTCAGAAAGTCCATTCTTTTAATTTCGCTCCCATGCCCTAAATCAAAAAAAATAATAATAAAAATAGTAATCATAATTTTAAGTTAATAACTGTGTCTATCTGATGGGACCTGCCAGGTAAGTATGTTCCTGTATATTTTCTTATTTAAACTAGGAATTAATATGTAATGATAGAAAGTAAGATCTGTACAGCGCCCTTGAGGTGATTTTTCACAAAAACGGCGCCATGCAAATCGTCCAAATATTATTATTATTATCCTTAATCGGGGTATGTTGTAAGGCGGAAAGTGGTGGGGAGGGGTAGGAGATGGGTATGAGGAAGGTTGGGAAGTACCTGAATATTCAGATCGGGTCACCAAATACGGCTGACGCCGTTTCAAGCAACGTTTAGATTCTGAATATTGGTCTGACAGGACTATAGGGTGACACTTTGAGTATCTGCCACTCCGATTGTCCCCGTTTTCTTGTTTACTTTAGCATAAATTCAAAGAGTTGGTTGTCTTGGCGCATAAAAAAATATTGTCTGAAAGAGACACAATACTTTGGTACATCTTTGAAGCAATGTGATTTATAGAAGTAATATTTTAAAATGGCATTCCAAAAATACCGAAAAAAAGGTGGAGTTCAATATCTTAATTTCAAATCTTCGGTGTGAAGGTTAAATTAATGTGGTTCTATATTTCCCATGAGTGACGTTGGAAAACTTATTAACATACAAAATAGGCTGGTTTATGATTATTCTATGCGATCAACTACACTTTGGAACGTGGTAGACACGACACCTTTCAAATTAATAACAAATAATATCAATATAATAACAAATAAAGGTTTAAAATTGCTAGGCTTTATTCTTCGAAATGCCAATGAATTTAAAAATATTTCTACATTGAAAATCCTGTACTCTTCACTAGTTCGAAGTCAAGTCGAATATAATTCTTCTGTCTGGTCCCCTCACTTTAAAATCCACTCTGATTCCATTGAAAAATTGCAACATAAATTTCTAAGATACATCAACTATAAACTCGGTCTACCTATTGAAACCATAAATCATAATTATTTAATGAAAGAATTAAAATTACTAAAACTTTCAGACAGGAGGCTTGTTTCCGACTTGACTTTTATTTTTAAAATTGTTAATGGTATTATAGACAGCCCTGATTTACTTAGCTTAATTACCTTCTATGTACCTAACAGATCCACTCGATCCAAAATTCTTTTTAAATGTAACAACAATATCAGGACTGAGTCATTTAAATACTCGCTTGTACCTAGATTGCATGCAGTGAGTAATTCTATCGCTGAAATAGTAGATATATTCAACTGCACTGAATCTAGTTACAAGAAGGCTATAATAACATACCTCTTTCTTAAATACTAGTGTTAATTTTCTTGGGCGTAATCAAATCGTCGCATCAAATGTTTTTGGGCGCATTGTTATTTTTTATGTCATTGTTATTTTTTATGTCACTGTTATTTTATTTTATACCTATGTTATGTAAAAGCCCATGAGGGCGTATAAAAATAAATAAATAAATAAATAAATAAATAAATTAGCGAGTTAACGTTTTACAACTACAAATAAACAACTACGAATAAATAAATAGCTACAATGAATAATACTACGGGAATAAACCTCTTACACAAAAATGCGTCGGGTATCAGATTAAATAATTTGGAAATCCTGGAAATTAAGAAAGCAGTTAATAATAATTCAGACTTAATTAATAAACAAACGAAATTTATAAGGTAAAAATAAAAATAAAAACCACGCTTCCCTGTACCCGCTCCACCTCTAATTATTTGACTACCTCTATTATACTTATATCTCTCGGTCTCTCTCTACTATATCTTGTATATCTCTCTGCCATTCATTACTGTCTTATATGTACTTCTCAATATGTAATTGTGTCTCTCTCTACTATATCTTGTATCTCTCTCTTTCATCACTGTCTTATATATATCCTGTCTGTATGTAATGTTATTTAGTTGATGTAAAAGCCCTGACGAAGCTTGAGAAAAGCAAAACCTGGTTGGCGGTTAACTCAAATAAAGTGGCGTTTCACCAAGTTTATTTTTTTATTTAAAATAAATAACTATTTTCCTGGAAAACCTCATTGGAAAAGCTGGCCAAATTGGTAAAATATAATGGTCGAAGATTTTTTAGTGAAACGTTTTAATATAATAATTGCTTCATGCTGTGTTGCAAGTTAGGTTCTAATTTTTTTAGTGAATACCGCACAACTGCTCCCGACCGTCTAAAGACAGTGAAACTATGCTACCCCTGATTGGAGTATGTTGTGAAGATGGGGGTAGCGGGAAGGAGAAACAGATGGGGAAGATAAAGGTTGAGATGTACTAGGCTATTCAGATATGGTCACTAAACGCGGCCAAAGCCATTTCAAGCCAACCTACATTTGTACACGGTTGACATTCAATACATGAGAACGGGTCGCTTTTACGACTCGTTCTTATGTTCAACAGCTCGGCTATGGAACGATTTGCCGGCCTGTGTTTCCTCCCTCCTTCAACATGGGCCTCTTCAAGACCCAAGTTCACTCCTTCCTTTCCTCAAAAAAACCCTCCACACAGCATCCCCAAAGATGACATAGGTCCTGAGGAAAATTGTTTTCCTCAAGATCTCCTGTGTGGAGTTATTGTAAAAAAAAAAAAAAAGCAAAAAAAAACGATTCTGAAAGAGGATCTTTCAACAGGGCGATACTTAGAGTACCTACCACTCTGGGACGTGCCGCAAATATACTACTTATTATCTTATATGAATTAAACGTGTCTGGATCCAGTGGGACTATGGCATCCCTAATTAAAGTATGTTGTGAGGCTGAACATAGTGGGGATAGTGAAAGAGATGGAGAATAGAAAGGTTAGGAAGTACCTGGCTATTCAGATCTGGTTTTAAACACGGCTAAAGCCATTTCGAATACCGTTTCGATTCTGAATGATGGTCTTTTACCAGGGAAATACTGTGAGTATTTACCACTTTAAAACGTTCCGCTAATATTCTATTATACATTTTAATTTAAATCAATTAAATGCAAAGTAATAAAATAAATAAATTAAAATATGTTTTCGCCCGCTGAGATTTGTACCCGTAACCTCAATTGTTGACTCATAGAATATCTTATAAAACTACAACGTAAAAGCACGAGCAAAACGTTTCAATAATAACGAGATCATTATGTTCATAATGATCAACTGAAAATACTTTTCGTGGCTAAATAAACTCGCATTTGCCTACTCCCGCGTAATATAACGAAACGACAAAAAAAAATCACTTAGCTTGAAAAACATAATTCATTTGTTAGTGTCTCGGGTGTAACCGAGGACAGGTAACAGGCGACCCCAAACGACTGTATTAGTTTAATGATTTAGGGGATGAAATACGGTCACTGGAGTGACCCCCACGCGGAGAAGTATTACCTGCAATTACCCGGGGGAGGAAAGGCATTACATGTTATCCAGCCTTTAATATGGAATATTCCAACCTGTGGATATGATGCGTCATAACGTGAAGGGTTGTTTGATTGAATTCGGCAGTGAAATCGTGAGAGAAAAAGGTTTAGTTATGGATATAACAGTGCGTGTGTACATTAACAGACTGAAAAAACAATTCACTAGAAGCTAACATGTTGGTACTTAAAACATTAATATTCAAGTATTATAAGTAAACGATTCTAAAAATGCAAACAGTGTAAATATAACAAGTAACAAAAGATAATTTTTTTATGACGATGAGTATATGGTTTTCGGTAGACAATAAGGACATTGAGTTGTAAGGATACAAGGAGAAAACCGAAACAAAACAAATTAAGGACATTTTTAACTAACTAACCATCACGCCGTTTCTCCGCAGGGGTAGGCAGAAAGGACGGACTACCATATAACTTTGTCTTGGCACACACTCCTTGCTTCATTGACATTCATACATCGTCTCATACATACTCTTCTGTCATTCTGACTCTTCACACGACCCGATCCAAGTGTCTGATTTACTCGATCGTGCCATGTCTTCCTCGGGCGTCCTCGACTTCTTCTTCCATTCACTTTCGCATCATTATTCTTTTCACACTCCTTTCTTCGTTCATTCGCTCTACATGCCCAAACCATCTAAGCGTCCCTTTCTTGATTCAATTATTACACTCACATGGGCCTTGCATTCTTTCCGGATTTCCACATTTTTACGGTCATACATGATTTTACCGCACATGCGTCTCAGGTATCTTATTTCCACAGTATTCAGTCTACTTTCATCCTTCCTCTGCCAGTTCCATGCCTCACTGTCATACATCAGAGTTGGTATAAGCACTCCATTGTGGACTGCTAGCTTCATTTCTCTGTACACTTTCTTATTTGCGCCAACAGCGTTCAGTCCTCCATTAATGGAGTTTTTTAAAGAGATTACATTTTAATAAGTTACTTTTTGAATGTGGGATTTTTAAACAATTTGGTTTTTAAGACCCGTTTGAACTCTGCTAGGTTCTGTATGTTGACAAGTTTTGGGGGAAGCTTATTCCAGATGACTGGACCAGATACACATCATTGTAGACAGGTTTATTTGAAGACATTGGTCCAAAAATATGCCCGAAATAGTCGAATCAAGGATCGAGCTTTTCCTCAAATCTATAAATAAGATAAACATTGCTTAAACAATACGAAGCTTTCCTATTTCTTCTTTAGAAACTTGTATTAAATATTCACCTCAAATCCCTCGAATCCCCATCAGGCCGTAGCTTTATGTGAAAACAGCGCTAAAGCAAAACCTTATTAACGCACAATTAATTCAAATGAGGTCATTACTTATTACCTTTGCATTTTCAAACAAACTTCTTTTGAAGAATTTTATATCCGATTAAGCCACATTTGATGGGCTACAAAATATGGAATTTAAAACATGTTATTTTCTTATAAATAAGATTTTCAGCTTCGTCTTTTTTTAATGCAAAGCTGTTGTGTTGTTACACAATACCATAATTAATTTAATTCTTATAAAATAACACATAGTATATTTGCGGCACGTTCCAAAGTGGTAGATAATCTAAGTTTCGCCTTGGTAAAAGACCACCGTTCAGAATCGAAACGTTGCTTGAATTGGCTTTAGGCGTGTTTGGTAACCAGTTCTGAATGGCCAGATACTTCCCAACCCTTCTCTTCTCCGTCTTCTTCCCATCTTCACTACCTTCAGCCTCACAAAATACCCCGATCAAGGATGCCATAATATTAAGTATGTTTCAAAGAAATTAAATTTTAATAAGTTTAGTTTTGTCTGATGGATTTTTAAACATTTTGGTTTTTAAGACCCGTTTGAACTATGCTAGGTTCTGTATATTGGAAAATTTCGGGGGAAGCTTATTCCAGACGAATGGCCCGAAAATACCAAAAGCGCGATCATAGCAGACAGGTTTATTAGATCGAAAAGGTTCTATTAGTCGATTGGCCGTATCAACATCTGCTGACCTCAATGTAAGTTGTCTACTATTTAAGGCTTGTCGGACACACAGTTTCAATATATATATTTATATGTTATGATTAAGGTTTTCACGGGTGTAAGATGTAGAACAATTTTCTATTGCTTCGCGGTAAATTATAAAATAGAAATAATAATATAATAATAATAATAAAATAGTAATATAATAATAATAAAATATAAATTTATAAACACAAAAATAATATGAATACTAGAAATGACTCAATCAGAATTCCCAACACCTGGAAAGTCTTAATCGATAAAAATCCCCCAAAAACGCCATTTCCAAAGTTACCAGTAGTGTCTCCAATTAGCTTAACCTATCAGGTATCTACTGCCGGCCCCGCCCCCCACCATCAATCACTTTCAACCCGGGTACTTCGTTCGAGACATAAGTAGTGACTTGCACGCACTTAAGTTTTAGCTTCTGGACCAAACAGACGTGCGAAAGCTATCAGTTTGAGACAGAAACTCAAGACATAAGGCCTCTGAAGATGGACAGTGTGATCTGTCCGAAACGTCAGGAGTTAAATAGTCCTTTTAAGGACTACGTTACGCGGGTAAGCCGAGAAAATTGTTCTACATATATTTATATATATATATGCTAGTGCTATTCCCTACAGTGCTTTAACGATTGTAAGGTAGGTACCGTTTCCTTTTTTTGTTTTTGTTATGGGTTGTACAATTATGGTATGTTGGTGCTTCCGATTTGATGGGGCAGATCGCCAAGGTATGGTCTTGGGCGCAGTGGAGACATCTTGGTTTTTCTGTTTTTTTTCGGCACTTGTTTGCTGTGTGTTCAAACCAAAAACAGTAGTAGCATCGGGTCAATGGGTTAAAGTCTTCTACGTGTAGTCTCATAAAAGCCAGATTTACTCTGCCTTTTTGGATTAATAGAGTTCTCATTTTACCAGTGGTTTCAAGTACTTGTATGTAGTTTGTTAAGTTGTCAATTTTTTGTTCTTTGTATTGGCCACTGTGATGGGCACATGTTTTTTGTCTTCTTGTATAAGTAAATTTATATCTTCGTTTATTTATATGATCGTACAAGGTAAGCAAGCACAGATCTGAGTGTCAATTCTTTGAACCTTCTAACTATTTATCAACTTTGATGTAGATCCCAAAATTAACTGTAGTTAACTAACTAACTAACTAACCATCACGCCGTTTCTCCGCAGGGGTAGGCAGGGGGGACGGACCGCCATATAACTCTGTCTTGGCACACACTCCTTGCTTCATTTACATTCATACATACTCTTCTATTATTCTGACTCTTCACATGACCCGATTCAAGTATTTGATTTACTTGATCGTGCCATGTCTTTCTCGGGCGTCCTTGACTTCTTCTTCCATTCACTTTCGCATCATATATTTTTTCACACTCCTTTCTTCGTTCTCGTCCCTTTCTTGATCCTATCCATTACGCTCATATCAGCCTTGCATTCTTTCCGGATATCCACATTTGTAATACGGTCATACATGGTTTTACCGCACATTCGTCTCAAAGATCTCATTTCCACAGCATTCAGTCTACTTTCATCCTTCCTCTGCCAGTTCCATGCCTCACTGCCATACATCAGGGTTGGTATCAGCACTCCATTGTGGACTGCTAGCTTCGCTTCTTTGGACAATTTCATATTTGCCCCAACAGGGTTCAGTCCTCCATTAATGGAGTTTCCTGCATTAACCCTTCTTGCAATATCCTTATCAGCCTTTCCGTCTCTCTAGAACATACTTCCTAAATACACAAACTCATCCACTTGCTCCAAGTATTCATCATTCACAACTATATTGCACGCTGTTCTCGTACTCTCTCTTTCAAACACCGTGACTTTGGACTTACTTACATTCATCATCAACTCATTATGCATACAAACTTGGTTCATCCTAGACACGAGACACTGTAGATCTTCCATACTGTCAGCAATCAGCACCGCATCGTCCGCATACAATAGGCAACATACTTTCACATTTTTCATTTTCGCGCCCAAGCCCACACCTTTTAATTCTTGCATACAATTATCACAGTATAACTGTAGTTTAATGTGTTAAATCAACCTCCTAAAAATAAAACGTAAAGAGGTTTATAAAAAGACATACTCTGAATACGTTAGATAAGGACCATTCGTTTGTTTTCCTAAATGAAAAGTTGGCTTCATCAAAAAGAACTAGGTTATGGCGACATCTCGTGGGAGGCTTAAACGTGTTGGTGACAACCACCCAATTAATTAAATCTTTGGCAAATCCCTCCCCATATAACATCCCGCGACATAATCCCTCCGTTGTGACACTTTTTTGATCCCCTCAGTGCTTCCCTCGGCTTTTTCTTGCGTTAAATACTCCTCGTTTCTCACTTGTTCATATAAATTATACTTTCCCATATACTAAAGCCTGGTTTTCCCATGCGGTACTGAAGCAAGGAAAACTAAGGGGGTGAACACGCTACCCTTGGGTAACTGCTGACGAATACATTAAGGCGGTAGTTTTACTGGTTATTCCGCCACTTATTGTATCGTTTGCATATTACATTATTAAAAAAAAATGTAGTTGAGTCAAAAGAAATGAGAAGGAGAAGGAGAAGGGAAAGAGGAAGAGGAAGGTAGGGAAGTACCTGGCTATTAAGATCTGGTCGCCAAATACGGACAAAACCGACAATACATTGCCTGTTCAAAAGGAAAGGTGAATTTTCAATTTTCGCGGGCTGTGTACATTCGACTATCGATTTTTTTTTGTTATGTTGGTACACATATGAATACTGGAATTAATTAAGGCTCTAAGTGCCAAAAAAATAACAATTTTTTTTTTTACATAATCGTATTTTATGATGGAAATAAAATACGATTCTTTAAAAAAAAAACAGTTTTTATTTTTTTGGTACTTAGAGCCTTAATTAATTCCAGTATTCATATGTTTAACATTTTTAAAAATTTATTTATTAAAAAGTAAGACAAACATTCCCAGGTTACGAATAACCTGACAATATTTGAAAAACTCCTACTGCCATCATAAAAAGCGGAAAACGTTGCTTGTGCAATGATGGAGGACTTAGCCAGCAGAGGAATTGAACGCACGACGCCCGGGTGGGAATCCGACGCGTTCTCTACTCAGCTACCGACCGGTCAATCATTTTTTGTTATGTTGGTACACATATGTTTATCATATGTTAGCATTATCAGCCATTTTGGATTTGTGATTTGTTTTTGACAACTGGAAAGGTTAGTCACGTTTTTGTGTGTTCTTCGATTTTTTACTTTTGAAAAAAAACTGTAAACTTATGAGTTTTATTTAAAAAAAAACTTTAAAGTGCTCTGTTGTAAACTTCCCAAAATGGCGCTTCAGCCTTTTTGTCTTTCCTGCGACGATATGTGAAATGTCAAAAATAACTTAATAAAGATTATTTGCGAGTATTTTGACTACTCGACCGGTGGCCATGAAAATTAGACCAAAAACTTCAATATGGAGTAATTGCAGTTTTCTTTAGAGCATACAATTAAGACTTCTCTTCTAAACCCAGCAAAAGCCTTAATATAACACCTGATTACCTAACTTACCAACTACCTGCCTACATGCATACCGCAAAGTAGGCTACTTCACTTAAAATCATGTTCATTAAATGCCTTCAGAGGACAAGTCAAGGATGTAATTAAATTTAAATAACATGTAACATTCCGTTTCAGCAACGCGAAGTTTCCTATGGAAAGTGCCAGTAAAGCTGCGAGGCACCTGGGCCTTCGGGAGTAACTTTGTCAATTCAACTTTAAAAGAGATAACATTTAGCTAGGGGATCTGCTCGGAACAGAAAGAAATGAAAGAAAAGAGCTTTAACATATTGTGTAATGGAGATTTGTGTTATCGAACAACTAAGTATTGAAAGATTCGTTAGCTATGATGTACACATAATCAATTTTCAAAGAAGTTTTAAAGTATAAGCAAGGGAACATTATTATTTGTAATGGGATAAAGTCTGCAGGCTCATTAAATATTTTATGAGTTTTTGTTTTAACAATTGTACAAAGAGATTTTTGAAACTTATAGAAAATTGGCCAATCAGCATTTTATGTACAAGACATCATTAATTTTTCAAAATGTATTAAATGAACACGGGGAATCATTTAGTAACTAACGTAATACGCAACAAAAGATTATTTTAAAAAGGTTTTAGCAAAATTTGGAGGAGAAATTTCCATGTTACTGGAGTTCGCACGTTGACTTGTATATCTACAATTAAAATGACGGTATAACTAAATAAATATCACGCCGTTTCTCCGCAGCGGTAAACAGAGAGGATAGACCACCACACAAATCTGTCTAGGCACACACTCTTGCTTTATTCGCATTCATATATCATATTCTCTTATTCTGACTCTTGTCATCTTGGCTCGACTTAAGTATTTGATTCGCTTGATCATGCATTGTCTTCCCCCTCAGGCGTCCTTAATTTCTTCTACCATTCACTTTAACGTCATATATTTTCTTTGCACTCCTTCTAAGCGCTGTTTTCTCAATTCTCTTCATGACGCTTTTACATCAGCTTTGCATTCTTTCTTGATATCCACATTTTCACACGGCCATACATGGTTTTACCACATATGCGACTCAAGAATCTAATTTCTACAGCATTCTGTCTACTTTCATCCTTATTCTGCTATTTTTATGCACCACTGTCATATATCAGAGTTGGTATTAGCACTCCATTGTAGACTGCTAACTTCACTTTTTTAGACAATTTTATTTTGCGCCATCAGCGTTGAGTCCTCCATTAATGGAGTTTTCTTCGTTCACGGTATTAAAGAATGAAATATCAGATATTATCTTGATAATCTGGCGAACAAAATAATGATGCTTAAAGTTGAATCATTAAAATAAGTAAGTCTGTGAAAGGCTTACGTATGATTTTGAAATTGTATTCGAACATCTCGGCCCAACGCGTCTTTTAGCACTTAGCAAAGTATAGACGTCTTATTTCTTATTATTTTACATCTAACAGCCTCTTACCGCCCCCTTCTACCCTATCTACTCGCAAACACGTATTTGTAATGTATTTAGAAAGAACAGACGCAATAAATATAGGCGAACGAAGTGAAAAGTGCTGCAGGGGAAAACTTTTGAAGATTTTCCCCACACTTTACGTTTTCTGGAAGAAAATATCTAGTTCATAAATTTGCAGCTGGTAAAAATTTTGTGAGATTTTGTAAAATATACTTATATTCCTGAATTTATTCTCATTTTCTTACGCAAAACAAAAAAAAGGGCGCACCGCAATTTCGGCTAGCTGCGGGCTGGTTTTAATTAACAATTAATTAGTTAATTAACAAATAACATGGAGGGGTGTCTATTTAAATACATTTAATAAAAATATTGTTTAAAAAACTTTTTGAAATGCCATGCTCTCTGGACAGTGTAGATATACATGGCCTGTTCAAAAGAAAAGGTGAATTTTGAATTTTCGCGGGCTGTGTACATTCGATTTTCGATTTTTTTTTGTTATGTTGGTACACATATGTTTATCATATGTTAGCATTATTAGCCATTTTGGATTAGTGGTTTGTTTTTGACAACTGGAAAGGTTAGTCACGTTTTTGTGAGTTCTTCGATATTATACTTTTGAAAAAAATGGATCAAAGAATAAAAACCATGATTTGTTTTTCCACAACTCCAGGACGTTCATCGTCATTAACATCTTCTCGGCCTTCTGTAAAGCGCTTGTACCACATATAAACACTTTTTTGAGACAAAGTAGACTTGCCGAATGCCACAGTCAACATTTTAAGTGCGTTGGAGCGCTTTATTCCATTTTTAACGCAAAATTTAATACATATTCTTTGATCCATTTTTTTTCAAAAGTAAAAAATCGAAGAACACACAAAAACGTGACTAACCTTTCCAGTTGTCAAAAACAAACCACTAATCCAAAATGGCTGATAATGCTAACATATGATAAACATATGTGTACCAACATATCAAAAAAAAACGATAGTCGAATGTACACAACCCGCGAAAATTCAAAATTCACCTTTTCTTTTGAACAGGCCTCGTATATGAAAATGGAGCTCTGAAGAGATATGTTCAAGTATTGATAGTTTTTAGTAGATAATCGACTGGTAACTTTTTTATTTGTTTATTATTTTTCTGTTAACGTAGCAGATTCGAAATCTTTACACCCATTGTCACATTAGTTGTCAGCTTATAAATATATTGTTGGATAATAAAACATATCAGAGGCAAATTAACTTTTTTGAGTCTTTTAATGTTAATACCTCACCGAGTCCCAACTGTCCGGGACCGGTAGGACCATGACGCCCTCAATTGAAGTATTTTGTAAGGCTGAAAAGAGTTGAGAATGAAAGGAGAAGGGAAGAAGAAGAGTCGGGAAGTACCTGGCTATTCAGATCTGGTCACCAAAGATGGCAAAAGTCATTTCAAGCAAAATATCGACTCTGTATGACGGTCTTTCATCGGGGTGACACTGAGAGTATCTGCCACTCTGGAACATGCCACAAATATACTGTGTATATATCAGTATCTCCCTGGTGAAAAATTACCATTCAGAATCGAAACGTTGCTCGAAATGGCTATACCAGTGTTCGGTGACCAAATCTGAATTAGTACTGCATCAAAATACAACTAGCCGTTGGGAATAACAGCTAGATACCGTCAACGTACAACGCTATTGACGGAAATTTGCACCAACAGTTGGATATCAATAGCTAAATACGAATATTATTCAACGCAACGTAGTCTCAACACTCACTGTGTTGACTTTAGCGTCAAATAAACAAAAAGGTGTAAGAGTGTATACTACGTGAACGACATTATGCGTAATTCTGAATGATCTTTTGGTTGTATACCTTCCTACTAGATGAATTTGTGGATTTTATTATCCAAAACAACCGATACGTAGCGCCTTGCGTCAAGGGAATCTATCGGTGGCAAGTAAAACATAGCTATTGCGTTGTAAAATAACACCCTCAACAGTATAAACAATCCAACTGTTTCCAATCTCCCAACAGGGGATTATTATAGTAAAAATGAATATCATCGCGCCAACTTCAGCGTTGTTCAACAGTTGATAATTGCCAGCGGTTGCGTTATTTTCAATTATCGTTAAAACCCGTTACTTCTCAACCTTCCTCTTTCTCTTCCCACTAACTTCAGCCTCACAAAATGCTCCAATCTGGGATGCCATAGTCCCACTGGCTTCAGATGGTTGGAAGCAGTTGAGATTTTTGTGCCATATTCACTTTTATATATGTTTTTAAATATCTGGTAAAATCGTTGGCACGGAAAGTTTTTTCGAACTCTTTTTTGGGCACTATTATCTGAAAACATGACACTCTGCTACTAACATCTTTCGGGAAGAACAACCTCGGCTAAACCACTCCTCCCTAGCAAAGGGGGGTTACTAAACTACCCTTGGCTAAGGCAAGATCTGACTGATAACTGCACCCAGTATTTCCCCTATCCAACCTAATTACACGCACTTATAAGGAAAATCGCTTCCATATTTCACTGCAGTACTTAAAACTGTTTGCATCTTTGTGCCTCCCTTATTCCTTCCGTTTGCTTGCCTTCTCCAACATTCATTCGCTCCACACCGCTTTGTTTGCAGTGAAGCAATGCATGAAACAGAGTGGTCCTTGAAGCGAGTGAAGGGTCATTACGTATTGTGCGAGGGGTGGCAAAGTGTGGACTAAACTGTAGCGAGACATCTATCTCCCAATAGAGATAAAGGTACCGATTTGTATCCTAAGGCTTGGTGCACACTTCAGGACGCGGGATGCTATATGATGATAGAGCGTTGTTCACACAACGCACAGCGCCACCCAAATTATATGCGTCGAATTGCGGAACCGCAGCGAAAATAATCTTGACATGTGTATCAAGCCCATATAATATAGGAACAACTGTATTAAAAGTTATAATTTTTTTTATGAATGAAAATATCCTTCGTCTTGTTTGTTTATAAACTTGAATACTTAGTATTTTTGTCTTTCGGTTTTCATATAGTATGATGCATGACGCCTAGCTCTTTCAATGTAAACGAGATTAATAAAACTATTGATTATTTTAACCTTTTATGTGACTGACAGGGTACCCGGGTACCCTTTTCGGTTTTCATATAGTATGATGCATGACGCTAGCTCTTTCAATGTAAACGAGATTAATAAAACTATTGATTATTTTAACCTTTATGTGACTGAAAGGGTACCCGGGTACCCTTTTCGGTTTTAATATAGTATGATGCATGACGCTAGATCTTTCGATGTAAACGAGATTAATAAAACTATTGATTATTTTAACCTTTATGTGACTGAAAGGGTACCCGGGTACCCTTTTCGGTTTTAATATAGGATGATGCATGACGCTAGATCTTTCAATGTAAACGAGATTAATAAAACTATTGATTATTTTAACATTTACGTGACTGAAAGGGTACCCGGGTACCCTTTTCGGTTTTCAAGAAAGATTTTTTTATTGTTCCAGTAAGTCTAACCGGCTGAAACTTCCTGATTTCTCCACAAAAGTGAAAATGAACATAACCGTTGGATATGTGGAGGGTGGTATATTAGCAAAAAACGCTTAAGTATAATTTACACCTTCTGACTGAAAGGGTACCCGGGAACCCTCATGTGTTATATATGGAATTTGAAGCTTGTTCATATTTATTAATCCTTTCATCTTATTAAAAATGATTAATAATATGATGTACTGTTATGTTTAAAGTACATAACTTGTATCTATAATATTAATTTTAATCACCTACGGAATTTAAAAAAAAAACCAAGAAAGGATGGTACTGGGTGAAATTTTTATCCACTTCCTCAAGTTTTGATCTGAGTCAAAATGTATTATTATAAAAGTGGTCCAGCAAACTTCAGCAAATAATATACTGTAAAAGAAACCTTAATATTCATTTTAAAAAGGTGCATTTTTCTTCAGTCACATAAGGGTTGATAAAACATATTTTTAAACTTTATTCCACAAGTTCTTATTTACTTAAAATTGTACTCGTCTGAAAATACCCGTTGTAAGGCGAAACCGGTCAAGATTTAAATTAAAAATAAAATTGGGGAATAAAGTTTAAAATTTGGTATTACTAAAACAATTAAAATGAAGTTCCACCACCAACTAACAGTTTAAAAATTAAAAATAATAAAATTATGAAATTTACTGTAGTAGACTGAATTCTATATGGTACATATGAGATCCCCGAGGCGTACATTTGATAAAACCATATATTACCGTAGCTATAGAATAACTCTCCCATAAAGGTATGACCCAAAAAAAATACATAGTGTGTGGTTATATACTCGTATACTCGTACATACAGAGGGAGAACACAATATAACATTAAATAAGGGAACAGTAAGACAATAAAAGAATAGCATTTAAATTATAACAAAGGAACACAGAGAAAGACACATAATTTGAAATGAAAGAGACACTACCTCAACTGAGAAGGTGATTAAGTAATAATGAGAAATTTTATGAGTTTACTGGAAATATACCTAGTATTGGACAACTGGACAAATTTAACTAATTATAAGAATATGACTATTAAATGTACTGTTTTTTTTAATATGAATACCGCACAAGAGTCTCAACTGCTTCCAACCGT
Source organism: Drusus annulatus (assembly GCA_022651775.1). Lineage (NCBI taxonomy): Eukaryota > Metazoa > Arthropoda > Insecta > Trichoptera > Limnephilidae > Drusus > Drusus annulatus. The sequence goes on from JAGWCC010000058.1 coordinate 662,367, forward strand.
CTAGAGCCAGTGAGACTATGGCATCCCCAAATAGGGTATATTGTGTGGCTGAAGGTAGGGGAAGGGGATTGGGAAGAAGAAGGTTGGGAAGTACCTGGCTATTCAGATCTGGTCACCAAACACTGCTCAAGCCATTTCAAGCAACGTTTCGATTCTGAACGGTGGTCTTTCACCAGGGGGATACTTAGAGTATCTACCACTCTGGAACATGCCGCAAATATACTTTTTACTATGTTGTATGAATTAAATGTGTTATTACACAAATTAATTAAATAATAGTTATTGGCGCACGCCGGATTTGAACCCGCGACCTTTGGATTTATACTCGAGGGTCTTACCACTCGACCATGGAGGCCGTCAAAAAAGTAAGTTAACCTCTCAAAAGCTAGGCAAACGTATCTACCACTCTGGTTTTCTTTATTTCTAATGCTTCTAAATTATTTGGAATGTTGCCACGACCATGTTTATGAAGAATATGGGCACCGGTGCTTTCATTTCGTCATATTCTTTAAAATTGTTTACTTTCTACGAAAATATATCCTAGTTGTTCATTATGATACAACAATTCCATAATGTTGACATTTCGATGTGAATATTCGATGATTGCTGCAATAATACCTCTGATGCATTTCTAACAGAGCATTAATTTACAATTGACAATTAAGGTTGAGTGGTTCAAATGCTCACAATCACATTCAATAAACATCAAATCATTGATCAGCGTCATTTTGAAATTAATGCATTTGAACTGTCCCCGTGGGGCTTGGTGCCTCAGAGCAATAATATAAAGGAGGGATAGCTTTGTGAAACAGTGTAGTTAGGATTGTCGTATTTTTACTGACTCAAGCGTGGCTAGGGTTTTCATAGACACACCTTTTATTCCATTCATAGCACATATCGACATAATGTAGCGATTATTTGTATAACCACTTTTTCACACTATTGTTTTCAACAAAAACATAGAATACAACCTCAAAAACCGTTGAGTTATGTCGCATTACAAAACATAGTGGGCGAAGTCGCCGGAGACGCGGAAGACGGAAAACATGTTTACACACCTAAAAGTGGTGCGATATTATGTGAAAACTTGTCTTATCTCTTTCTCTCACGGTTTACGAGGTAAAAACCCGGAGAAAGTGATTTATCGCAAATTTGTATGGGTTAAGTAAAGATATTTGGATCTCTCTCCATATATATTCTCACTCAACGGGTTGGACTCATAGAAATCGAAAAGATTCATTTGCGTTTGTCATTTTCTTTCAGTTATGTCGCATAACCAGACGTAGTGAGCGGAGTCACAGGAGACGCGGGAGACGGAAAACATGCTTACATACCTAAAAGTGGTGCTATATTATGTGACAACTATTCTTGTCTCTTCTTCTATCACGGCGTACGACGTAAAAAGTGGTTTATCGTAAATTTGTATGGAAATGGGTAAAAATATTTGGCTTTCTTTCCATACGAATATATGTTTTTACTCCGAGCTTGGTGCATACATCAAGGGTTCTTTCCCCGTGGAAACGATGCGGTTTCGCAATGGGTTAGGTGCATATGTGATTAGTAAAAAATTAGAGGTTTTTTTTCTTTGCTTTTTTGTATCATGTAAAAGCTACGTACGTACATGGTAAAAAGCTTTACATTTTTAAATGTCGCACAATGCGTTCAGGTGTTCAGGTGCGATAAATACAGAAGCCTGTTATGCAGACACCACAACAAATGAAATCCAAATAATTTTTCAAAGATATAAACCACTGTGAATAATTCAAGAAATTTCCCGTATAGAAGTCTACCATTTTTCACTTAACTTATTCAACAGCTTTCTTCAGAATGCAAAATTGAACTATTTTCTAAGCCATTGCTGTGGTATTCACAATAAGCAAACAACAAAGCGAGACTTGCATTTCACGGAGCGAAATACAACAGGAATTTTATGAATTATTCAGATTGCATTCTGCATTTCAAGTGTCATTTCAGTGGTTTATGTGGAGAGGGTTTGGCCGATAGGTAAATCATGCAAAAAATATCTCTAAAATATAATATATTAGTGGACGGTGTACTGGATGCACCTGATTTAAATAAGCTGATGACCCTCCGAGTACCTAATTATGACACAAGAATTTCTGCCGTGTTTCATGTTGATTCATCAACAACTAACTATGCAATGAACTCCCCAGTCCAAAGGTTACATGGCCTTGAAAACGAATTTAGTTCTCTTGATATATTTACATATTACGTCATGAAATTCAGATCAGGTAGATACATAACATAATTAGGTTAATTGAACATGTTGTATGTAATATGTATATATTGGATTTCTATTGTTTACCTTTTGTGTATCTATTGTGTACCTATTATTACTATTTAAGATATTTTATCAAAAATTTACCTTCTATAAAATACATTAACCAAACAGAGACGGGAAAATCAAAGAGTAAATTCAAAAAAAGCCAACTGTTAAAAATAAAGTTGACAACCATAAATATTATATAGATAAAAAAAACCCACAGACGTATCTAACGCATCCCATGTAACCCGTCTCTCAGAAGGTAACAAAACTACCCGAATGTATTTTTGAATGTTATTGTAAAGCCGCCTGTCAGCGATAAAGTCACAGATGTTCACTATGAGACTCAATAAGGGTCCATTTCGGACCCTAATAGAATGTGTGCCACAGATTTACTTAAAATTGTACCAGTCTGAAGATGCCCGTCATAAGGTCTTAAATAAATAAAAAGTTGAACAAAGCTTAAAATTTGGTATTATTAAAATCATACATAATTGAATATGTTGTATCTTTCTTGTTATATTTATTGTTTCCTTCTTATCAACTTTATAATTATTATCTTCATATTCAATTCATGCTATGTTACTTTATTGTTTCTCTTGCTATACAATGTACTCTTCCGGTAAAAGCCCTATGGGCGTTTATAAAATAAATAAATAAATGTGAATAACAGAAGAGTATGTATGAGACGATGTATGAATGTAAATGAAGCAAGGAGTGTGCGCCAAGACAGAGTTGTATGGGGGTCCGTCCTCTCTGTCTACCCCTGCGGAGAAACGGCGTGATGGTTAGTTAGTTAGTTTTTTTAAATTTTAATAAATTCGACGATATCTCTAAAACCCTTCGGTGGAATAGCGTTTTCTTGGTTGAATTCGAGACCGCAAGATGATACTAAACTGGCAATTAATATACAATGGCGCCATTTTACAATTGCTTGTGGGAAAATGACAAAATCAAACTACCTTATATTGAAAGCATAGATAAAAGAAACCAAAGGTTTAGTTTCTATGATTTGTGATTGAAACTAATATCCTAATACCTTTTACAAAATTGCTTCAGTGGAAAATATCGAAATTCTGAGTTTCCATATTAATAACATTAATTTAAACCAATAAAAAGCCAGTTCCCTCAAATGATATAAGTAGGAACGAAAATAAGAGTGTATGTTTCGAGTAGAAGTTTATATGGGGCCAGAGCTAAATATTTGTACCTAACCTATACAAACTTGTGAAAAATCACTTTCTCCGGGTTTTTAAGTCGTAAACCGTGAGAGAGAAAGAGACAAAACAAGTTGTCACATAATATCGCACCACTTTTAGGTATGTGAACATGTTTTCCGTCTTCCGCGTCTCCGGCGACTTCGCCCACTATGTTTTGTAATGCGACATAACTCAACGGTTTTTGAGGTTGTATTCTATATTTTTGTTGATAACAATAGTGTGAAAAAGTGGTTATACAAATAATCGCTACATTATGTCGACATGCGCTATGAATGGAATAAAAGGTGTGTCTGTGAAAACCCTATCCACGCCTGAAGTCAGGAATAAATCAATAATCCTGACTACACTATCCCTTTTGAAATTTTTTTTAATATTTTTTTTATATGAATACCGCACAAGAGTCTCAACTGCTCCCAACCGTCTAGAGCCAGTGAGACTATGGCATCCCCAAATAGGGTATGTTGTGAGGCTGAAGGTAATGGGGAGGGGAAGAGGATTGGGAAGACGAAGGTTGGTAAGTACCTGGCTATTCAGTTTTGGTCACCAAACACGGCTAAAGCCATTTCAAGCAACGTTTCGATTCTGCTGGTCTTTCACCAGGGCGATACTTATAGTATCTACCACTCGCTAGATTATTTTTGCTCTGAGGGTGTATGTGTTTAGCCCCCGGGCATGCAGAGGGCTGGTCAAACCACCTCGGCCCTCCCCTAATCTACCACTGTATCTAAGCTGTGATAGCATCACCCACCACAAGTTATGCATACTAAGCCACACGATTTTTTACACAAATAAAAATATTGTACATCAAGGAAATGTAGAACGAAAAACACATTTAGCTCGTTAAAAAAATAAATTATTGTTCACCTCTCGTTAAGGATATTTATCCAAAGGGGAGTTTTTGGTTATAAAACTAGTGTTGTTCGATCCAGAAACCGCGAATCGGTTCTGGAAAGACCTGTAATGATTAAATGGACTGTGAAACGATGAAATTCAATGTGGTCGATCCCGAAACCGCGAATCGGTTCTGGAAAGATTTGTATTGAATTAAGTGGACTGTAAAACGAGGTTCTACTTGGTGGATGATTCGATTTATCTGGGGAAACAATGGTAAAGGATTACGCCATCTTGCTCACCTGGTTTGTGTGTCTACTAAGAGCGGCCAACCTCTCTGTCCCGGCGATAGTTTTGAAGTGAAGTTCCCGGTCCGGGCGATGGTTTTCAAGTAGGAACCTCCCTCTCCGGGCGATAAATATGAAGTGATGGGGACCGGTGTCGACCGTTCGAACGACCCGATCCGAGAGTGGGGGTCAAGTGACAGGCTGATTAACACATGTTTTATACAGCCATGCCAATAGTGCAGGACAGGGTCGCAAAATGACGCATAGGAAATAGGTAAAGACGGGGTAAGAGTGAACATCACATTTGGACCCATCAAAGTGTCGATTCTAGGACCCAACAAGTGTATTAGGCCCAATTTTTCATTTGCTTTTAAGGCTCGGTTTAAAAAAATCGGCCCACTAAGTGCGGCCTATGTTTTTCTTTTAACGTTTTGCAGGTTGCTTTTCGTGCGAATCCTGGATTACATTAAGTGTTACTTAAACAACGGCTCAAGCCGCAATGTTACCCTAGAAGTAATGAGTAGTGGTAACTAAAGCCATTAACATTATTATTATAATTAACATTAATAATAAAAATACAAAGGCCAAACAACAAGAAAGACTTTTAGTAATAATGATGATAATAATATTTGGACGGTTTTTATAGCGCTGTTTTTGTGAAAATCACCTCAAGGGCGCTGTACAGATCTTACTTTCTATAATTACATATTAATTCCTAGTTTAAATAAGAAAATATACAGGAACATACTTACCTGGCAGGTCCCATCAGGTAGACACAATTATTAACTTAAAATTATGATTATTAATTTAATTTTTTTTCCGATTTATGGCATGGGAGCGAAATTAAAAGAATGGACTTTCTGAATTTGTCATACAGTACAGGATTTGGTTAAAATTTGCATATCTAAAGGTGATTCGTCGAGAGACAGATTATGTTGAGATTCTTTTAATGAATTTAAGGATATGAGAGTCTGAAAAGGAAAGTTTTCAGTTCGGACCGAAAATTTGTTGGGCTCGTTATACATCTTAGTTCCGGAGGGAGTTTATTCCAAGCCTTCGGCCCCGAAAATCCGAAAGCGCGATCTCCAAACTTAGTATTTGGATTGCGTTTAGGTACTATAAGCCTTCCGATAGCCGATGAGGTTGCTGATCTAAGAGTCGACTGCTTTAGAAGTATGTTTTTTGGAACGCATAGTTCGGTGATGTACAGTGGTGCCATTTCGTTAAGGGATTTAAACACCATCCAGCACAACTTTTACTGGATTCTTTCAGTGCACTTGAGCTAGTGAAGGTTCCGAACGCGCTCTGAAATATGCGAATATTTAGATACCCCGGCGATAAGCCTTGCTGCAGCATTAAAAACTGATTGGAGTTTATTAGTTTGGTATTTAGGAAGGCTGGCGTAAATACCGTTACAGTAGTCGAGCCGTGAGACTACATACGAATTTATTAGTAGTTTAGTTGCTTCTATCGGGAGATTTCTTTTGACAGACTTGAGTTGTCTCAGATGAAAAAAAACGGTACTTACAATTCGATTTATTTGAATTTTTAGCGAAAGGTCCGAATCCAGATTAACACCAAGAAGTTTTACGGCTGTTTTCGGAACTATGTCACTACCGGAAATAGATATTGGCGAATTATCTATGAAATGTTGACGTCTGTACCTAAATACAATACATCTTTTGCACAAAGACACCATACGTACATTGCGCCTCACACTTACAACAAACTCCCACTACAGACTGTAGCCATCACCAATATGTATTCCTTTAATCAAAACATTACTAAATGGCTAATGAGTAAGGACCGCAAGGAAATTGAAGATCTCCTAAAATAGCACATGAAATTCTTCACCATGACAAACTAGAACATTGTGTAAGAAATATCATAATTTTTTTTAAATTATTCTACTTTCGCATCATATACATTTTTCACACTATTTTCATCGCTCTTTCGCTCTAAATGCCCAAACCATCTTAGCTTACTTTTCTTGATCCTATTCATTACGCTCACATCAGCCCGGCATTCTTAACGGATATCCATATTTTCAATACGATCATACATGGTTTTACCGCACATGCATCTCAGGCATCTCATTTCCACAGCATTCAGTCTACTTTCATCCTTCCTCTGCCAGTTCCAATTGCAAATAAATCATTTGTAGTATTGCTTCTATTAGAAAGCTACAAAGTAACGTTAGGCTTCATCTTAATAGGTAACCTTACGATTTGAGTCGACTGAAATACGGATTATGTGTTAAAGTTCCACTCACCACCTTACTCGTACATACATTAACAGATAGCTAGGTATCACATTTCCAAGTTAACTGAAAAATCAGCCGTTAGTGGTTGCATGGATATGTTTTGTTCAATTCCCATAACTTTATCCTGTTCATCTGCAATCTACACCATCCCATTCCAGTACAGCCGCTCAAGCGAGTGGGTGCCCTGCTGAATCAATTAGTGTTGACATGGAGTCGAACTCATTTCGAATGCTGAATTATTCTGAGATGTTGTTAGGTATTTCACGTCTCGGTGATTTATTCAATGGGCGAAATGGAAATAAACAAAAATGGTAATATCCGATTTGTAATTTTCGTGCGTAGTAATTTATCTCGCGGCGTGAAAGGAAACGTAAAATGAAATATTTTAAATTTTCCAGCCTAATTTTATTTGCTCGATTTGGGCATGTTCAATTAGGGGGTGTATTTTCTATTTGTCTTTCAATAGGTTTACCAAAGTTGGTGGGTGTATTTTTTATGTTTCGAGGAACGCTTTGGAATAAAAAAAATATTTGTCGGATCCGAAGCCGCGATGATACACTAAATGTGTTTCCAGCTTCGGATGAATTTGAAAAATAATGGACTGTAAACGATAAAAATTCTTAATACTATATTAATTTACAAATTAACGGATTAAGTCCAATTACAAAAAAATACAAACACGAAATGGGAAAAAAGTGCAACAAAGAAAGAACAGCACATACATCATATTAACTGAAGCAAGAAAAAAAAAATAAAACAAAATATACATAAGAAAGAATATTCAAGTCAAGGTCAAGTCAAAGTTTTTGGTAGAGTCGTAAAGAATGACAAAAATCATTTAGACTGTTTTAAAAATTTTCAAGACCGTAGCTTGAGTTAACAAGTCTTGACATTCTAGACAGTGGAGAATTATACCCATAATTAGAAGATAAATGATTGAGTAACAGCAATTCATTGTTTCTAAGTTTACGGAAAGGAATGTTGAATTTGGATGAGACGCAACAGAGAAGGTGAGTCAATAATACAATTAATAATTTTGAAAAGGCAAATTAAATCAAAGTCTTTCCTACGCTTTTCTAACGATTATATTACTTATAGGACCAAGAAAGGGACGCTTATATGGTTTGGGCATGTGGATCGAATAAACAAAGAAAGGAGTGTAAACAAAATATATGATGCGAAAGTAAATGAAAAAATAAGTCAGGGACGCCCAAGGAAGACGTAACACGATCAAGTGAATCAAATACTTGAATTGGGTCATGTAAAGAGTTAGAATAACAGAAGTGTATGTATGAGGCGATGTGTGAATGTGGATAAAGCAAGGAGTATGCGCCAAAACAGAGTTGTAAGGCGGTCCGTTCTCTCTGCCTACCCCTTCGGAGAAACAGCGTGATGGTCAGTTAGCTAGTTAGTTGATGGAAATGTCTACTTAAAGGTGTTAAAATAATTGTGGAAGGAAAACCGGGAAACCAATTCCCTCACCGATGAAGTTTAAGTTCTTAATTCAAGTAAGACACCACGCTTATTTTAACCATCTAAATCACAAAACACCACATTTATTTTACATTTTTAAAACATCAACCAACAAACCGACCAAATAGCGAAAACGAACGGGCAACACCGTGTTTTCACAAAAAAACTAGTCTGTTTGACTAGATGATCAATAGTTTCGAATCGTCGTCGTTTTGTTCAAAACGGCGATACGGCGAAATGGTTAGGTGAGTAGGGATTTGGATAAGAAACATGAAGTTAAGAACCCACCAATAATCCAACAATATCATTTGAAAGGAAAATACACACAATGGCAGGCTTACTTTAGATAGTCGATAACTTTAATAGATTTTCTTTTCCATTCATTCACCTTCGCTAAAAATAAAGGGGAATCTACGTCGGCTCCGTCTGGCTCGTTTAAATAATGATATTCCTAATGGCAATGGTCGGGGAATAGTTTCCGAGGATTTCCTTAGTTGACCATTCGTCCTAATGATCCAATCAGCTGCTAGTTGTTAGCTCCTAACTCGCTATTCGCACTTCTAGATAACCTCACACTCCGCATTAACTTTCCATTAACCTTCCCCTTACTATGCTAAATTATTATTCCGGCCCCGGCGTTGTTAAATCATTACACAGGTAAAAAAATGCGATTTAAATCAGAAAAATAAGGATATTCATAGCCAATCGCTTAAATGAATCATATTTGAAGTCAACAACGATATTAATTGAAATTCAAAAGCTGAAAACATGAAAAATCATCGGCTGACGCTCACAAAACGGACAAGACGACCACCTCCGAGAGATGCCCAAAAGCTACTGGCCACTGGCGGTAAATCATTTCGCGGGTTCCCATATAGCAAAGTCAAGGAAGGGTGAGATGTGAATAGCTTCGTATCTCCCCCGCACACTCTTTGCGTATCTTTGAATCCCATAGTGTTTTTTTAGAATGAATATACCTACGTCACACACTAGCAGTGTTTCATTGTATTGGTGAATTTATTCCCAATTTTCACAAAATATCTCTTATATGCCCGATTAGTGCTAATTAACACTATGTTTTCATTCAATGCGTTAATGTATTATGGAGGAATACCTAAAATCTGAAGCCAGTATTTATGATAGTTATAGAGATATTCAAGTTATTAGAAGCAATGTGAGGTCGTTACACATCATAGTTAAGGAAAGGTTAAATCAATGTAAATATTTTCCCATAGCTTTTTAATTCAACGCAGTATATTCTTTTATCTTTCATTTTTTAGGCTTTATATTTCCACGCTGCTTAAAACTCCGCACAGGAATATGGCCACTGTAATCAATGAGGGATGTTTTCTGGCGCATGAAGCTTATTAGCTTAGCACAAAAATATAAAACAAAATTCCGAGTGTAGACAAAAAGTAAACACATTCTAAATAAAATTAGTGCAACAGAATTCGTTTTCAGTGTCAAATATATTTTAAAGTACTGTTTATACATTATTAATAAAACATAATAATATTTTGTTTCATAAATATTTCAAAATTGATTCTTCTCTCATCATCCCTTCTTAATCAACTAACTAACTAACTAACCATACACCCACAGAGATATGCAGAGAAAACGGGCCGCCATACAACTCTGACTTGGCATACACTCCTTGCTCATTCACATTCATTCATCGTCTTATACATACTCTTCTGTCATTTTGTATTTTGACCTGGCCTGACTCAAGTATTTGATTCACTCGATCGTGCCACGTCTTCCAAGGGCGTCCCCGACTTCTTCTTCCATTCAAGTTTGCGTCATGTATTCTTTTCACACTCTCTTTTTTGTTAATTCGCTCTACATGCCCAAACCATCTAACTTCCCTTACTTAATACTATTCATTACGCTTACATCAGCCTTGATTTTTTTTTCCGGATATCCAGATTTTTAACACGGAGAATTTTCATGATTCATTCTCTATGCCTACCCCTGCGGGAAAAATTGTGATGGTTAGTTGGTCAGTTATGTTTTACATTTCTAGGCGTTCAAATTTTCTATCCAAAAACGTATGAGTTGGCGTTATTTCAAATTGCATCTCCTTACCGAAAAAAAGTTCAATTTAAAGCACATAAATTAAGCATCGGAATAAGTTCTCCAAGGAAGAAACTTTGGGTTCTGCTAGTGACGCCAACTTGCAGCACTGCAGGGAGTTCCAAAAACAGGAACTTGTGAAATATTGGGCAAAAAAAAGTGTTCCCCCTCTGTAGATTTATATAACCGCATAATTTGTATTTTTTGTTTGGTTAAGTTTGTACCTTGATGATGCTTAGGCTAGGCGAAACCACTCGGTCATGATTTTGGCTCTGCAGTCCACTAGTGAAAAGACACTCTTCCTGGCGTTCTGTACTACCCTATACACGTGCGAGCTCTGGACCAATTTTAAGAAGAGTAGCATAGAAAGGCTTCAGGTCCAGTACAACAACGCCTGCCGCATGAGGATTTGCAGCCCTTATGAGAACCAGGGTGGGAGGAATGAGGGAAAGGATCAACAACTACAGAAATGACCTCATCATGGAATCCCGAATTCAATCATAGAAGCACATTAGAGTAAATTATTGGCCCCATCAATCTTAAAGCTGCCAGGATGGACTCCCTCTTGATGGCGTTTTGCAGAAATGAGACCTAATATCCTCCATTAACATTTTTTTACTTGTATTATTTAAATTTTTTTTTTTTTTTCTTTCTTATGAATTTCTATTAATTTTTTGTTTGCTAATATTATTATAACTATGTATATTAATATCAATTATAAAAGGTATCGCATTGCACAACTCCTGCATACCTTCTGGAATAAAACATTATTATTATAAAAATTAAAATAAAATCTGTGCGTAGTCTTATTCACATTTCTTTTTTCATTCCATTAAAATTGATTTGCAAACGCCGGGATTGGAACCCGCTCCCTCGAGAGTCTTAACCACTCAACCACGAAAGTCTATGTTGCTTACTGCCATAATCATGTAGTTATTCCATAACATTTGTTTAAAAGTTTCTGGAAGAGCAGGAAGCACCAAGAAGGAACTAGATCAAAGCAGTTAATTGAGGATATGCAGTAAACAAGAAGGAAATGACGTTACCAGTTCATGAGGCGGGCTTCCGGCACTCTGGCGGTATTCCACCGAACTAGCATACACAGCAACTAGAGCTTTATGCTGAAGAAGGGATAGGCCACAGTACAGCTAAGTTTTGATTACGTAGATGCATCATTTACATTCTTGTCAACTGCTAAAGCTCGGTTGATTTATAAAAGTAGCTTTAAACTGTCTAACATTATTTTCATATTGAACTCATTTATAATGTGAGATATTTTCATATCCCAATAGCTACAAACGCGCACCTTCAAACTTAATATTGAGTGTACTCACTTATAAATCACACATATCTTCAACAGCTTTCACTAAAATATTAAACATTACTGTTGGATTTCAAAGTGATAATTTGATAGGTTCTAAGCTTGATGTTTTTGTCCAGTTCCTATCTTATCCAACCGTTTCACTATATTCGATTTTTGTATCCAACAAAACTGTGTTCGAAACAAGTGACAATCGAAACAGAAGAGAGTAATGTGAAAAAACGTGTTTCGTGTGTTCCGTTGGTGTCTCGTTTGTTCGTCGAGTCGTTCTTGTTCTCTGTGGAATATAAAATTAAGTGTGGTGTTTTGTTTCGTTAAAGATACAACTGTGTAAGACGAATCAAGAACTTCCACTTCAACTACATCGGTAAGTGAATGGATTACCGTTTTCCTTAATTACATCCATAATTAGACACTTCCATCAAGTAGTATAGTTTATCGTTTGCAGTACGCTATTTTCAAAATTCATCTGTAGCTGAAAACACATTCAGCGTTTCATCGCAGCTTCGGGTACAACAATTACAAACACTCAATCTTTAAATTCACTGTACTTATCTTTGAATTATAGATGTCTTCAACAGCATTCATTAAAATATTAAGCTCTACAACAAAGAAAACGCAAAAACTACTCATACGACAGTTGTTGTAGAATGAAGTTGGCTAAGAAAAAATATTGAAAGGAAATTCAACAAGCAATTCGAAAAGAATAACGATGTAATTCCAAAATAAATGTTACGATTTTCCTGACATCTTCAATGAAGGAAAAATCTCAAATTGAAAAAGATCTGCGACCTTACTTTTTTTCCACACAGAATAAGGAAGGTGATTTGTATTTGCTATTCATTACAAACGACCCGCAACTTCTTCTCATAAAAAGAAAATAATCTTAAAACGCAATACATAATTTGCAATACGGCCGGCGTGATCGAGTGGTATGACGCTCCGCTATGAATCCCGAGATCGCGGGTTCAAACCCGGCGTGCACAAATAAACTTTATCAAATTCATATTTGTCATAAATTATTTAACTAATAAATAGTTTATTTGCGGCCGGTTCCAGAATGGTAGATACTCTCAAAACCGCCCTTGTGAAAGGCCACCATTCAGAATTGAACCGTTGCTTAAGCCGAGTTTGGTTACCAGATCTGAGAAGTCAAGTATTTCCCAACCTATGTCTTCCTCATCTACTTCCCCTCGCCGCTACCTTCGACCTCATAACATTCCTCGATTGGGAATGCCATAGTCTCACTGGATCTAGATGGTTGGGACTCTTGTGCAGTATTCTATTGTGTAGTTGGTTGTAGAGGAAATGTAAATATAAAATATAATTTTATTTCTTGTCTGATTGGAAAGGCGTTTGATTGAAAAATAATATCAGAGAATAGGGGATTAACAAGAGCTAATATAAATCTAATTCCCTAACAACTGTCTAGAAATTCGCTGGTTGAAAATAAATTATTCAGAGGAAATTTTCAAGTTTCCAATGTCTAAGAAAATGTAAATCTAATAAATACAACCAAAAAATTAGATCGATAAATTAAAAATATAACTTTATATTTGCGGCACGTTCCAGAATGGTAGATACTTAGTTCTGAATCAAAATGTTGCTTGAAATAGTTATATGCATGTTTAGTGACAAGATCTGAATAGCCAGGTAGTTTTCAACCTTCTTCTTTTCCATCTATTTATATTCCCCACCACCTAAAGCCTCAATATATATTCTATTGGGGATGCTATAGTCCTACTGGCTCCAGACGGTTGGGAGCCGTTGAAAATCTTGCGCGGTATTCTTATAAAAAAGCTTTTTCAATGTTTAGTGACAAGATCTAAGTAACCGGGTACCTACTTTACCTTTTGTTCCAATTCAATTTCTTTATTTATTTTAAGACCATCACAAAATAAAATTTTAAGGCGTTTTTAAAGACATATTGAAAAATATATATGGAGTGTACAAAAAACAGAGTACAATGCATATAATATACTAAGACAAGATTTTATAACTAAACAATAAAGATAAATAGTAAATACAAGTTAAGCAAGAAGCATCAAAACTTGCTGTTCAAAGACAGTTTCGCTGACGATATCCGAAGCGATCCGATGCGAGGATTCTGGCAGCGACCAGGTCAGTGTGACTTCATTGTGGATACATTATAAAAAAGGCTTTGAATTCAAAATAATAATTCTGGAAAAAAATCTGCAGTTAAATAGATAAAATACAAAAAACCGAAACAACTTTTTTCATGAAAACGTTGTGATTCAAATCATTCGCTTTATTTGCATTTCACTAAAACCGTATCCTACAAGTTTGTCCATAAATCGTGTACAGCAGGTTTTTCCGACAAACTGTATTTTTCGTTTCCCGTACCATGGTGTTTGTTTTGTTTAGTGTTGGTGATGAATTTGATGTATGGGAATTTACTTTATGCGTTCACAAAGGAATGAATGCCAGCTTTCAAAGAATGAGCGTGAATATAGGAAGTCGGTTCGAACCAATTTCCCAAAGCCAAACGTAGGTACATCGTGTTTAATTAATATCATATATAATAACAAAGTTCTAGATAGAAATGTAAATATTGAAATTAGAATATAGTTTAAAACATTAATGCGATTTTTTTTAACTAACTAACTAACTAACCATCACACCTTTTCCATATTACTCTGTCTCAGCACACACTCCTCGCTTCATTCACATTCAAACATCGACTTATACATACTCTTCTGTTATTCTGACTCTTTACATGACCCGATTCCAGTATTTGATTTTAAAGAGTTTTTCAATTATGTCAGGTTATTCGTAACGCAGAAAAGCATGTCTTACTTAAAAAAAACCCCATCAAATAAAATAAGACTTCTGAGAAGTCTTTGAAAACTTTATAGTTTCTGGTGAAAACATAAAAAAATACACGATTCAAAGAATACATAATTCCGCCCTGGATTCTACAATACAGAGTACAATACAAACACATCGCGTGTGAACCGACCGTATGTTATTTAAAACGATTATGGTATTTCAACATATTTTTGTAAAAAGCCCAAAACAATGTTCACTGAAATATTAATCACATAATTACATAGAAACCACCAAGTATCTGCCATCTAATCAAACAGGCATTGAGGTAATAATGTTAAAAACTGATGTTGGAAACGAAACCTTTTTAAATAAGTAGGTGGTTAGAGGAATAATCTGATTCAGGAAATCAACCCCTTAACCCCCCAAGAAGAGATAGTGTTATGGGATAAGTTGTGAAAACTAACTGCCATTTATTCCTCAACTAGTTTAGCTTATTGATGGTAATACACAGCTTTTCTTCGCGCGATCTTTGACATAAGTTGAGCATTTTCGAAAGTATCATTATCTCTTGTAAGAATATCGAAAACATCTTCGTCTTGCTATTCTTTGCTCTGTGCTAGTTTACAAACCTAAAATGGACAGTAACACTTTGTCAATACTACAAACACTAGTCACTTTTTATTATTTCTAATTTTGACATTGTTAATTCGTGGTGGAGCTCCATTTTAACGATTTTAATAACACCTATTTTTTGCTTTATTCCACTATATTTTATTTCAGACCTGACCGGTTTCACCTTATGGCGGGTATCTTCAGACAGGCATCTTCAGAATAGCAACTTCAGACCAGTCTGAAGATGCCCGTCAAGGAAAAATCGGTCAGGTCTAATAAAAAATAGTGGAATAAAGTAAAAAAGTTGGTAGTATTAAAATTACAACAGTTACTATTCAAAGCTGAGAGTTTATTGTAGAGAGAATGGGGAAAATGTTAGCATGTTAACAAAAACATTTCATTTCTCTTGAATTTAACGTTGTGACCGCTTTAAATGAACTACTTCTTTTGGCAACAATTCCTACTTTATCCATTGTTCATTGAACAAATACTTCAATTGAAGTTAATAGTTCATTTTAGCGTTCATTCATTTCAATAACTTCGTTTCATTGAACAAATAACAAATACATATGAAAGCGCTACCGACTAGTCCGAGCTTATTCGGAGAGAAAACGGTTCCAAAAAGAACTGAAAAAATAACCGGATAAATTCAAATCTGTTTTGCGAGTTCGACTTCAATTGAAGTGTTCAATGCGAAGGGTTCATTTTAAAGAACTAGCAATTCGTGAAGCATTCACAAAATATTTAAGTTTTTCCCAACGCTAGTAGAAATCATTGATGCGGATGTCCGATAAGAGATAAAGGTAGCATCATTTTCATATGTTGCAAAGCATCTTTTATGCGGGGAAATACAACAAATATATATTGCAGAATTGAGAAATTGCGTAAATTTTCTTATCCGTCGCCATTTTTCTCCAAAAGAAATCGCTCACCGCACTTAAAATATAACAAAACTCTATGGTTGTGTACCACCTATAGGTTAGACAGTAGAACTGTATGGAGGATCAGCTCAGACATCGCCCCAAGCTGGCAAAACTTCGCTTTTCAAAAATGGTAATCATTTAAATAAACTATGAATACTTTCTAAAGAACGTATGACGCGAAAATGAATGAAAGAAGAAGTCTTACGCCCGAGGAAGACATGGCACGATCGAGCGAATCAAATACTGAGTCGGGCCATGTCAAGAATCAGAATAACAAAAGAGCATTAGTGAGACGATGTATGGATGTGAATTTAGCAAGGAGTGTGTGCCAAGACAGAGTTGTATGGACGGTTAGTTAGTTAGTTAATTTTTAACGAAACAAACACTTTATGGCCTGACATTCTAATTTAAATGTTAGTATATTTTGTTTTAAACAATTTTATTACTATACATATACAAGTGTTAAAGAGTTACTACAACTTGACACGTGTATATAAATATATATACATAAACCATGATTACTATTACATGTCTACAAACAATTATTTTGATAATTCTCCCATTCAAAGACTGCATAGACTTGGTAATAAATATGGTTCAATAGATGTTTACCGTTACAACACTGTTTCCAAATTAAAATCTAGCTTACTTGAATGTTTTCAATAGAACACAAAGGTTATTGTTATTATATGTATAAACCTACGCTATATTTATATACTTGCAGTTAAATACTAACTTTTCTCTTAATGTTATATTCTACCCATCTATTGTACTCCTTTATTTAAAAAATGTATTTATGTAAAAGCCTTAAAGGCGTTAATAAAATAAAATAAAATAAAATAAAATAAATAAAATTACTACCCCTGACATCCCAAAAATAGTATATAAGCCATAAAATAAGAACAACCTGTACTAGTCTGAAGATGGCCGTTATGGGCTGAAACCGGTCCAGTCAAAAATGAAAAGTGAAATAAAGTTATAAATTTGTTTTATTAAATCATTAAAATGGAAATCCACCATGAATTAACAGTTACAAAATTAGAAATAATAATGATTTAATAAAACTACTTTTTTTAAAAAACTTTATTTCACTTTTATTTTTTGACTGGACCGGTTTCAGCCTATGACGGCCATCTTCAGACTAGTACAAGTTGTTGTTAACCTACGGCTTATATACTATTTTTGGGGATGTCAGGGGTAGTAAACAATGATTTTACTTTAATTATATTCATCAGTATTGTTGCATGATTTTAATAGTTACAGGGTAAAAGCTACTTTTAATTTATTGGTATTATTATTTTATATATCTATCTGTAAAATTTATTTATTTTATTTAATATTTAAGATGTCATAGGCTGAAACCGGTCCAGTCAAAGAATAAAAGTGGAATAAAGTTATAAAAAAAAATAAAAAAATAGTTTAATTAAATCATTAAAATGGAATTCCACCACGAATTAACAGTTTCAAAATTAGAAATAATTAGAAATAATAGTTGCTTTTCTTACTTAAGAAAATATTTTCTAAAAACTCTCTCAGTGACAGCCTTCCCCTCCCCGCATTGAGTTTGAAATTAAAATGTAATACCATAAGTCCGTATTTATTTAGCAACTGGAAAACATACATTTCCCGAACTGAACCGTCAAGGTGGAAGAGGCGCACTCCATATTGCGAATACATTATTTACGCTGGCATGGCTGTCTATCACGTGAAGGAGAACCTTATTTACTTTATATACGCAGTGAAATTATGTCATATTATCGGACTAACTAACTAACTAACCATCACGCCATTTCTCCGCAGGAGTAGGCAGAGAGGACAGAACCCCATAAGACTCTGTCTCAGCACAGACTCCTTGCTTTGTTCACATTCCTACATCGTCACATCAGGCATAACATCGCGGCATCATGTGACGTTTTACACACCGAAAGTCAGAACTTCCTCATACAAAATTACGCCAATGTATAAAGCGATGGAACTATTCAATGAAGCTGCATCTACCTTAGATATATTTAGATGCACATATATAGAGTTCTGTCATTATCTCTCGATATACGTACAAGAGTGATCGTTAGGTACATAACGATCTACATAATCTTAAATAAAAAAAATATTTTTTACACTTGCCAATTCAACAATTATCTCATAATATGTGTATAAGAATGAATCTCTCTTATATCTTGTCTTTTTTGTTTTTCATTGCTAACCTTATTTGCGTTATTATATCATATATGGTGCGTCACACTACTTCAGTTTGTATTTATATAACTCCTTCGGATATTTGACCGGTCGGTAGCTGAGTGGAGAACGCGTCGTTTCCCACCCGGGTGTCGTGCGTTCAATTCCTCTGCTGGCTAAGTCCTCCATCATTGCACAAGCAACATCTTCCGCTTTTTATGATGGCAGTAGGAGTTTTTCAAATATTGTCAGGTTATTCGTAACCCGGGAATGTCTGTCTTACTTTAAAAATAAATAAATATATATATATATATATATATATATATATATATATATATATATATATATATATATATATATATATATATATATATTTAATACCTTGTCTATATGTGAGATGTACATAAATGTTTAATTTTTTTTTTACACCATGCATGTATGTACAATATTTTAATATCATTCAACTCTTAATGTATTTGGTGAACAACTGTTTTTATGAGATCTTGTTAAACACATAAATAAACATACATACTCTTCCGTCAGGCCAGGCGCGCACGGGTGACTTTTGTCACGGCAACAGTTTCGTCGCTGTCACTGTCTTCCAATCGAGCACGCACACGGCGAGTGTCTGTCACCCGTCACCCTATCATTCCGGCAATGGATTTCGAACAGGCGGATGACTCACCGAATGACATTTTGTCACCCATGCGCGAGCGCCCATACAAAAGTACACTCTACAGACACGGTGACAGTTTCGTCACTTAAAAATCGCCGGCCAGTTGAACATAAAAGTCAGCCTAATGTCACGTCGCTGCGTGCGCGGACCTCCATACACTTTAATAAATTTTGAGATGGTGACGAAACTGTTGACTCTTCATGTGGCCCGATTTGATTCACTTGATCGTGTCATGTCTTCCTCGGGCGTCCCTGACTTCATATTCCATTCACTTTCGTATCATATATTCTGTTCATACTCCTTTGTTCGTTCATTCGCTCTACATGCCCAAACCATCTAAGCGTCCCTTTCTCGATCCTATTCATTACGCTTACATCAGCCTTGCATTCTTTCCGGAGGACCACATTTTTCTGAAATAGACTAATAGCGGTCGCAAGGTATGTTGCTAAAAAAATAAGCCAACATTTTTTACCACGAAAACTTCAACCAATCTTAGAAAATAAGTAAAATATGTAACGACCGGAAACGTCCACCGACAATTTACTACACACCCTTACCGAGATTGCAAAAAATACGACGGACACCCTGCCAGAAAAAGGTTCCCATAGCGAGATAAAATATTTCAATTTCTACCATTCAAAAAGGTGCTTCTCATAAAGCCTTTCCAGGTTCGAGACGAAACGTTCCGAACGAATTCTGCCCGCCATAGAAGATGGGACAAACTGCTCTGCAATAAATTTAAATAGCCCAATAATTGTCACCTTACTTTACATATTGCTTCAATATTCCTTCCTACCCCACTCCCACCCATGCCCTACATGGCTTATAACTTATGGGGTTGAAGGGACGTGTTTCAGGGAGGCACGGAAGTTGAGATAGGACGGGAATAGTTTCTATTCGCAGCACGTGACTGAGCAGGTGTCACGTGGCTAACCTCCTCCCCCCACAACCCTTCCTAACTCCGGACACTAAACACGTATTTTCTGTACTGGAGGGAATAAAGTTGTGAAGCTTTTCTAAGAAAAAAGAGGAGATCAAAGAAAGGTTATTTATTTATGTCTCTGTTAACATTGCCGCATTATGATTTCCTGAGCTTTCAGATAGAAAGGTCAAGGATTCGTCTTGATAGCTTTCCGCCATTTATTTTCAGGCCACTGAAGTTGGAAATATAAAGTGAATAAATAAGAGGAATATCTAAATATTTAATAGTAAAAATAAAATCCACCCACGACAACTGTCAGTAAAATACAGTTCCTAAAGAAGAGGTTGACGATCAAAGAATTATTATCATTAAAACGAAGATAAAAAACATTCGCATAAGACCAATAACGTTACATACTATATAGACACATTATAGCCTTAGAATATTAACACAAAATGTGGCAAGCAAAACACACACGTTACCAGTTAATTCATCATTCAAATATCGGTCATGTACATAGCCTGTTCAAAAGAAAAGGTGAATTTTGAATTTTCGCGGACTGTGTGCATTCGTTTATCGATTTTTTTTGATATATTTAATCCATTTTTTTCAAAAGTATAAAAACGAAGAACACACAAAAACGTGACTAACCTTTCCAGTTGTCAAAAACAAACCACTAATCCAAAATGGCTGATAATGCTAACATATGATAAACACATGTGTACCAACATAACAAAAAAAAATTGATAATCGAATGTACACAGCCCGCGAAAATTCAAAATTCACCTTTTCTTTTGAACAGGCCATGTATATGTGTGAACGAAACAGATCCGAAGTTCGGACCGCGTTCCATACTTGCTTGAAACGACCTCAAGCGACGCGTGACCGTTTAGTACTAAATCAGCTTAAACACCGATCACACCAACTAGCGTGATTATTGCTTGCCACTTGGAGAGCCCTACAACGTGTATATATTTATGCAACGTCATTGCATAAGACAAGGAAAAGTTAGCGGTTCAAACTACTACAGAGGAAATTCGCCAGGAACTTAACAATATAAATTTCTCAGCAGCAAACACACTTTATTAAATAAAACAAATGATGTTTTCGCGTCGGTTTCAGTGAATTGGTTTCGGTTCAGGAAAATCTATCTTGCAGAATGAATAGTTGTAACAAATCCTTGGTACTTTGCAGCAGAGATTCCCGCGAGCGAAGCGAATCTGGAATGCTCCAGGTGCGACCCTTCTAGTATTGTTACAGGTAAACGCCTGAGACGAAGGTTGAACACAAATCACAATAAAGCTTACATTACTACGTATTGGTTTGTTTTGGTCCTGAGTTGAATTGATTTGTTTTGGTATATTTTATTAGGGCGTTATATGATATTATTTTGCGCCCGGCCACAAAAATGTAAATAAGGTTTTGTAATAAATTCCACCTGCCAACACCTCCGCCATCTGGAATGATTGTGAATAATGATAATATAGAATCAAAGAACATCTAACATGTGTAAATAACCACAGTTTTTCAGAATTCGCCAATAATCTTATGGAAAAAGATCACAACTAACTAACTTTGACGGCCTCCGTAGTCGAGTGGTAAGACGCTCGACTACGAATGCAGAGGTCGCGGGTTCAAGCCCGGCGTGCGCAAATACATTTTATTCAATGAATATGTGTCATTACACATTTAATTCATGTAAAATAATACATAGTATATTTGCGGCACGTTCCAGAGAGGTAGATAAGTATCGCCCTGGTGAAAGACCACCATTCAAAATTGACACGTGGCTTGAAATGGCTTTAGCCGTGTTTGGTGACCAGATCTGAATAGCCAGGTACTCTCCAACCTTCCTCTTCCTCATCTCCTTCCTATCCCTACTGCCTTCAGCCTCACAACATACCCCTATTGGGGATGCCATAGTCTCACTGGCTCTAGACGGTTGGGAGCAGTTGATACTCTTGTGCGGTATTCATGTAAAAAAAAAAAAACTGACCAACCATCATGCCGTTTCTCCGCAGGGGTTGGCAGAGAGGACGGACCGCCATACAACTCTGTCTTGGAACACACTCCTTGCTTCATTCACATGCATACGTACTCTTCTGGTATTCTGACTCTTGGGGCGTCCTCGACTTCTTCTTCCATTCACTTTCGCATCATATATTCTTTTCACACTCATTTCTTTGTCCATTCGCTCTACATGCTCGAACCATCAAAGCGTCCCTTTCTTGATCCTATTCATTACGCTTACATCAGCTTTGCATTATTTCCGGATATCCATATTTTTAATACGGTCCTACATGGTTTTACCGCACATACGTCTCAGGGATCTCATTTCCACGGCATTTAGTCTACTTTCATCTTTCCTCTGCCAGTTCCATGCCTCACTGCCATAGATCAGAATTAACAAAAGCACTCCATTGTGGACTGCTAGTTTTGCTTCTTTGGACAACTTTTGGGTAAAAAAGATCATACCTTCAGCGAAAGCATCGGTACTTATATTCTCCACACACATGGTCATATTAAATCATTTAAAAGCACTAGAATTAATATTAATAATCATTTATATTTGCCCAGTAGTCCAATATTAGGTATATTTCAAATAAACTCATAAATAATCTCATTATTCTCTAATCACCTTCTCAGTTGACGTTTTGCCTCTTTCATTACATATTATCTATCTCTTTCTCTCTGTTCCTTTGTTATAATTTTTAATGTTATTCTACAGTTTTTTCACTGTTCTCTTATTTTATTTTATATTGAGCTCTCCCTCTGTATGAGTTCATATAACCACACACAATGTATTTTGTTTTGTTAAATTTTGTACCCTGATGATGTTTAGGCTAAGCGAAACCGGTCGGTCATAAAAATAAAAAATAAAATGTGATTGCTTTCTACGATAATACGAATAATAAACGTTAGTGAAGGAAGATTTACGTTAACAAGCCTTAAATATAAGAAGAAAGTGACAACCGTTTAAAGCTTGTACAAGCAATCTACAACAAACATTTCAAATACATACTCAAAAAGATTTACGACATCTAGACTTGATAAATTTGATTTGAAGTACTTCATATTTACTTCAATCTTATCATGGCCCTTTACATATTTACTCTTTCAAATTTTATCTTAATTTTTTGTTTGATTTTTAAAAATAAGATTCAATTACTTATATATAAATACCCAAGTGGAAACGTAAAAATGGTCATATTCATACTACCAATGTAATACTCTACCTAATTTAAACGTAAACTGTTGGTCTCCCAAATAAAACTAAAATAATAAAAATAAAATATCGTACGCCAACAGCGTGCAATATAGTTGTGAATGATGAATACTTGGAGCAAGTGGATGAGTTTTTGAATTTGAGAAGTAGGTATGTTCTAGAGAGACGGAAAGGCTGATAAGGATATTGAAAGAAGGGTGAATGCAAAAAACTCCATTAATGAAGGACTGAACGCTGTTGGCGCAAATAATAAATTGTCCAAAGTAGCGAAGCTAGCAGTCCACAATGAAGTGCTTATATTAACCCTGGTGTATGGCAGTGAGGCATGGAACTGGCAGAGGAAGGATGAAAGTAGACTAAATGCCATGAAAATGAGATCTCTGAGACGTTAGTGCGGTAAAACAATGTATGACCTTATTAAAAATGTGGAAATCCGGAAAGAATGCAAGGCTGATGTGAGTGTAATAAATAGGATCAAGGAAGGGACGCTTAGATGGTTTGGGCATGTAGAGTGAATAAACGGAGAAAAGAGTGTGAAAAGAATATAAATTGCGGAAGTGAATGGAAAAAGAAGAAGAGGACGCCCGAGGAAGACATGGCACGATCAAGTAAATCAGATACTTGGATCGGGTCGTGTGAAGAGTCAGAATAACGGAAGAGTATGTATGAGACCTTGGATAAACAATGTATGGAGAGAGAGCTAATTTTTTTAACCAACCGATACAAATTTGCGATAAATCACTTTCTCCGGGTTTTTACGTCGAACACCATGAGAGAGAAAGAGACAACAAATATAATACTTCGCTTCTATGTACTGTCACAAAGATCTTGGGCTCCTGGGTCACCGCGGGACTCCACCCACATTTTTTATAATGCCACTAAATTTGACACAACTAAACGGTTTTTTAGGTTAGATACTATATTTTTGTTGATATCAATACTGTGAAAAAGTGGTCGTACGAATAAACAAAAACATTATGTCGACATGTGATATGAATGGATGTATAAATACCCTAGCGTTAGTCTTAGCCACGCCCAGGTCCACCGAGTCAGGTAAAAATCATCAAAAACTGACTACTCTGCCTTGGGTAGATACCACTCTAAATACTCTAAGTATGAGACGATGTATGAATGTGAATGACGCAAGGAGTGAGTGTTAGGACAGAGTTATATGGCGGTCCGTCCTCTGCCTACCCCTGCGGAGAAACGGCGTGATAGTTAGTTACTTAGTCATATCTGATAAAGTATAAGCCATCAGAGACATAAAAAAATAACATGTCCACTACCCCATAAAACGAGAGATTTGGACTATCAAAGGCTTGCGCCAATTCAAATAAAATAATAATATTGTCCATTTCTAATGGAAATAAATCACTCCGTCCCAACCACACACTTCGTAGTAATATGATGGTAAATCTAATCTGCCCTTCCTCTGCACGGGCCCAAAGCTTCGGGGGTGTAATAGCCGGGTCGCCCGCTGGCTGATTCGTCGTATCAAAGAATAATTATTATTGAAATTGAAATCACATTTTATTAATATTGGTCGATTGCCACCTTCTTGTGTGAAAAAAGAAAATACGTAAAAAAATAAATCACATTGATAAATCTATTATTTTAGAACGTTGCGAAGGTGCTCCGTGGTGAATTCGGAGACTTTATAATATCTTGAGACGACAGAAAAGAAAATTATAGCTCTTAAAAATAATTTAAAAATAATACTCTTATTTCATTGAAGTACACTCGTTTAAGGCTGATTCACACCAACGTCCGGATCCGCTCAGTGCCGATATTGTTCCGCAAGAGAGCTTATTGATATGGTATGAATATCGATCAAGGAGTATGTGCCAAGACAAAGTTGTGTGGCAGTATATTCTTCTGCCGCCCACCCTTGTGATATTTAACTACTTAGTTAGTTAAATAATTATTTTGAGTTGTAAAAATACTAACATCGCAGATTTTTTTTTATCAAAAACTTTTTTTTATCACTAAATAATATTTTTATTAATTATTAAAATTAAAAATATTATTATTATTAAACATTAAAAATATTATTTAGTGATAAAAAATGGTTTAAAAAAAAATCTGCGTTGTAAGTATTTTTACACTTCAAAATAATTATTTAACTAAATAAGTAGTTAAATATCACAAGGATAGGCAGAAGGATATACTGCCACACAACTTTGTCTTGGCACATACTCCTTGATTGATATTCATACCATATCAATAAGCTCTCTTTCGGAACAATATCGGCACTGAGCGGATCCGGACGTTGGTGTGAATCAGCCTTTAGCGAGACAATTTCGTGAGAAATATAATTTTAAATAAGAAAAACATGAGGGAAGGACAATAACGCTCTTTTTTAAGATCAAAGCGGTAGATACCCCCCTCCCCCCTATCACTCCCTCCCATTCTGGAGCCTGCAAGGCTTGAGGGTGGGGGACATTCCTCGGTCCCATCTAGGGGGCGGTATTGGGCCCACCTACATCACCCCGATGGGGTCAAATCAAATAATCGAATCAACTGACTACCCGCGAGGCCTATCGGGTTTTAGAAATTCGGTAAACGAGGAAAATAGTGAAATAGTACGATATTCTCCGTTGTGAAAATGTTTTATTTAATGTAAAAATATAGTTTTTTTTTAAGTACTGACGGCCTACATGGTCGAGTGGTAAGACGCTCGACTACGAATCTAGAGGTCGCGGGTTTGAACCCGGCGTGCGCAAATAATTTTTATTTAATTAATATGTGTCATAACACATTTAATTGACATAAAATGAAATATGATATGTTTGCGGCACGTTCCAGAGTGGTAGATACTTTCAGTATCGCCCTGGTTAAAAGACCGCCATTCAGAATTGAAATGTCGCTTGAAATGGCTTTAGTCGTGTTTGGCGACCAGATCTGAATGGCCAGGTACTTCTTAACCTTCCCCTTCTTCATCTCCTTCCCCTCCCCACTACCTTCAGCCTCACAACATACCCCAACTGAGGATGCTTTAGTCTCACTGGCTTTAGACGGTTGGGAGCAGTTGAGATTCTTGTGCGGGTATTCACGTAAAAAAAAAATACATAAAAAATATTGGCAAAGGAGGTTCCATAAACAAAAAAAGGGGCTATATTTTAAACTAACCCCGTAAAGCCTTCAAGACACATAGAGATATGGCTTTAGTTTCATCCAAGGTCACAACCAATCTATTACTCAATGATTTGAACATATTTGTCGTACCTGATTCAGCTGGTAGAATCTCCTGCGACTGGGAGGGGTAGTCATTCTTGGCTACTCTTCCCCTAACAGCCTCCACCAATAGCAGCAAGAGGAAACATCCACCCCGGGCAATCGCAGCCAACCAATTTTTCACAAAATATAACGGACTATTCCACTTCACTTCTAAGTAACTTTTTTTTTAAATTACCATATTTTAAAAAAATCTACTCCGTATTTAAACTATTCAAAAAGGAAACTATTTTACTTTCACAAAGTATTTTTTTAATATTTAAATGCACACTACAACAAACCGCTTTGAAAATAACAACTTCGTTGATAGAGTTTAAACGTCGTTGATAGAGATTGTTTTACCTGAAACAAGAGAAAACAAATAATTAGTCATACAATACAATAATATTTTAAAACACAGAAATCGATTATTGACAATCTTTGAATGTATTTCAACTGTAAGCAGTTTGTCAAAGTTAAGAAAACTTCATCAGCTTAAAATTACGTGAACTTGGATCGATTTTTACATACTAACCGCACAAAAGAGAGCAATATTAATAATTAAAATCTTGAAATATTGTCGAAGTTTGCTTTAGATCAGTAGTTCCTAACCTTTTCAGTCTTGTTACCCCTATGACCTATCGAGGAAACTGATTTTACCCCAAAAACTTAAACGAAGAAAACAACAAATGCTTACAGATACCCTCTGAATCATAAAATTGCACAAAATATACGTAATTTAAATGTACTTCCTTAATTTATTACCAGAATTATAACCCCCGCAGAAAAGCTGTTTTACCCCCGCAGGAGTAATTACCCGCTGGTCCGGAACCCATGCTTTAGATCAGTCATTCCCAAAGTGGTCTATATCGACCCCCAGGGGTCGATTTCGACCTGCAAGGGGTCCACGTCAATGAAAAAAAAATTGGGAGTGCATGATACGCAAATGGGGGTCCACGAGAGAGAACTACTTCTTTTTGCGGCAGTTCCAACTTCATTCAATTCTCATTGAATAAATGCTTCAATTGAATTTGGTGGTTCCGTTGGTGCGAACTACTTCATTTTGCGGCAGTTCATATATTTCAATTAAAGTCAGACCTTAATGAGGTACTTTATGGTATTCTTAGTACTTCAATTGAAGTTCGACTTTAAAGACTACAAAGAAACAAACAATTACAAAGATTTTGCGAGGAACTGGTTCTTCCTCAGTTTCATCTTTTTGTCGATATGCTAGTACTTTTTGGGGAGGATTTTTTGTCGATTTAATAACACTTTTCGATTTCAAATCTCTACCGACTAGTGCCTTTTTTTCGGAGAGGAATTTTCGTTGATTTGCTAGCACTTTTCGATTTTAGATCTCTACCGACTAGTATTATTTTTTGGCGAGTTCAACTTCAATTGAAGTGTTCACCGCGAAGGGTTCATTTTAAAGAACTAGCAGTTCCTGAAGTATTCACAAAACTTTGAAGTTTTTTCCAACGCTAAAAAAAACAATATTTGGAAAGCAGGGGGTCTATACAAAACAGAAAAAATCGGCAAAAATTGGTCTACGGGACAAAAAAGTTTGGGAACCTCTGCTTTAGATGAATAGGTCATGCAACGAAAAACAGTCGTTAACACTCCAGTTCCGAAGGGAGGTTTAAGTGTCACCCCGAACGAGAGTTTTGTGCGATGTCTTAAATGAAGTGTAACACCACTTCAAAACAAAACTCTTTTACTTACAGGTCTACAAATTCATTCAATATAAATTATTGCCACATTGACATTTTCAACTCGACTATGAGTGATATTAAATAAAAATTCATGACCCGACTGCACCCAACCTAGATCACTGAAACTGACCTACCATCTACTCCCGTCTCTCTTCTCTCTATCCCATTCCCATGTTCCCTTCTACCTTTCTCTCCTCCCACCAACTTAATTAAGTAACTTTTTTTTACTGTCTACGAGGCCTGTTCAAAAGAAAAGGTGCATCTGGAATTTTCGCGGGCTGTATACATTCGATTATCGATTTTTTTTTTTATGTTGGTACATATATATTATGTTTATCATATGTTAGCATTATCAGCCATTTTAGATTAGTGGTTTTTTTTTGACAACTGGAAAGGTTACTCAGGTTTTTGTGTCTTCTTCGATTTTTTACTTTTGAAAAAAATGGATCAAAGAATAACATCCATGATTTGTTTTTCCACAACTCCAGAACGCTCATCGTCATTAACATCTTCTCGGCCTTCTGTAAAGCGCTTGTACCCCTTATAAACACTTTTTGGGACAGAGTTGACTTGCCAAATGCCACAGTCAACATTTTAAGTGTGTTGGAGCACTTTATTCCATTTTAAACGCAAAATTTAATACATATTCTTTGATCCATTTTTTTTCAAAAGTAAAAAATCGAAAAACACACAAAAACGTGACTAACCTTTCCAGTTGTCAAAAACAAACCACTAATCAAAAATGGCTGATAATGCTAACATATGATAAACATATGTGTACCAACATAAAAAAAAAAAACGATAATCGAATGTACACAGCCCGCGAAAATACAATTCACCTTTTTTTTTGAACAGGCCATGTATTGTCACATTTCACTTATCATTTCATCGCCATCTGGGAAAAAATCTATTTATCATAATTTACTAGTTTTATTATTATACACCTGTTAAATAATCTACTGTTAATTTTCCTTAAAATAAATAAAAATAATTAACTTTTCTCTAAGTATAATCAAAAACAAATTACCTAAGATGTCATGAAAACGCTTCAATAAGCAAGGTCAAATGAGGCCATTACCTCAACATCCCTTAGAAAAGGTCAATGATAGCGATACGGCCTTAACATTTAGCGTTGGTCTAAATGTGAAATTAATTAAAATTACGAACTCCTTGTCCAGCTTCACTGCTTTTCCCTCGCAGGATGTGGCGTGACACAGAATAAACCAAAGCATTCAATCCAAGAAAATCAGATACGACTTCCTTCTAACAGCTTAATTAGGAATCAGTCCATTTTCTGGATATTATGGACTTTCAACATTATTTCATATTAATTTAAGTAAAAACAATCCACGCAATTATAACCCCCCTATTCTCCCTACCACGCGCCATCTACCGGTGAAAATTACGGCCTACAACTTAGGTAATTAATTTGTCATGTCCGAAATAATTATTATCTCATCAAAGGATGTTCGCCTCCTCTCTAATAAGAATTTAGCTTTGGGTAGGTCTGTTGAGTACAGTCATTGGAAGACATAACAACTAAATAACAACATGACATTAATTATAATAACAAATAAACTTCATGAAGATATTCATAAAATGTTTCATTAAGGTGTATCAGAAAAGCGCCTTGTTGTGGTTTTCTTCATTTTAAATAAAATTTAACGTTGGTAAGACGAAAGTGTTCTTAAATAATAAAGTATGCAGCTCGAAAGTCTATTACAACTTGAAATAAACACGTTTTTCAAAAAAACTTAAAGAAAATTAAATACACAGATTATTATAATGGAATCTTTCTTAAGCTGGATTC
Source organism: Drusus annulatus (assembly GCA_022651775.1). Taxonomy (NCBI): domain Eukaryota; kingdom Metazoa; phylum Arthropoda; class Insecta; order Trichoptera; family Limnephilidae; genus Drusus; species Drusus annulatus. Next base: position 692,178 of record JAGWCC010000058.1, read on the forward strand.
ACACCAACGTCCGGATCCGCTCAGTGACGATATTGTTCCGCATGAGAGCTTATTGATATGGTATGAATATCAATCAAGGAGTATGTACCAAGACAAAGTTGTGTGGCAGTATATCCTTCTGCCCACCCTTGTGCTATTTTTTTTTTTTTTTAATAAATTTATTCCAGATCTCAGGGAGGGTGGTGCAATCCCATGAGTTCCATATAATACATAGAAAGATAAAAAAATACAAAGATAATAAATAAAAATAGAAAACATGATAACATAGTAATAAATAATAGCAATAAAGAAATAAAATTAAACTTCGTTTCAAGACATCAGGAAATGACTCCATTGTTTATAAACGGGGCCCTGCAAGAAGTCCAGTGCTGCCATCACAAGAGTGTTTTCGCTCGTGCCTATTCTTGTTCGGTAGTTGGCGATACGTCTTCTTATTAAGGCTCTGAAACCGGGAACTCGTCCTTCTGCGAACATTTCTGAAGCGCTGCAGTACCATGACAGCCCGAAAAGCATCCGGTACGAGTTGTTGTATTGTACCTCCATTCTTTTTAAAGTTGCACGGTTGAAATTTGTCCACAGCTCCGATGTATACAGGCTTGTACAATATGTATTAAATAGTTGCCGTTTTGCTTCTCGGCTGCATTTGTTGAATCTTCGAGCAATCATGTTTCCTCTAATGCACAGTGCTCTTCTCTGTCGCTCGATATCAGCATCATCTTTGAGATCAGCTGTCAAAATATGTCCTAAATATTTGACCTCGGATTTTTCATTTATATTTGTTCCATTAAGGCTGACTGGTAATATTTTAGTAGGTCCTGCTCCCGTCTTGAACACTAGTAACACTGATTTAGTAGGGTTGTAAACCATGTTGTGTTCAGCGGCATATTTTTCGCATATCCTTAGCAGCCTCCTCATGGCTTTGATAGATGGTGCTAGAATAACCATGTCATCTGCGTACGCAATGTTATTACTACTTAGTTAGTTAAATAATTTTTTTGATGTATAAAAATACTTACATCGAAGTTTTTTTTTTTAAACCTTTTTTTTATCACTAAATGATTTTTTTAATAGTTATCAATTATGACATGCATCCTCCTTTTCTAACTCAGCTTTTCAAATAAATAGGTTCTGATAATCCATCTTTTCATTTTACCAGGTTTTCTTGTTGCCGGTGCCAAGTGTTGAGAATGTGGACGACCTTCGATGGTATACCCCTTTTCATGAGTTAAGTCCATAGTAAGGGGTGATGGACTCTGTCGAACGCCTTACAAAGGTCAAGAAAGCACGCGTAGTTGTTTTCTTCTTTCGATAGTGTTCCAACGTTCGTTTTACGCAAAATATCGCTGTGTCCGTGGAGCACTTTTAAAGCCCATCTGACATCGCCCGTTTTCATATGGGGTCTAACTTGGTCCAACAGAACACGTTCAAATATTCTGGCGATAGAAGAAGCGATGGAATTATGTATGTGCTGTTCTTTCTACGTTGCTCTTTTTCCCATTTCGTGTAATGTATTTTTTTGTAATTGGACTTTACTCCGTTAGTTTATTAATCGATAATAAATACGCATTCATTCATGAATGCAAAAAATATCTTGTCTTTCACATGATGTGTACTACCGCACAAAATAAAATCGTTAAGACTTCAGTTCAGAAAGCTACAGCACCCAACAAAAGCTCTCTGCACGCGGCACGTTTGCCGAATGGCTTAATTGCCTTAATTGGCTGTATCACTGTAGGGAGGAGGGGTAGTGTTGATGTTGCGTGTTCTCCTAAACAATGTTAATTACCTCCCACCTCCCACAAATATTGGCAAAAGCACTTAATGGATATTTTCTACTCTATAATCTAATATCTATTACTAATTTCAGTGACTGTTTTGCATTATTGAAGCGATTATTCACATGATAAAAACGAACAGAAATTAAAAATGTATTCATTAGAAAAGCGCAGGAAGGACTGTGATTTAATTTGCATTTTCAAAATTATTAATTCTATAATTGACTCACCTTCCTTGTTACAAGTTATCCAGTTCGACACTCCTTGCCGTAGACTTCGAGAAACAAAGAACTGCTGTTCCTCAATCATCACTCTACTAATAATAGGTATCATTCTTCACTGTCAAGAATGTTGAGACTTGGTAACTCAAACCATGGTCTTGACATTTTTGGTACCAGTCAAAGTGATTTTTGTCATCCTTTACGACTCTACCAAAACCTTGACTTGACCTTGACTTTGACTTGAAGGTTCTTTCTAAGTATACTTTTGTCATTGCTTCAATAAAATATTATGTAATGTATGTGATATTCTTTCTCTGTTGCTTTTTTTTCCCATTTCGTATAATGTATTTATTTTTGTTATTGGACAATAGTCCGGTAGCATATAAATAAATAAACAAATTACAATTAAATCTTGTGAGGCTTCAAGGGTGGTGTGCTCGTAAGGAACTGTTCCTCAATATTGGAAAATGAAAATAAAAATGTTCAAAAACCGATAACTTTTGTCCGAATCATACACCCCATTATGTATCAATAGCATTAACAATATTTACTTAAAAAGAGTTGAGCAAATTAAGTACCTTGGTATAATTTATGACAGTAAACCAACTTTTGTTCCTCGTATGAATGAAATAACCAATGAGGCCATGAAAGGCTCCTGATATTTAAAGAAGGGGGAATGCAGGAAACACCACTAATGGAGGACTGAACACTGTCGGCGCAAATAAAACATTGTCTAAAGAAACAAAGCTAGCAGTCCACAATGGAGTGCTTATACCAACTTGCTGGATGGTTTTCAAATCAATTAACGGAATGGCTCCGGATTATTTATCGAAATTGTGGATTCCTGAAGATTCCAATTCGCGACAGTCCACTCTTAGATCGGCAATGTCATCGGCTATCGGAAGGTTGAAGGAACCAAAGCGCACACCAGACACTAAGTTCGGAGAGCGCGCCTTTGGAGTGTCAGGTCCTAAAGCCTGGAATGGACTACCACATGATCTGAGAGAAATAAAATACTCGACAGAGTTCAAAGCCAAACTCAAAACCCACTTTTTTGGCACATACTCCTTGATTGCTATTCATACCATATCAATAAGCTCTCTTGCGGAACAATATCGGCACTGAGCGGATCCGGACGTTGGTGTGAATCAGCCTTTAGATGTTTTGGGCACTTAGAGCGAATGGACGAAGAAAAGAGTGTAAGAAAAATATACGACGCGAAAGTGAATAGAAGAATATGTCAGGGACGCCTAAGGAACACATGGCACGATCAAGTGAATCAAATACTCGAGCCGGACCATGTCGAGAGTCAGAATAACAGAAGGGTGTGTATGAGACGATGTATGAATGTGAATGAAGCAAGGTGTGCGTGCCAAGACAGAGTTGTATGGCGGTCCGTCCTCTCTGCCTACGTGGAGAAACGGCGTGTTGGTTAGTTAGTTAGTTATCTTTTTCTTTACGTATTTGTAATTTTTTTAACATCTCTTTAATAATCGGTATATTTTTAATGTATCTTTGTACCTTTTGGTTTTGTACAACTTTTCAAATTGTGATGTCTGCGTAGTTATGTTTATTCTCTTTATTTATTATTTATTTATATTGTGTAAATATTTTATATATTAAAAATTTAAATAACTAAAAATTAATCTCTCAAATACCAAATAATAAATCATTATTACAAGTACAATCCCGCCGCTGTCACTGCCACCTGCAGTCCTGGTCGCGAGCCTTCGACCAATCACGGGCGACAGATTTACGAACATTCCCGAACCCTTCCGAAGATTCCCGAAGCACTTTTGAAAGGAACTCGGACACGACTAAACTCCGTGGTAACTTTTTTCGTTATTTTTTACACTATTCAATGATGAAGCGATACGAAGGTGTCTCGAAGCGTCTACCTGGATAATGATTATCAGATAAGGTTATCAAAGGACCCGCGCTGCGATGATTTAAGAAGAGATCGATAATATTAATAGAAATATTTAAATAATATCAATAATCAACAACACAAATATAAAACAGAAAAAGCTAGAAAATAAAAAGACGATGGTCACAACCGAGACACAAACTCGAATCCTCTGCTCTATCAAAACGCAATCCAAATTCTAAGTTTGGAGATCGCGCTGCAGGAGTATCGGGGCCGAAGGCTTGGAATAAACTCCCTCCGGAACTAAGATGTATAACGAGCCCAACAGAATTTCGGTCCAAACTGAAAACTTACCTTTTCAGACTCTCGTATCCTTTTATTCATTAAAAGAATCTCAACATAATCTGTCTCTCGACGAATCACCTTTAGATATACAAATTTTAACCAAATCCTGTACTGTACGACAAATTCAGAAAGTCATTTTTTTTTATTTCTCTCCCATGCCCTAAATAGGAAAAAAAATTAAATTAAATTTTTAAGTTAATAAGTGTGTCTATCGGATGGGACCTGCCAGGTAAGTATGTTCCTGTATATTTTCTTATTTAAACTGGGAATTTATATGTAATAATAGAAAATAAGATCTGTACAGCGCCCTTGAGTTGATTTTTCACAAAAACGGCGCTATACAAATCATCCAAATATTATTATTATTTATCCGGGAGTAACGCTTCAACCAATTCAGCCATTGGGACCTTATTAGAAACCGACAATTTTAATCGATCTCATACTTTTATTAGATTATTGATATTATTTTTTCAATTTTTGAATCGTTACTCCCGGAAAGAGTAGAGGATCCAAGTTCGAGTTTCAGTTATGACCATTGCCTTTTTATTTTCTGGCTTTTTCTGTTTCATATTTGAGTAGTTGATTATTGAAATTATTAAAATATTTTATTTGAAATAAGCATTAACGCTTTAAAGTTGATTCTAATTTCAATATTATTAGAGTTTTAATTAGCTAGAACAGATAACATGTGTGGAACCTTAGAGTACATAGAATGGTACCTATCCAAGGCAGTGTAGTCAGTTTTTAATGATTTTTGCCGGACTCGGCAGACCTGGGCGTGGCTAAGACTAAGGCTAGGGTATTTATACATCCATTTATAGCACATATCGACGTAATGTTTTTGTTTATTCGTATAACCACTTTTTCACAGTATTGTTATCAACAAAATATAGCATACAACCTAAAAAACCGTTAGTTGCGTCAAGTTTAGTGGCATAATAAAAAATGTGGGCGGAGTCCCGCGGTGACCCAAGAGACCAAGATCATCGTTACAGTACATAGAAGCGGTGTATTATATTTGTTGTCTCTTTTTCTCTCATGGTGTACGACGTGAAAACCCGGAGAAAGTGAGTTATCGCAAGTTTGTATAGGTTGGGTAAAAATAATTAGCTATTCCTCCATATATTGTTTTTCAAGTGTGGAACTGTCAAATAAAATGTTCTTTTGAATGTTTTGGTTGCTAGAGAATGTCATTTGTGATTTTTGTATTCTCTAATATTTAATGAAAATTAACTTGATTTCGTTTTTATCCAACTCTCAGTTGATAATTATACTATCTCACCTTCACCGTGTAGACTTGGAGATAAAGGTTTGAGAACATTTAGATTACAAACCACAAACAGATAAGAAAATAAATATTTAGTTAGATGCTAAAACTTTAGATTGAACTAGAAAAGGCAAAGCGCTACAAAAATCTTATCGAAAACTAATATATTTATATGATAAACTAAATGAAACAATTCAAATTGGGTTCACCCCGAAATAATAATATTATTTGGATATTTATAGTTTTTGTGTTCAATTTGTAGAACTCCATTTAAATTTTTCATATAATTCAATTGAATGAAATTTAATATTATTATTATTGAGTTCTGCTATTTAAGTTTTTTTAAATTTATGTTTTTAGTGACAGCTGTTTCGGCGTTTAAGGCTATTTGACAATGGCCTTAAACGCCGAAACAGCTGTCACTAAAAACAAAAATTAAAAAAACTTAAAATAGCAGAACTCATTAATAATAATATTAAATTTAATTCAATTGAATTGTATAAAAAAATTATTTGGATAATTTGCTAGACCTCGTACAAGTGAAAAATAATCTCAAAGGCGTTGCACAAATCTTAATTGCTAGGCTTCATCTTATTTCTAACTACATATCGACGCTGGAAAAGCTAAAGGACTCAAGCGACGCTTTGGTCAAAAATGATGAATTATCATCCATGGCATATTAATATTTATTAATATACCGTCTTACTTATTAGATTTTTACGCGCCGACTTAGTGTTGGTTTAGTTACACCGGACGTAGGCCATTAAATTAGACAGATAAGCCGTGGTTTTAAAGCATGTTTATCGCTATTCCGACCTTATAACACGCGTAACATTTACACCTTGTTTAGTAAGGGGGATAATGTACAGAGATAATATACCTAAGCATATTTACCTGGCAGGTCACTTCAGAAATACAAAATCATTTTAGTTATTTCTGCTTTGGAGAAAGATACAGTTTTGCACTCGTGATATTAATAAAATTATATTTTGTATTTATTTGAATATGTATGTTTTTTTTATTGTTCGATTTTAAGGCACGAAACCAAATTTTAAAACGGACTTTCTGAATTTGTAAAACAGTGCAGGGATTTGAGGAAAATGTATTTAACTAACTAAGTAACCATCACGCCGCTTCCCCGAAAAGGCAGGCAGAGAGAAAGGACCGCCATATAACTCTGTCTTGGCACACACTCCTTGCTTCATTCACATGTATACATCGTCTCATAGATAATCTTCTGTTATTCTGACTATTCACATGATTCGAAGTATTTGATTTACTTGATCGTGCCATGTCTTCCTCGGGCGTCCTCGAATTCTTCTTCCATTCCTTTCGCATCATATATTTTTTTCACACTGCAAAATGTATATACTAACACAACAATGATTCGAGAATAATAAAATACTCGACAGAGTTCAGAGCTAAACTCAAAACGCATCTTTTTAGAAAATCATATCTATAAATAACAGAATTGCCCCAATTTACACAGCTAGGCTAACCCGTTAGCATCTAAACTCACCAGAATAATAATATGTTTTCATAATTATTCCGCAATACTCAATCCTCGGTCTACTGCTAAACAGAAAGTTAGACGGTATTTCACAGCGTGCTAACTAACTAACCAACCATCACGCCGTTTCCCCGCAGGGGTAGGCAGAGAGGACGGACCGCCATATAACTCTGTCTTGGCACACACTCCTTGCTTTATTCACATTCATACATCGTCTCGTACATACTCTTCTGTTTTTTTGACTCTTCACATGACCTGATTCAAGTATTTGATTTACTTAATCGGGTAAATTGTAAATAACTAATGTGTAAATATCAAAAAAGGAATTTAAGATATAGCTCTAGGTATCTACATAGTTTTATGATAAATTTAATCGTAGCTTTTATGTTTTGTAAAGCGCTCTTGAAGTGATATTTCGCAAAAATGGCACTTAAAAAATAAACCTTATTCGTATTATTATTGTTATAACTTATTTTCTATTATATTCTTATAATTTTCTTCTGAGAGAAAGCGTCAGCAGCAGGAGAGCCAAAATAAACTAAAGCCTATTGCAAAAGGAATTATTTTCTTCATCAAACAAGTCATTCCTTTAAGAGGAAAAACCGTCCAAAACCTGGACAATCGCTCGATAATGTTAGTAATACAAACGTAATTTTTCTAAGCGAAATTGTAATTTCATGCTTTTGTGATACTTCTGATCGCCTAGTGATCATCATCAGAGCCTTGGAGAAACAATGTATGGAGAGAGAGATAATTATTTTTACCCAACCGATACAAACTTGCGATAAATCACTTTCTACGGGTTTTTAAGTCGTACACCATGAGAGAGAAAGAGATAAAAAATATAATAATCCGCTTCTATGTACTGTCACAATGATCTTGGGCACCTGGGTCACCGCGGGATTCCACCCACATTTTTTATTATGCCACTAAACTTTACACAACCAAACGGTTTTTTAGGTTAGATTCTATATTTTTGTTGATGTCAATACTGTGAAAAATTGGTTATACGAATAAACAAAAACATTATGTCGATATGTGCTATGAATGGATGTATAAAATTCCCTAGCCTTAGTCTTAGCCACGACCAGGTCCGCCGAGTCAGGTAAAAATCATCAAAAACTGACTACACTGCCTTGGATAGATACTACTCTATATACTCTAAGATCGGAGCAATAATATACAAGAGAGAGCTCTGTAGAGAACTGTAGTCAGTTTATAAGAGGTTTGCCGGACTCGGCTAGATCTGAGCGCGGCTAGGACTAGGGCTAGGGTATTTATACATCTATTCATAGCACATGTCGACATAATATTTTTGTTTATTCGTAAAACAACTTTTTCACAGTATTTAAAAAAAATAAAAAATAACATGTAACCTAATAAACCGTTGAATTATATCAATTTATTTTGCGTATCATAACGTGTGGGCAGAGTCAACAGACACGCGGGACACGAAGAACATTCTAACAATACATTAAAGCAGTGTGATAATTCGGGAAAATTTGTTGTCTCTCTCTTTCTCATGGTGTACGACTTAAAAATCCGGAGAAAGTGATCTATCCCAAATCTGTATAGGTTGGGTAAAAAGAATTAGCTCTCTCCCTATATATTGTTATTTAAAGGTTTACCAACTCTTTTTATGTCCGTGGGTGGAAAACTACGTTTCATTTTTCATCTTAATTTATTAAAATAAACGATATTTAATCTAACAGCCAACATTGATTGATTTACGGAAATGATTTTATACAATCTCCGTCGAGTTCGGTCCAGTGGCTGCAGGCTACTTCATCTCAATAGTAATTTAATTTACATTGATTATCTTCTGACCTTTTCGGCAGCCGTTCAAAATATAACTAACGATAACAAATTGCATAATTACAGAATACGTAACGAGTAATGATAGCCTATCATAATGAATAATTTAGATTAGAGCATCAGTAATCAATACGTCTTGTCACCGCAGGGGCAGGCAGAGAGAATGTGATGCCACAATCAACGTTAAACCGCATAAGATAAACTTTTTTCATTTTCATTCATACCAACATACACACATAGGATAGAAATAAGATATAGGAAAGCAAAAAAATCTACGTAATGCAATGTTGATAACAATAACATGAAATGTAAAAAAAAAACAGTTCACTAACCTTGGAGTGACAATGTATGGAGAGAGAGCTAATTCTTTTTTCCCAACCTACACAAACTTGCGATAAATCACCTTCTCCGGGTTTTTACGTCGTATACCATGAGAGAGAAAGAGACAACAAATATAATACACCGCTTCTATGTACTGTCACAATGATCTTGGGCTCCTGGGTCACCGCGGGACTCCGTCCTCATTTTTATTATGCCATTGAACTTGACACAATTAAACGGTTTTTTAGGTTTTATACTATATTTTTGTTGATAACAATACTGTGAAAAAGTGGTTATACGAATAAACAAAAACATTATGTCGACATGTGCTATGAATGGATGTATAAATACCCTAGCCCACGCCCAGGTTTGCCGAGTCCGGCAAAAATCATCAAAACCTGACTACACTGCTTTGGATTGGTACCATTCTATGTACTCTAAGTAAGTCACTAACTAACCATTACTCGGTTTCTTCACAGGGGTAGACAAAGAGGATGGACCACCATATAACTATGTCTTGGCACACACTCCTTGCTTCATTCACATTCATACAACGTCTCATAGATACTCTTTTGTTATTCTGACTCTTGATATGACCCGACTCAAGCATTATTTTTTTAATGATATACAAATATTCCCGGGTTACGAATAACCTGACAATATTTGAAAAAAAATTGCCGCCATCATAATAAGCAGGAGGTTGCTAGTGCAATGATGGAATACTTAGCCAGCAGAGGAATTGAACTCAAGACACCCGGGTGGGAATCCGACGATTTTGTCCACTCAGCTACCGACCGGTCAAATTTGATTCACTCAATCGTGCCATGTCTTTCTCGGGCATCCTCGACTTCTTCTTCCATTCAATCTCACTTAATATATTATTTTTACACTCCTTTCTCCGTTCATCCGCCCTACATGCTAAAACCATCTTACCTTTCTTAATCCTATTCATTATGCTTACATCAGCCTTGCATTCTTTCTGAATATCCACTTTTTTTAACACAGTCATACATGGTTGTACCACAAATACGCCTCAGGGATCTCATGTATTTAGCATTCAGTCTATTTTAATCCTTCATCTTACAGATTCAGTAGTATCAGTTAAGACCTTGAAGTAACAATATATGGAGGGATAGCTAATTTGTTTTACCCAACCCATCCGAAATTGTAATAAATCACTTTTTCCGAGTTTTCACATCGTACACCATGAGAGAGAAAGAGACAACAAATTTCTTGGACGGCTTCTAAATACTGTCGTAATGATCTTAAGCTGGTTATTTTCGCTGGTTAACGGCGGGACTCCGCCCACATTTTTTATTTTGCCACTAAACTTGACACAACTAAACGGTTTTTTAGGTTAGATGCTATATTTTTGTTGATAAAAATACTGTGAAAAAGTGGCTATACGAATACACAAAAACATTATGTCGATATGTGATATGAATGGATGTATAAATACCGTAGCCTTAGTCTTAGCCACGCCCAATTGCGCCGAGTCATGTTAAAATCATCAAAACCAAGTCCAAAACTGACTTCACTGGCTTTGGCTTGGACTACCTCTTGTATACTCTAAGGTTAAGACCTTTTCCCTAAGAACTCACTAATGTTAACTTAAATTCAGTCAGTTAAACACAACCATCAGGTGGTGATAGTAATAAGGCCTAATGAGCCGCAGTACTAGTTAGATAGACATTATGAGGGGTATTTGAATAAACCCCAGCTAGTTAGCAGAGGATTACGAAAGAATCCATAAAATCAACAAATAAAACAACAGATCCACGCCTCACTGCCATACATCAGGGTTGGTATAAGCAATCCACTGAGGACTGCTAGCTTTTCGTCTTTGGATAAAAAGTAGGTAACAGTAAATAATAAAAATCAACATAAAATATTGACCTATTTTATGATGGGTACACGATTTGTATTTTATTGCTCAGAGCCAACGGTTTTATACAGTGGTGAGACGGAAGGAAATAAAAAATAAACAAACAAAGCTAAAGTCATTTTAAGTAACGGTTCAATTCATAAAATTACATAACGATTATGAAATTCACTTATTCAATGGAACGTAACTATTTACATGTTAGTTCACTTTTGATCACCGGATGCATAGCTCCCAAAATATTTGGTTTGAATCTCTCTGAACTATTAACTTTCATGGACAATTACACATCGACCATCTGTCTATTTACCCAAAGCTCTCAAACTACTATGATTGTGATTGGTTTGTGGGGGATATTAATTATTTATAAACTGTCATCAATCTACAGGCTTAAAAAGCCACCAATATCAAATCAATCAACTCTGTACCTTTTAGTAATTGCTGTGGGGGACTCTACCTACGTGCTATCGGAAATAGAAACACACCGTTGGGTTTTAGCTGAAGGTTTATGCAGAGCAAGGTTCAGAACTTTACTTATATTAAAAGCTAGCAAAATCATAATGTTAAAAAAATGAAAAGATTTTGCACAACGGAAAACCTCAATACAACAGATACATAAAGAGTGGAACCAGTTTTTCAATTCTTACAACAAACATACTATATACGTGTCTTACGTATGTATACGTATCAACGTATAAGAGAATGAATATTAAATATACATCACGCTCACTGTTAAACGGGATGGGTATGAGAATATTCTGTTTAATCATTATTTTATTTTATTTTTTAAAATTATTTTACTTGAACATACATTTTTTTATTTGTTGGTAAATTGCCCATCACACTAGGCAATACGCCTGTGTTGGGATGGCGATTTGCAAAAGTATTTATTTAGCTACATAGTAACATGTTAATATCGAAAATATAGTACAAACATAATAATAATAATATAATTAAATGACAAATTTGAAGATATAGAATCTACATATTAAGAACTAAATTAAACTTGGTTTTTAAGGTGAGTAATGATATTGCTTTCAAATGAGCTTTTGGTTTGTATGTTTCTGATGGTGCTGGGCAGAGAATTGAATTGCTTAGTGGCGTTGTACTTAAAACTTTTTGTCCGTAAGCGGTTTAATGGTTTTATATTTTTTTGTAACAACTGTTGATAATTTATACAATACACCATTTAGGTGTACAACTGCGTTGGGGTAGAGCTTTGCATACCAATACAAAAATGGCCATCTATATCTAAAAAAATGGATTTTTTTTAAAAATGAAATTGATAAAAATGACAGTTTCGGTAGCTCAATTGGCAGAGACGCTACTACTGAAAAGAGTAGAGGTTCAAAGTTAAAATCTCGGTCGCAGCCTGACCATATTTCGTTGAAAATTATTAATATTGTTTAAATAATCAATATCAAAATAAAGCATTAAGTTTTAATTAATTCTAATTTAAGTATTCTGTTTTTGTGTAAATCGCGATTAATCCACTAACGAGCTGCTAAAGAACTTTGAAAATTTTCCCTGCCTAGAATTTCAATCTAATTTAATTATAATATCTTATAAATAAAACAGGTAAACTTTGTTTATAACCACTTTAATTATTCAATATTATGTCTACCCTTCCATCATCAGGACAATATTAAAATTAACCTAAAATACAAAATACTGAAATATGTATACATATTGAGGAGTTGGAATGGGAAGGAGAAGGGGTAATTGAGGGGATTATGGGAATAACACAGCGGCTTACTGGAAATACGAGTATATCTAGGATAGGACTATGAGATAAATTAATTTGAGTATATAAATTACTACATTTACTATTCAATGATTTTCTAATTCCTAATGCTTTTAAGTTGTCATTTTTTTCCTTTATTATCAACGGTGAAGAATTTGAACCCCTGTATCCCTATTAAAATTATGATCCGTAGCAATGAGGTGATTGGCGAACTCTGAAAAATTATTGTTTTTAAGCATCTTAGGTGTTTATCTGTTTTATTTATAAATATGGCAAGCCACAAAGTGAATGCTTTTTACGAATATATTTAATATCTTAGTTTATTTGAGGGGCTTAGAAGCAAAGCCAGCAATCTCCAAAAACGGTTCTGTAGCATTGTCAACTTTTGAATGATTATTATAAAGAAATGGAGAATGAAGTGAAAAATGTTAGTGCACATTAAGCTAGAAACAATTTGAAACAATTATCTCTAAATTTATCAACATATTCACAAAAGAAAAGTGCATTAAACGTTAAATCAACTTTCCAAGAAATAATTTAAAATGAAGGAGATTGCTGCCTTTGCTTCTAAGCCCCTCATTTAAAGCTTTTCTATATGATTCGTCCATTTGAGTTGGCTATCTGTTATAATTCTCAAATATTTGACTGTATTTCCCGATTCATTTCCATACAATTAGAGCACAAAACAGGGTTGCGAGATTCACTGCGTTTAGTCTCGCACAAACATTCGTTTGACAAACAAGCTGTCACCAGCTGCCACAAACGCATCGCTGTAAGCTCTTTTCTGAGATAAAATGCCTTCCTGCGCTTTTGACAAGTGCAAAAATCATTCGGGAACAAAAAACGAATCTCATGGAGTTTCTTTTCATGCGAAGTACACACAAATCACTTATTATTTGAATTAATACAATTATTCACATACAAATGGTATAAGTGAGATAGCAAATGCAGAAATACATAAGTGTGTGGAAGACAACCTAGCGACAGTACACGAGTACGTCGCATGCTACTAGGGAAGAGATGGCTTGTAACGCAAAGAATGTAACGCGGGACGTTCATATAGCTAACTCATTCATACACACATATTCTGCTTAGTATGGCTATCCTTTTCATGCGTTCGTATGTTTTCAAACAAATATCAGAGCGTGCCAAATTTATCGTTCAATTTGTATGAATATGACGTGTCTTGCATTTTATGTCTATGGTTGCAGGTATTGTTATGGAACCTTATATTTAGGTTAGTTAGATGTGCTGCCTTTTGGTATTATAGAATGGAATATAAAAAGTTTTTTCACAGTTCAGAGTTAAAAGGTTTTGGTTGAGTCATTCTTCGACATTGAAGGTGCATTTATTGGTATTTTCAGTAAGTTTGTTCCAGGATTTACCATGCACTGTGATTACAGTATTACCAGCATATGGTATATGTTGTTTAATATACTTGATTGTGATGCAGCTAATTTGTCTGCTCAATGTGTTTTATATTTTGCGATTGGGTTATGCGTTTAAATTGAGATACAATAGGAGTGTTTACGGAGTAAGTGTTCATTTGAATGAGTCTGAACATATTGTTTCTAAATGCAGGATTCTTATTTATTAAATCTGAGACAACGCTTGTAAAAAAATCGTTTAATTCTTTTGCATTTTTTTCCAAATCCGTAATAACTATTTTATCGTCTGTTACAATTTTGTTCAGGCAAAGTTTGTACTTTAACCTTTGTATTTGAGATTTCATTTGTGACTTGCCAAGTTTTTTTTAGAATAATTATCAGCTATTTGTAATTGTTTCTTTATTTTATTTTATCATAAAGGAGTAAAATAAATGTGTAGAATATAACATTAAAGCAAGAGTTTAAAAAAACAGTTAGTACGTAAACGCAAGTATATAAATATAGCGTAGGTTTTACAATTAGTTATATTATAATAGTTTATTTCACAGAATAGTGAATACGTATATTTATTTATTTTACTTTTAATTATTTTAAATGAACATACATTTTTTTTTAGTTGGTAAATTGCCCATCCCACTAGGCATAAACCTGTGTTGGGATGGCAATTTGCAAAAGTGGTTTTTTAGCTACATAGTAACATGTTAATATCATATTGTCAGTCAATCAGATTTTTTAGAATTACTCACCCTCTCGACTATGATTATAAAATTGATAATATTTCCCTTACATCTGTCAATGAAATTAATGATCTCGGCATTACTTTCGATTCTAAATTAAATTTTCTCTCACATATCAATATAATAACAAGTAAAGGTTTAAAATTGCTAGGCTTTATTCTTCGAAATGCCAATGAATTTAAAAATATTTCTACATTGAAAATCCTGTACTCTTCACTAGTTCGAAGTCAAATCGAATATAATTCTTCTGTCTGGTCCCCTCACTTTAAAATCCACTCTGATTCCATTGAAAAATTGCAACATAAATTTCTAAGATACATCAACTATAAACTCGGTCTACCTATTGAAACCATAAATTATAATTATTTAATGAAAGAATTAAAATTACTAAAACTTTCAGACAGGAGGCTTGTTTCCGACTTGACTTTTATTTTTAAAATTGTTAATGGTATTGTAGACAGCCCTGATTTACTT
The DNA here is from genome assembly GCA_022651775.1 of Drusus annulatus. Lineage (NCBI taxonomy): Eukaryota > Metazoa > Arthropoda > Insecta > Trichoptera > Limnephilidae > Drusus > Drusus annulatus. The sequence goes on from JAGWCC010000058.1 coordinate 707,524, forward strand.
AGCTTAATTACCTTCTATGTACCTAACAGATCCACTCGATCCAAAATTCTTTTTAAATGTAACAACAATATCAGGACTGAGTCATTTAAATACTCGCTTGTACCTAGATTGCATGCAGTGAGTAATTCTATCGCAGAAATAGTAGATATATTCAACTGCACTGAATCTAGTTACAAGAAGGCTATAATAACATACCTCTTTCTAAAATACTAGTGTTAATTTTCTTGGGCGTAATCAAATCGTCGCATCAAATGTTTTTGGGCGCATTGTTATTTTTTATGTCATTGTTATTTTTATGTCACTGTTATTTTATTTTATATCTATGTTATGTAAAAGCCCATGAGGGCGTATATAAATAAATAAATAAATATTATCAAGTAAGTGACAAATTTGAAGTTATAGAATCTACATATTAAGAAATAAATTAAACTTGGTATTTAAGGTGAGTAATGATATTGCTTTTAAAGGAGCTTTTGGTTTGTATGTTTCTGATGGTGCTGGGCAGAGAATTGAATTGCTTAGTGGCGTTGTACTCAAAACTTTTTTGTGCGTAAGCGGTTTTAAAGGCTGGGATATTAAAGAATTTTATGTGTGACTGCCTTAAGGTTCTAGAAATTTTCCTTTCTTCAAACATATGGACATTATTAAATTGGTGCAATAGGATATTTTTAGAGTATAGCTGTTTCAAGTTTATTATACATGGCATGATAAATTTCAAAGAACTTAGTAACTAAGTGTAAGTATGTTATTGCAGCGTAATGTAGTTAAAATTAGTTATATCATTTTAAAAGATTTGAAAAAATGATAAAGTACACGGCATAATAACAACAACAAAAATGAATGATAATAACAACAGTAAAACCATAAAATTGGTAAGTAGGTACTATTAAATTGTAAGTTACAGCGAAATGCGAAGTTTTTTTATTTGCACATAGCTATTATAACTATAAAAGGTGAAAATGAATAACAATGACTTTATTGTTCTATTGAAAACATTCAAATAAGCTAAATTTTAATTTGGAAGCAGTGTTGTAACGTATAGTATTCTTGTTTACATGTCTTTATAAGAATATTTAAAAAAAAAATCTAAGTTAAGGGTAGTGGGGAGGGGAAAGAAGTGGAGCGGGGAAGATTAAAAAGTACCTGGCTATTCAGATTTAGTCACAAAGCACGGCTGAGGACATTTCAAGCAACGTTTCAGTTCTGAATGGTGGTCATTCACGAGTATCTACCACTCTGAAACGTGTCACAAACATACCATTTATTATTTTATATGAATTATTTGTGAAATGACACATTTCAATGTAATTTAATTTGTTTGTGCAAGCCTGGATTTGAACCCGCGACCTCACTCGCAGTCTATCGTCTTAAGCACTCGACCACGGAAGCCGCCAAATGGGCAGAATTAACGGAGAGACCTGTTATTGTAAAAACCACCTGTTTCCTGTTGCGTATATATGATGTAGTTGTTATTTGGAATGCACCTCAATGGAATGGAGTTCATGGAATCGAGGATTGGATTTGCCAAGCGGAGCAAACTGCCGAGGTGAACTGGTTTAAATAAAATAAAAATACATTCAGACAATCTTATCTTCATCGATCAATTAATTATAAGATGTCAATCCCATGGCGCTCCGACTTCCAGTTGATTCTGTTTCCGCCTCGGGGGAATGTAATTTTAAAGGGTCCTTTTTTTAATCTTCATTAACGAGCTCGAAATTCTCGCCTGAGTTGGTCGGCTAGATCCTGTCCGACGAGAGAAGAAACTCGATACACGGAAGAGGCAGGGAGACTAGGTGGTTTATGGACCTCCCCCCGCCCTCCGGGTAGAAATGTACGAGGAAGAATTGATTGTGCATATTTTTGATGAAATTCTCACTATTATCAAGAATTATCCATATTGAAAATAGGAATCATCTCTACAGCTTGACTGCGACTTTTGAAATATTATATTGTAAAGGAAAAAGTTCCCCTTCTTGGCCAGTACAAGAAAAGTAATATTAACTTACTTACTACTAACCATCACGCCTGGCACAGAGGATAGACCACCATACAAACCTGTCTTGGCACACACTCCTTGCTTCAATACCATTCTAGAATTATCAACCGAACTCGCCGATGAACACACAAATATTGTCAAAATTTTCAACACGACAAAGTCGATGTTTAAAATATGTTTTGACGGTTTTTTCACGTCACAATATTGACCAAACCAACTAACTTACCATCACGCCGTTTTGACGCAGGGGTAGGCAGAGAGGACGGACAGCTATACAGCCCTGTCTCCGCACACACTCCTTACTTCAATCACATTCATACTTGTTTATTTAACAATATCTCATAAAAACAGTTGTTCACCAAATACATTAAGAGATGAATGATATAAAAAAATATTGTAGATTCATGCATAGTGTAAAAAAAATAAGTTAAACATTTATGTACACCTCACATATAGACAAGGTATTATATATCCAAAGGAGTCATATAAATACAAACTGAAGTAGTGTGACGCACTATATATGATATAATAACGCAAATAAGGTTGGCAATGAAAAACAAAAAAGGTAAGATTTAAGAGAGGTTCATTCTTATACACATATTATGAGATGATCGTTGAATTGGCAAGTGTAAAAAGGTGTGTTAAAAAAAAATATATTTTATTTAAGATTATGTAGATCGTTATGTACCTAACGGCCACTCTTGTACGCATATCGAGAGATAATGACATAACTCTATATATGTGCATCTAAATATATCTAAGGTAGATGCAGCTTCATTGAATAGTTTATATCTTTATACATTGGCGTATTTTTGTATGAGGAAGTTCTGACTTTCGGTGTGTAAAACGTTACATGATGCCTCGCACGAATATAATTACTTGGGACAAATAAGTTGTTCTCTTTTAGTATATATGGGTTATAAATACCTCCAAAAATCTACTTAAAAAAATGTTTACCCAAAAACATCTTCCGGCGGGCTTGCAAGGTGTGAAAATCTGCATTCCACATAAAAATAACGAAGGGAACAAAAACGGGTAAAATGTATACTCCCTCATGTATAGGTAACGCATAAACCTCTTTTGCACTCTTTCTATTTCGCGGATGTGGTTACGTTCTGAAGGGGCCCATATAATGGAATTGTATTCCAAGATGCTGCGCACAAGTGCTTCGTATGTTCTACGGATTCCGTTAGTAAATGATCTTGCATTACGAAGAACGAATCCAAGCATTTTTTTAGCACGGGAGACAATGTCAGATATGTGAGACTTGCACGAACTAATACATGTTTTACTGACTCTTGACATGGCCCGACACAAGAGTTATATTCACTTGATCGTGCCATGTCTTCCTCGGGCGTCCCCAATTTCTTCTTTCATTTATGTTCAGGTTATATATTTTTCTTACACTCCTTTCTTCGTTCATTCGCTCTACATGCTCAAACCATCTAAGCGTCCCTTTTTTAATCCTATTTATTACGCTTACATCAGGTTTGCATTCTTTCCGGATATCCACATTTTTAACACGATCATACTATCATATGCTATGTCATTTCTACAGCATTCAGTCTACGTTCCTCCTTTCTCTGTCAGTTCCATGCCATACTGCCATACATCAGAGTAGGTATAAACACGCCACAATGGACTGATTTATTTGCGTCAACAGCGTTTGGTCTTCCGTAAATAGGGTCTCCTGCATTCACCCTTTTTATAAACTATTGTTCGATCCAGAAACTGCGATTAAGTTTTGGAAAGACGTGAGTGAATTTGAGTGGACTGTAAAACGAATTTACTTAATGAATAATTTGAGTGTATTTGAGGACAAGTAAGAAAAGGTAAATTTATGCCAACTTGCTCACCTTTTAAAACGTCTGCGAGAAGGGCCGACCTATCTGCCCGTGCGATGAAAAGTTGAGTGAGGCAAATCCTACAGAGACGGATGCGAAGCAAGGTGCCGTCCCTGGGTGGTCCAAGCGATTGTAGACGAATGAGGTCGAGTTGAGACCCGCCGCTCTCGACGTCCAGAACTTAATATGGCTGCCCAGTGGTGGGGGTTATCGTTACAGGCTGTTCAACACACTTTATACAGCCATACAAATAATGCGTGGTAACAGAACAAGCTGGCAAAAGGGGAGGTAGGAACTGGACAAAAGGTATCAGATTAGGACCTATCAAATTGTTGATTTTAGGACCCAACAACTATAATATTTCGCTTAGCAAAATAACTTATGTTAAAATTGTTATTTGTGCCCATCTGATATCTGCCCATCCATTGCGGAAACTTAATATATAGTTCTGATGTAGGGCTTAATAATATTCTCATTTCCCACGTCATGAATTTATGAGAAGCATATTGAATAATGGATGCTCCGGCATCAGTGCGCACACCTCAAAGGACCGAGGTAATTTGGCCGTCCAACTGATTTCAAGTTGATTTATTGACGTTTCGAAACGATCTCACGCCTTGCTGCTCGTTACCAAGAAAATCTCTTTCGCTAATGATGTTGTTGATAATGTTTTTTTTTTTAAATACGTACAGCACAAAAGCATTATTATAATAACCTTTGAGTAAGAATAAACATGGAGAGGTACCTTTGTGAAACAATGTAGTCAGTATTGTTGACTTTATACTGACTCGGATAGAAAGAGACAAAGGTATTTTTTAAAATTTATTTATTTTTAATTATTTTACTTGAACATACTTTTTTTTATTAGTTAGTAAATTGCCCATCCCACTTGGCGTAATCCTGTGTTGGGATGGCAATTCATAAAGCGTTTTTTTTTAGCTACACAGTAAAATGTTAATATCGAATATATAGTACATACATAATAAAAATTAAAATAATATAAGTAAATGACAAATTTGAAGTATAGCTGTTTCAAGTTTAGGACGTCTAGATCCTTAAAAATAAATTCAGTGCTCGTCCTTAAAGGAACTATAAGGATAACTTTCAGAAATAATTTTTGGATGTTTATTAGGTATGTCAAAGGAAGTTGGATAGCCTATTAGTTTCCGTCCACATGGAATTTATAAAGTTAAAATATCACACAAACACTAATGACAGGAAGGTTTGCCTAAATAATGAATGAAGCTTTTTGTTGATTTTGTGTCTTCATATCATTCAAAATGTGAACATTTTAAAGTTCGGTCAAAAATATTTAAAACTGTTGAAAAACTTCTAAAAAGTGATGTTTTATAATCTTTGTTTGGTCTTTTTTAAACATTCACGCATATCACATATCACCATCATGTTCGATTTATTTGTATAACCACTCACTGCAAGTATTTTAATTAACACAAATATAGGAAATATCCTTAAAATCCGCTGAAGTAAGGTCTACGACTCGATGATGTGAAGTTAGGGCGGACGAGGAACATTCTTACATACTTAGAAGTGCTGCAATATGATGTGAAGACTTTTCGTGTCTCTCTCGTGGTATACGACGTTAAAACCCGGAGAAAGTGATTTATCGCAAATTTGTGTTGGTTGTATAAAAATATTTAGCTCTCTCTTCATGTATATTCTTCCTCCAAGATAATAACCAAGTACAGTGTTAAGTAGTTTCAAGCTTGAAGGAATAATATATGGAGGGATAGCTAATTTGTTTTACCCAACCCATCCGAAATTGTAATAAATCACTTTTTCCGAGTTTTTACATCGTACACCATGAGAGAGAAAGAGACAACAAATTTCTTGGACCGCTTCTATATACTGTCGCAATGATCTTAAGCTGGATATCTTCGCTGGTTAACGGCGGGACTCCGCCCACATTTTTTATTTTGCCACTAAACTTGACACAACTAAACGGTTTTTTAGGTTAGATGCTATATTCTTGTTGATAAAAATACTGTGAAAAAGTGGCTATACGAATACACAAAAACATTATGTAGATATGTGATATGAATGGATGTATTAATACCGTAGCCTTAGTCTTAGCCACGCCCATTTGCGCCGAGTCATGTTAAAATCATCAAAAACAAGTCCAAAACTGACTTCACTGCCTTGGCTTGGGCTACCTCTAGTATACTCTAAAGTTTCAAGGCTAGGCACTGAACTCAGACCTCCTGTGTCGCGACACGGCATCCTTTCCACAGAAATCGAATTAAGATAAATAAAATTAAATCAAACATGTTTTGAAACGTGGTTGGCGTTCATTATTTCATGCCTTTCAACTCACCGGGCTTTGAGCGGATACGTTTAATCTTTTTGTATTCATTAAGGATTGGGGTTAATTGGATTTGAATATCTTATTTATTCTTTTTACGACTCGATAGCGCCACAGTCACAGCCTTTGAAATAATCTCTCCAAAATACAAGTATTTTACACAGACACACTTTTAATGGAGCTTATTTTTTTTGCTTTAAGAAAAAATGGTTTATTTTTCGTATTTTTTTGATTGATGATTGAATAAAGACGTTGCGAGCTTTTAGCTTGTCAAGGAGCTAAGGAATTGATTTTCTGAGTTATTGTTTTTATTATTCAGGGAGCGAATTAGACAGATTCGTCAAGTGGTTTACTCGTTAGTGACCATGAAATTATTAATTACATCAAAGTACTGTCGCTAGAAATACTAAGAGGCTTAAAGCGACACTTGGGTCAAAAATATGTGAAATATGCAGTCATGTTTAGTTTTTTTTTTCGCATTGAATGCTCTGACTCTCGTTTGATTCTAAAGGTCTGTGACCCTTCAGCCATCTAAAATATATTTACTATTTGAGAAAAGGCTTGACTCACAACTTAACGACAAGGGTGTGGGACTTTGTTAGTTTTTTTTCGCTTCAGGTAATCCAGTAAAAGCATTGAGTTACCTATAGCCGTCTAACGGACAGCCTCCGTGTTCGGTGGTAAGACGCTTGACTACGAATTCAGAAGTTGCGGGTTCGAACCCGGCGTGGGCAAATATTTTTTACTCAATTAATGCGTCGTATCACATTTAATTCGCATCAAATAATATAAAGGATATTTGCGGCACGTTCCAGAGTGGTAAATATCTGAGTATCGCCTTGGTGAAAGATCACCATTCAGAATCAAAAAGTTGCTTATAAATGGCTTTAGCCGTGTTTGGTGACCAGACGGCCTCCATGGTCGAATGGTAAGACGCTCGACTACGAATCCAAAGGTCGCGGGTTCAAACCCGGCGTGCGCCAATAACTTTTATTTAATTAATATGTGTCATAACACATTTAATTCATATATAAATAATAAAAAAAGTTTATTTGCGGCACTTATTCACTTTAAAAATACCACGAACTATTAAGTTCAGCTCCGTTGTCTCCATTGGTATTGATTGGGTTTTTATGGATATCTAAAGCCTCAGCTATTAGGCGTGTTTGGGGCGTTTTGGGCCTTCTCAGCACCGTTGGTCCAAATCCTAAATAATGGCTAGTTTCAATTAAGTGCCCGGCAATTGCCGACTGTCCAGATGGCCGGGTTCGCACGCTCGAAAAAGCTCTGATATCCTTTTGAGATGGTCCGTTCTGTTGGCCAAAAGAGAAGGAAGCTAAACACGGACAATAACCCAAACATCAATCACGATAATACATTTAATCGTAAGAATCTATCCCAAAAATAAGTTCAATATTACGTGCAGTAGCGCGACAGAGATATGCGTGTTTGATGGAACCAATAACAAAGGGAATCGACGCTATAAAAGTTAAGAAATAACGCACGAAATGTGGATTTACGTTCTAAATTGTAATTATTCGAAATTATAAAACTGAACCAAGATACTGTGATATTGCATGTAAAGAATGATGGGACTTACAACTTTCTGATACTGAGATGTATTGACGACCTCCGTGGTCGAGCAATTAAGATCCTTGGCTACAAATTCAAAAGTCGCGGCTTCAAATGCCAACGTACGCAAATAAATTTTATGTAATTGATCTGTCTCATTTGACAATTAATTAGTATAAAATGATGTACGGTATATTTTGGAATGCTCCATATTGGTAGATACTCTCAGTATCGTTAAATAAATTGTTTGTATGTATTATATTATAGTGTGTAAATGTTTGTATACATGTACAATTTATTTTTTTTAATTTAAAAAAGATATACGTGTTTATACTATATAATTTCTACTCTTTCAACTTTCAATATCAGACAGTTATTTCTTAAAATAGTGTTAAAAATAACTTCTTCTTCAAAATCTTTAATGTATATCACACATAATGAAAATACAAGGGCCAAACAACAAGAAAGGCTTTTAGTACCTAAATACAATACAGCTTTTGCACGAAGACACCATATGTACATCGCACCTCACACTTACAACAAACTCCCACCACAGACTGTAGCCATCACCAATATGTATTCCTTTAATCAAAACATTACTAAATGGCTAATGAGTAAGGACCACAAGGAAATTGAAGACCTCCTAAAATAGCACTTGAAATTTTTCACCATGACAAACTAGAACATTGTGTAACAAATATCATATTATTCTACTTGTACTCACTGTCACTTACCTCAGAACAGGTTCTTATGACCTAGTGAGGTAGGTAATATAAAAAAATAATATGAGAAACAAAAAGTTAGTAAATTAACAAATAAATTAATCATTTAAAAATAAATAAATTAATAATAAGTAAAAATATTTGTTAGATTACACACGTCATAAAACGTTAGTGAACTTTTTTTCTGTTTCTTTTTATTATCTAATCGTATTATTGAAATACAAACAAAATTAAAAATATTCTGGGCGGTCACAGGAATCGAACAGCGGACACCCAAACGGTTCGATAACCGCTAGACTATACCAGATGATAAAGTTGTTGATATTTTATCCAATGTAGTTGAATGAAACGTCTTTATGAAATTATTCAACCGTAATTTGACAACATTGTTCAATTATTTTCGGGCGAGCGTCGTTGCCACAGGCGACATATTAAACATGCTTCCGACATCGAACCCTCGCATCGGTAAAAAAATGCCAAAAACAAAGCACATAAACTATGACTAAATCACCATAAAATCCTTACATCGACCTACTTAGATTTCAATATTGTCACTATCGATATTTGCCAAAACAGCTGTCATTAAAAATAACAACTAAAAACTAGCGGAACTACATAATAATAATATTTGATTAAATTAAATTATAACTTATTTTATCCTCTGGAAGACCGGATGAGCAAGGTACAACTTTCGTAATAACTCACTTGTGTTTTAGAAAACGATGTTTTGTCAATTACGCATCTTCTCAAAATATGTGTTTTTAAGCATATTTTTCAAATTGTAGGTTAGGGGCATAAGTGGTTTTTCTGGTGAAGCTGCTTATATTATGAGAAATTGTTTTTTCTGCCTCATGTCACTAAAAAGATTTTGGTAAGTAGACATGTGAAGATTTTGCTGTTGTTTTATTGTATTTTCGTTTGACTGAATATCCTTCCAAATAAAAATAAAATTGCATGAGGTTTTCCAGTAAATAGAAACAGTAATGTCACTCTTTAATGAAAATCTTTTTTTTTTCAGCCGTACTGACGTAAGCAAACTTAAAATATGTATTACTCGACTTGTACGGAATTCGACGCAATGCATAATATCTCTATGAATTGGTTATTTTGTTGACATTTTGTGATTATGGTTCATTGAAATATACGGACGTTAGGTTTTAAAGGATAAAAACTTCCGAAAGATAATGATGGATGCCCGGGTTCTGCAGGACCCTTCGGCACACTATAGGTTAATGGAGTTCTACAAATTTATTTATTTTATAAATACTTCAAAAAAGGTTATAAATACTTCTTGGACTTAAATAAAATTTTGCGATAGTTATTAAAATTTACAAATCGTCGCTGGAAAGGCAAAAGGTCTGAAGCGACACTGTGGTAAAAAATGAGTTAAATATGCAGTTTCGATCAGCTTTTTTCTGCATCGAATGCTCTGACTCTCGTTTGATTCTGAAGACTTTTGTAGCCCTTCAGCCATTTAATATACTCGTATATCAACCATTTGGGAGAAGCCTTGACTCAAGTGACACATTTTTTGTCCGTTTTTTTATCTTTTTGTAGCTTCAGGTAACTCAGTGGAGAGCATTGAGCTAATTAAAAAAAAAAAAAAAAAAAAAAATTATTGTAATACAATAAGTGCTCTGCTGTAAGCATCCAGAAATGGGGCTTCAGCCCTTTTACTTTCCGGTGACAATATTAGGTCAAAAATTCTATTATTGGGGTGAGTTTAGATGGTTACAGGCTATCCTAGCTATGCAAATTAGGGCAATTCGGTTATTTATGAAAATGATTTCAGAAGAGATGAGTTTTAAGTACAGTCCTGAATTCTGTTAAGCATTTTATCATTCTCAGATCATGTGGAAGTCTATTCCAGGCTTTAGGACCTGACACTCCGAGATACGCTCTCCGAACTCAGTTTTTTATAAATATTAGAGGCAGGCAGCGAATTCTTCAAACCAAACGATTCGTAGTCATTAATAAATAATAAATAATGTAACTAATAGAAGTATAGTTGCGAGAGTACGATATATCCACGTGTCTACGCAATAGAGCCTGCACTTTGAAAGTAAGCTTACGTGCTACGCGTAGAGTTTGGAAGTCAAGAGTGCTCAAGTGCTCTGTAAAAGGAGACGCTAAATTAAATTCGCCTTTGCTTTCATCTTACGCATAATAAGTGCTTTTATAACTCTACTTTGACGATGAGATATTCAAAACGTAAGAAAGCAGTCAACAGAAGATTATAAAAATAATCTTTAAACGATTTTTTTTGCACGTTTATAAAGTAGTTATATTCCTGTTTGAAAATAGAATGAACTTTAAGGCTTTATGCTTTTTATTTTTGATATTACTGATTAAAATATTTAATTTTTAATGAAATATGAAACAGAAAAAGACACAGGAAATAAAATAATTGGGTCGAAGCGAGTCTTGAACTCTGAACCTCTACTCTATCCAGGAGTAACGTCCCTGCCAGTTGAGCTACCGAAACCGTTTTAGAAACCGACATTACAAAGACGCCTGCCTTTATCGGTGGAAATTGGAAAAAATAAATGAATTATTTCAAGGAAGCATGAGGTTGATAAAAATAGGTTTCGGTAGCACAATTGGCAGAGACGTTACTTCTGGATAGAGTAAGGGTTTCAAATTCAAGCCTATTTTTTTTACGTGAATACCGCACAAGAGCCCTAACTGCTACCAACCATCTAGAGCCAGTGAGACTATGGTATCCCCAATTGGGGTATGTTGTGAGGCTGAAGGTAGTGGAGAGGGTAAGAAGATGGGAAAAACTAGGTCGGAAAGTACCTGGACATTCAGATCTGGTCACCAAACACGGCTTAAGCCATTTCAAGCAACGTTTCGATTCTGAATGGTGGTCTTTCACCAGGGCGATACTTAGAGTATCTACCACTCTGGAACGTGCCGCAAATATACGTTTTATTATTTTTATATGAATTAAATGTGTTATGATACATTTAATTAAGTAAAAGTTTTTGGCGCACGCCAGGTTTGAACCCGCGACCTTTGGATTCATAGTCGAGCGTCTTACCACTCGACCATGGAGGCCGTCCATCCTATCTTCCTACCCCTGCGGCGAAACGGCGTGATGGTAAGTTAGTTAGTTAGTCAATATTGTGACGTGAAAAAAACGTTAAAACATATTTTAAACATCGACTTTGTCGTTTTGAAAATTTTGACAACATTTGTATGTTCATCGGCGAGTTCGGTTGATAATTCTAGAATGCTATTGAAGCAAGGAGTGTGTGCCAAGACAGGGTTGTATGGCGGTCTATCCTCTCTGCTTGGCGTGATGGTTAGTTAGTAAGTTTGTTAATATTACTTTTCTGGTACTGGCCAAGAAGGGGAACTGGAAAGGGGTGCTGCAAATATACTTTATTTTATTAAATATCATTAAAATGCGTTATGACAGATATTAATTAAATAAAATTTATTTGCGCACGCCGGGTTCGAACCCGCGACTTTTGGATTCGTAGTCGAGCGTCTTACCACTCGACCATGCAGGCCGTCTATGTCACGACCTACATTTTTTTATGTTCTGTAGTTTTCTGTTTCATATTTCGTTGAATATTATTGATATTATTTCAATATTTAGTAAAAAATATAAATTTTTAAATGATAATACAGCACAAGATTGTTTTTTTTTAATTATTCTCACAGGGCTAAAAAATATTAACTACTGGAAGGAAAAAATACAAAACAAAAAGGAATAATATTTTTTACATAAACATATATACATAGAAGAGGAACGAATGAGTAAATTTATTAGAACATTTGACCGGTTAGTAGCTGAGTGGATGAACGCGTCGGTTTCCCACACGGGCATCGTGGGTTCAATTCCTCTGCTAGGTAAGTCCTCCATCATTGCACAAGCAACATCTTCCACTTATTATGATGAAAGTAGGAGTTTTTCAAATATTGTCAGGTTATTCGTAACCCATGAATGTTTGTTTTTCTTTTTAAAGAAAACAAAACACATCAGAGTTTAGATTTATTTTATCAACATTTCAAATACAATAATAAAAACATTTGCACACAAAGGTTTTACAAAACGGTTATATTATGAGTGATTAAAAAAAATAATGAGTAAATATCCTTTAATTGCTTTTGCCAATATTTTTTTACTATGAATATGTTTATCAGGATGAATGTATTTCTATGGTATTGTTGGATTCTAAATCAACAACTTGTTAGGTTCTAACCTTTTACTTATTATCCAGTCCCTACCTAGTTCCTGTCAGTTTGTTCTTTTTTGCTGAGTGTCATTGTGAACAGCCATAAAATAAACCGGCGATAGTGGCCCCCCTCCACCGGCAACAACCACAAAAAATCGGGACTTCTAGATCGCTGACCTTAGACTCGCCCCATTCGAATTTCATCGCCCGGAGCAGCCAGTTCGGTTTTCCTTCAAGACGTCTCAAGGTGAGCAAACTGGCATAAATCATCATTTATCCACAAAATACAATTGAATCGTCCATCAAGTAACATTCGTTTTTACAGTCCACTCTAATTTGACAATTCATCAAAAACTGAAACGTATTCGGCGTTTGTCGCAGTTTCTGGATCGAACAGGTGTTATCAAAAGGTTTTAAAAATTATATAAATCATATTATTGGAAAACGTAGGCGCAATAAACTTAAATTAATAAATTCCATGACTCAATACGCCAGCTGCCAAAATATAAAGCGCACGGTTCTTACTTCAAATAAAAGGCACGGCTAATCCCTTGGGATTTTAGGTAAAAAACTTGCTATTGTGTTATACGCCTCTCCATCCACCATATAAAAGTTCCCCATGGAAACGGATTCAACAAAGCGACAATCAACAAATAATCCTTGATGAAATATTGAATGTGCACTTTTATCAGTAAAATGTATTTTCACAGATAATTGTGAGGTTATAAAATCATCCATTCCGCTTAAGCGCAAAATCAATGTAGATTCGTGAATACACGAGTTAATTTACTAACACCGGGTTATGATGATTGTGGGAAGAATTTCGAGGATAGAATGCCATTTGTTGTTGCCATGGCATACGTTTTGAGAGTATTGCGAAAAGGGGATATTAATAACTTTTTTAAAAACATTAACCCCGCACGGAGTGGTAGATAATAATAAAATATGGATAACTTGTATTGCGCCGTTTTTGTTAAAAACCAGATACTTTAAGTATCGCCCTGACGAAAGACCAACAATCAGAATCGAAACGTTGCTTTAAATGGCTTTAGCCGTGTTTGGTGACCAGCTCTGAATAGCCAAGTACTTCCCAACCTACCTCTTCCACACCTCCTTCCCACTACTTTCAGCCTCATAACAAACCCCGATTGGGGATGCCATAGTCTCACGGGCTCTAGACGGTTGGGAGCAGTTAAGATTCTTGTGCGGTATTCATGGTGAACGATTTTCACAAAATACCTCGTATGCGCCCAATGAGTGCTAATTAACATGAAAACTACTATTTCATTCATTGCGCTAATGTATTATTTAAAATACCTAAAATCTGAAGCCAGTATTTATGATGGTTATAGAGATATTAAAGTTATTAGAAGCATTGTGTAGCCGTTACACATTTTATTTTTATTTTTTTATTTTTTTTCTTTTTATTATTGTACAACAGATATAAACCCAATAACAGTACAATGGAACAACAAGTAAGCAATTTCAAATTATAACATTTTTAAATTAATAAGTTTTTTGAACTTTTGTAAATTATCTGAAAATATATCAATATATATAGATGATGCATTTAACAGAATTATACCTCTTGTCATGCTATGCTGAGCCAAAACATCTGTCCGACCATAGGGTATTCTGAACATTGCATGATTCCTGCTGCGACAGTATTTTTCTGGTACGAATAAGCGGTAGCATGCCAAGAGGTATGGACAGTTGATTAAATGATTTATAATTTTAAAGCCTATTGTCATGAGACCAGCATTGCGCCTAGTCTCTAAGCTTTGATAATGTGTCTCCTCGAGTAGTTCCATGTGATGCATGAACATAGGGTATGTTCCGTGCGAACGCATGTACCAACATATTTATGTATTTGGTTTGATGTGGAGCCCAGACAGTGCTAGCGTACTCCAACTTGCTTCTGATCACTCCATTGAAGAGTGCTGTCATCGCATTTGTGTTATTATCATAGTTAAGGAAAGGTTAAACTACTCCTGTCCGTTACTAAAGTATCAAGTTGATGTCAATAAACATAATTTAAAAATCACCATCATATGCGTTCAATAAATGAGCAATAGTCAACTCAAAGAATTAACAGAAAGTCTATTAAAAAACCAACAAGAAAAATAAAAAATGACCGAGTTAAAAATGTAGGAATCCGGAAAGAATGGAAGGCTGATGTAAGCGTAATGAATAGGACCAATAAAGGACGCTTAGCTGGTTTGGGCATGTAGAGCGAATGAACGAAGAAAGGATAGTGTAAAAAAAATATTTATTAATTTAATTTTATACGCCCTTATTGGCTTTAACATAGCTGTGCAATACATAATATAAAATAATAGTGACATAAAAATAACGTGGAGTGAATGATTAGCACCCAAAAAATAATAATAGAAATATAATAATGCAATAAATTAACAGTCATATTTTTGAAAGAGGTGTACTATTTTTTATGTAATTCAATTGAATTAAATTTAATATTATTATTATTGAGTTCTGCTATTTTAAGTTTTTTATTTTAGTTTTTAGTGACAGCTGTTTCGGCGTTTAAGGCCATTGTCAAACTGTTCCTGTTACATGGCCTTAAACGCCGAAACAGCTGTCACTAAAAACTAAAATAAAAAACTTAAAATAGCAGAACTCAATAATAATAATATTAAATTTAATTCAATTGAATTATATAAAAATTAAAATGGAGTTCTACAAATTAAACACAAAAACTATAAATAAAAAGGTATACTATTATAAAAACTAAGAATTAATATTAAGTAGAAATTAAGATTTGTAAAGCGCTTTTGAGCTAATTTTTGACAAAAACGGCGCTTTGCAAATTATCCAAATATTATTATTATAGCCTTCTTGTAACTGAATATATCTACTATGTCAGCGAAAGAATTACCCCCTGTATGCAATGTACAAGCGAGTATCTAAATGACTCAGTCCTGATATTATTGTTACATCTAAAAAGAATTTTGGATCGAGTGGTTCTGTTAGGTACGTGGAAGGTAATTAAGATAAGTAAATCAGGGCTGTCTATAATACGATTAACGATTTTTTAAATAAAAGTCAAATCTGACCCGAAAGTGAATAAAAAAAGACGTCGGGGACGCCCGACAAAGATATGGCACGATCAAGTGAATCAAATACTTGAATCGGGTCATGTGAAGAAAGCGGATGGACTGTCATACAACTCTATCTTGGCACACACTCCTTGCTTCATTTATATTCATACATCGTCTCATACATAATTTTCTGTTATTCTGTCTTCAAATGGCCCGCCACAAGTATTTGATTCACTTGATCGTCTCATGTCTCCCTCGGGTGTCCCCGACTTCTTCTTCCATTCACATATATTCTTTTCAAACTCCTTTCTTCGTTCATTTGCTCTACATGTCCAAACCATCTAAGCGTCCCTCTTTTGATTTTATTTCTTATGCTCACATCAGCCTTTCAATCTTTCTGGTTATTCTCATTTTTTAAACACGGTCACATTTTAATAATAATAATATTTGGATAATTTGTATAGCGCCGTTTTTGAAAAAATCACCTCAAGGGCGCTGTACAAATCTTAATTCCTAGTTTATATAAATATACGAGTAAAGCAACAAACTTACCTGGCAGGTCACTTCTGGCAGGACACAATCACTATATCAGAATAACTTAAAATTTAGCTGATTTTTACAAATATTTTTATTTATATATCTATTATTATTAGGGCATGAGACCAAATTTAAAATAAAGTATATCAGAGGTATTCTTAACATTTTCATAGTGAGGAACAGATTTTGATGAAAATTGATGAATTTTAACCCCTTAGAAAAGATAACTCCTAGGAAGGCACGATAATATTATTAAAATACCTCTGCCTTCGTGTAATGATATGATTTGTTTTGAAGCGTTAAATCACAGCATCGTCAAACAAATAAAACTGTCACCAGTAATTTCCACAAGGGTCTGAATCAAAGCCTTCTCAGTGTTCCCGCATTACCACACACCGCTACTAAACGCCACTCGCTCAAAGGGTCTGACAAAAAAATAACATGGGCCCGCAGCCGGAATGCGCTAACGAAGCGGCGTAAAGCATCTGAAGGTTTAACACACCTGCGTTGTTTTGAAGCTTGAATGAATGCTTTCAGGTTTGTGGGCAGAGGCGGCTCTAGGGGTCCAGAAAGGGAAGGTTGATTGAAGGAAAAACGTAAACAAAACTAATATACTTTTGATGTATTTTTATGGTCAAAACCGCACGTGTCTCAACTGCTCCCAACCGTCTAGAGCCGTGAGACTATGACATCCCCGATTGAGGTATGTTGTGAGGCTGAAGATAGTGCGGAGGGGAAGTAGATGGGGAAAAAGAAGGTTGGCAAGTACCTGGCTATTCAAATTTGGTGACCAAACACGACTAAAACCATTTCAAACAACATTTCGATTCTGAATGGCGGTTTTTCACCAGGGCGATACTATGAGTATCTACCACTCTGTAACCTGCCGTAAATATACTTTAAATTATTTTATATGAATTAAATGTGTTATTACACAGTGTGTCGGACATGAGGGCAGCAATGGCAGCGTCCACGACAATGTATAAAAAATAAGATTATTGTAATATTAATCCCTTCAGGTCAAGCATCATGTAAATTTCTCCTCCGGATTATTACGTCATAATGACATCAAAGATAAGCCCGTAGGGCTAGAGCAGAGAGCTGGCTACCCGCAGCCGGCCAATCACGGCCCGGCCCGGTTAATCTTAGGCCGAATTAACTTTGTGTAATTAATATTTTTTACCTTGTCGCGGGAGTTGGGCCAATATCACAACATAATAAAGTACAGCATTGTGACGGTCTAACTTTTAGCTACATGATTGTTATAAATTAAAATGTATTAATGTTAGAATAAGAGTGTAATTAGAAAAAAAACTTCGAAAACCGGGTATATTTTACACGTTGAATTTTGTATCTTAATTAATGTCCTTAGTCAATTCAAGGTGTGAAAATGATTCCCTAGTTTTCCTCTAGTTCCCTTTTCTGAAAACAGTTTTTCCCGCTCATACACTTTCCTGAATAAACTACCCTTATTGCATTTCCACCGCATTCTAATGTTCATTCTCTTATTTTCCATTTCCATCCGAAAAATTCTCCTACTAGACGAACACACCAGGCGAATATTCTCTGAAAATACCGCTCTAATACATCCTCGTCAGGCAACATTCCGGAATATTCGCGCGAAGAGGAGTAAGGTGAATACTGCTCTGTCGGAAATAATAATTCGAGCTGCATATTGTGAAACAATTTTAGTGGCCCTCATTACTATCGGCGATATTCATGTAAAAGTATAGCGAAACATATGATTTAATCCGAGATTCAAAATCCCAAAATAAATGTGACGAGACTTCAACATAAATCACAGTTCATTTGTCTTAGCACACACTCCTTGCTCCGTTCACATTCATACATACTTTTCTGTGACTGACTCTTTACGTGGCCCGATTCATTTTTTTTTTGGTTTTTTTAAAAGAAAGACAAACATTCCCGGGTTACGAATAACCTGACAGTATTTGAAAAACTCCTACTGCCATCATAAGAGGCGGAAGATGTTGCTTGTGCAATGATGAAGGACTTGGCCAGCAGAGGAATTGAACGCAAGACGTCCGGGTGGGAATCCGACGCGTTGGTCCACTCAACTACCGACCGGCCATTTGATTCACTTGATCTTGCCATGTCTTCCTCGGGCATCCCCTACTTTTTCTTCCATTCACTTTCGCATCACATATTCTTTTCACAATACTTTCTTCATTCATTCGCTCTACGTGCCCAAACCATCTAAGCGTCCCTTTCTTGATTCTACTCATTACGTTCACATCAGCCTTGCATTATTTTCAGATATCCACATTTTTAATGGTTTTACCGCACATATATCTCAGGGATGTCTTTTCCACAGCATTCAGTCTACCCTTCCTCTGCCAGTTCTATGCCTCACTGCCATACATCAGGGTTAATATAAGTACTCCATTGTGGACTGTTAGCTTAGATTCTTTGGACAATTTTCTTACTAGCGCCGACAGCGTTCAGTCCTCCATTAATGGAGTTTCCTGCATTCACCCTTCTTTCAATATTCTATTAAATTGCGGTAAATATAATATGTACTCGGACATGAACTCAAAATATTAAAAAATATTTTTTTGAAATAATTCCAGAATTCACCTCAATGATAGTTACAAATCCGACGTCTCAGTCCACTGACTCTCGAAGCGATTGAGTCAAAAATAACTTAAGGTAAAAAGGCGTATTAAGAAAACGAATGTTCCCCCCAAGGCGTGTAGGAGGGACATAGGGTCGAGCTTGTTCTAGCAGGTCTACAAGGGTGAGCCCGAGGTGTTCGTTTAAATTTATTCTGATAAACACAATGACGTTACATATATTGTAGACACGTGGCAAGCAATAATCACGCTAGTTGGTGTGATCAGTGTTTAAGCCGATTTAGTACTAAACGGTCACGCGTCGCTTGAGGTCGTTTCAAGCAAGTATGGAACGCGGTCCGAACTTCGGATCTTTTTCGTTCAAACACATATATTCTATGAATTTCTATCTTTGTCATACATGACCGTTATTTGAATGATGAATTTACTGGTAACGTAAGAGTGTTTTTTACTTGCCACCTTTTGTATTAAAATTCTAAGGCTATAACGTGTCTATATATATATATATATATATATATATATATATATATATATAAGGTCATTGGATAAACATATATTATTGCTATAATCTAAAAATTGTTTCGACGGCCTGCATAGTCGAGTGGTAAGACGCTCTACTAAGAATCCAGAGGTCACGGGTTTTAACCCGGCGTACGCAAATAAGCTTTATGTAATTAATATGTGTCATAACACATTTAATTGATAAAAAATAAAATAAAGTATAATTGCGGCACGTTGCAGAATGGTTGATACTCTAAATATCGCCCTGGTGAAAGACCACCATTCAGAATTGAAACGTTGCTTGAAATGGCGATAGCTATCTTTGGTGGACAGATCCGAATATCCAGGTACTTTACAACCTTCCTCTTCCTCATTTCCTTCCCTTCCCCGCTAACTTCAACCTCACAACATACCCCTCTTGTGTCAGTTTTTATTGATCTAAAATATAAATTATTAACCTCGATCAAACCTCCTCTTTTCTCTTTAATGATTTTCTATGTTTTTTTTTCAATAATTTCTTTTCGACGTTTCCTAAAAACGAATTGATCCTCGTGCAATGGTAATGATTCGGTGCCCGAAGCAGGATTCGACGCCGGATAACGAGAAACATTTCAAACATTCTTAAAAAACGCTCGATCGACCGGCACTGGTTTTGAAAAATCACAAAATACCTACCAAGGTACTAATTACAAAAATACTAGCGATAAACCATAAATGCAATCACAAGTTCAACTGCCTAAGCTTCTGGCGGAGCTTTTAGTGTATGTTATTCATTGAATTATTCAATGGTGGACATAATTAAAGTCATTACAATGTAAATCAAAGCATCGGCTCGCAGAGAAATGGACTATTCAAAGCAATTACTGAATATTTGTTGTAAATCCATTCTCTTCATGAACCGAATAATTGACGTGATTCTTCGATACTGCAATAAACAGCGAATTAAACGACTATGTGACAAGATTTTCAAGATTTTTAAAGATTAATTTAAGTACTGGAACGTACCGCAAAGTTTCATCAAAGGAACAGGAGGATTCTCCTCCAAGAAATAATGATCAACCATCCGAGGATTTATTGAAGCAATTTTACCTGTATTTCTTAACACGTTTTTTTGTGTCCAAAAAGAAAGTGTGGATGACCAAAGAACGCAATTAGAAAACCGCTGTAAGGTGACAAAAGAAGTAAAAGTAGTTTCAATAATAAGGGCTAGAGGAAAAAAAATAGTAAAAAAAATGGATTTTTTTATGAAAATGAAATAATAACTTTGTTTAAGACCAGAGATTTTATTTGATTTATATTGAAAGAGACGGGTAATATAAATTGAAAGAGACAAAACGTCAACTGAGAAGGCGATTAAAGAAAAATGAAAAATTTTATGAGTTCACGGGAAATATACCTAATATTGGACTACTGTCTAACTGATTATTAAGAATATGACTTTTAATTTTAATGGCTAGTGCTTCTAAATTATTTAATCCGTTGCCATTACCATTTTCTATGTAGTATATGAGCTCCGGTGATTTTATTGAAGGAATGATCTTTTTCAATATGATGATTAACGAATTCTGAAAAAATGTGATTTAAAGGAAAAAAAAGAAGTATTTTTCGTAATTTAGGAAATATTCTGATCATTTTGAAAAATCTTCGGGGGGTTTTTATCTTCCTTGCGATTTATTTGTGATTTATATTGTCACTCGACTCAACGTTACGTCAAAGTAGAATATAATAAAACCGTTCAAAGTCAATCACTAGCATTGTTAAACATGATTAAACCCTTTAGAGTTTTTGAGAAAGAATTTCACGTGGGCTATTGAAACTTATTGAGGTTGTCTGAATAATTCTGATAAATCCTTCAACAGTATTACACTTTGTAGCTTATGAGCGAAGTAAAAGTTTCTGGCTGTAGGTTTTGTTGAAAAACAAGCTTTTGATTCTCAAAGAGAGTTTTAATGAACAAGGTTTATGTTCTAAGGGAATATTTAAAGGATCAAAAGAATCAATGAAGGAAATGGGACAAAAGAAAAATTCGACCATTTTTAAGAATTATTTTTACTAGTTACCAGCGAGTACCCGGCATGCTTTAATGCCACTTAAATAAAAAAAAAATGTTTGTGTTTTAATTCTGTTTAATGAAGTGCTTTTTAACACAATTTTTCCCGTTTATGAATAAATCAGAAGGTTTTCCAACGTTTGAGCAGGCCACATACAGCTGTCCATGTGAGAAGCACGGATTTAACGAATTTGGTCCACACACTTGATCAATCAATACAAACTACTCTCTAAACCTTTCCGTTACTAATAAAAACAATTTGTACTATTTTCAGCAAAATCAGTCGAGTAATTTTAGAGAAAATCGAAAACAGACAAACATTCATTTTTATATATTGAGATTTGTAGTTTTTTATCCAATGTGAATGATAATTCAATATAAATACATATATTTCTTGGTGACGTACATCGCCTCGTGATCCAAAGTAATCTTAAAGCAGAATACAATACAGCCTTACAGCCATAGTCAAACACGAACACTTCAACGTATTACCAGTTTGATTTTTCAAGAAAACGTATTACATGCCTCAGTAGGTTGTCGAATGAATTCTGACAGATTCTTTGACAATAATACTCGTATACATTTTACCTGCTATTTTGAACAAAGGTTGTTTGTTTACTGCGAACTTTACAAAAAAAACAAGCTTTGTGATTATCAAACAGGGTTTTCTAACGATTGTTTTCTTGGTAGAGGGATATCAAAACGATGATAAAAATCAAAAGGAGAAACGTTTTATTTTACCGATTGATATTAAACAGCTGCCTTTGAGACTACGTGATTGCCACCATGTTTTATTCATTATTTTGGCACGATCGTGCGCAGAACAAAGAAAGAAGAAAACTTAAAATATATTTTAAGTGTTTCTGATGTATGGTATAAAATAACCTTTTCGAAAATTGAATTTCCGTGATTTTGACAGCAGTTCGAACACCTTTGTATTTATTTTAAAGGTAAATCGGAAATAGTTTTATCGCGAGGAGACAGTTAAAACTAACAAAGGTGGGATTGACACTAGAGAAAAGAGAGAACAGAGAAATCGTTTTGTATTATTATTATTTTTTAAATTTTTTTAATTTGATTTATTTTGTTACATACATTTAAAAATTACAGAAATAATAAAAATAATGTAGACATAACAAAAAAAATCCCACATAGGCAAAAGCCAGTGCGTGGGTATACTAATTCAAATCATAGTTATATATATAGTTACATTTTACAGTATAAGGTACATTTCAAATTAAGTTTATAAGTTAAGTTAAGTTCAAATTAATTTCATTTATTACCTACTTTAGCCCTCTGTCTCAAATGCGTCAATAATATTATAAGGTAGAGTGTAATAATGTAAAAAAAAATATTTAGATGTATGCAAATATTTTTTGCACACACCTAATAAGAAAAACATTTATACATTTCACAATAAGAGAACAAAGCACATAAGGTTCCTATACAGCAGATATAAATTGAAATCTTAGTAATCTTAAGAATCATAGGTTTGTTTTTAATATATTCAGCACAAATCCTACGAAATTTACCAAGATTTGAGGCTTTTTTTAAGGCATTTGGAAGGGTATTAAAAAGTTTTTGACCTTTGTAAAACACGCTGTTTTGAGTACACGCAAGTTTTGTTTTGGGAAGCCTAAAATGATGACAACTTCTCGTAGGATAATTGTGAACATTTACATTACATATAATATTATTTTGCAGATATTTTGGAAGCAAATTATTTGTACATGAGCATATATTATATTTGTACATTTCCGAAAAAACATCCTGCTATTAGTTAAAAATATGTAAAAATTACTAGGCTTATTATATTATGTATCACTTTTGTCTCTCTTTGTGTGTCATGGTTTTATTTATGTTGGATTTCAAAGAGATAATTGTTTGGGTTCTTTTTTTCTTATTTTTTATCTAGTTTCTACCTTATCCAACCATATCACTATATTTGATTTTCGTATTCAACGAGTTAAAAAACAAGTGACAATCAAGAAACGAATGAGAGTTGTGTGAAAAAACGTGTTCGTTTGTTCGAGTGTTTTGTGTAAGAATAATCAAAAACTTAAACATCGGTGAGTGAATTGGTTTCCTTACTTCTCTCACACCATAATCTCTCCACATCCATAACACCATCACGTAGTATAGTTTTATAGTTGTACAGTCCACTATTTTCAAAATTCATCTGAAGCTGAAAACACATTCTGTGTTTTATCGCAGCTTCGGATCTAACAATTTATATTATTTACCATTGCTTGAGTTTTTGAAATTTTGTATTTGATGTATCCTTGGAGTAACGATATGTGGAGAGAGAGCTCATTCTTTTTAATCAAACTATACAAGTTTGGGATAAATCAATTTCTTCGGGTTCTTACGTCGTACACCATGAGAAAGAAAGAGACAGAAAATTTTCTTAAATTATCACACCGCTTTAAAGTACTGTAATGATTTTCTTCGTGTCCCGCGTCTTCGTTGACTCCGCCCGCATGTTTCAGATACAACACAAATAGACATAAGTTATCGGTTGTTTAGGTTATATGATATATTTTTGTTTTTTACAATACTGTGAAAAAGTAGTTGTACGAATAAACAAAAACATTATATCGACATGTGATTTGAATGGATGTATGAATACCTTAGCCCTAGTCCTAGCCACGCCCAGGTCTAGCCGAGTCCGGCAAAGCTCATCAAAACGTACTACACCAGCGCTCCCTCTTGTATATTATTGCTCTGAGGATGTATCCTTCGAATACTTGTTGAGTTTTTATAACTGTTAAAACCAAGTGTAAATAAATAAACAAATATTAATAATAAATTTAATTAATGTATTTAGAAGGTTTTCGACCCCTTCATTGCAGGCATTGAATGAATAAACCAGGATCATTGAGTTTTTCTGAACCAAGTTCTGTCCAATTAGTGGTATCCTGTAACTGCACGTAGTGGACACGTGCGCAGTTCTTATGATGCAGGGGGTAGAGATATGTCATAGCAGGACAGTATGAATCATGTCATATTAAATTCCAGCTGGTATTTTAAGGTAGATTGAGATCTGGTTTTCAAATATTACAATTAAAAAAAACATATTGATATTGAAAAAAGGAGGTAAATTTTTAAAATAGTTAATACACATAAAAACAATTTTTGTGTTAAAAATGTAACTTTATACGTAGGAGATTCCATAAGCTTAAGAAATCTGGAAAGTGACAGTTACTACCATAATTTCATTTAATTTTATCGAAGATCGTACGAGTTCAACTGATATATTTTCTATACCGTTCATATTCATCATTTTAAATCCGTACAACATCGTTTCTTACGAAAAATTGCAAGGAGATTAGGGCTAGAAAAAGGCGATTATTCTTTGATGAAATTGAAAACTTCTTCACTAGAAAAGCGTAGGAAAGACTTTGATTTAATTTGCATTTTCAAAATTATCAATTGTATAATTGACTCACCTTCTCTGTTGCAAATCATCCAGTTCAAAATTCCTTGCCGTAGACTCAGAAACAATGAATTGCTGTTTCTCAATCATCACTCTACTAATTATGGGTAAGATTCTCCACTTTCCAGAGTATAATAATGTCGAGACTTGTTAACTCAAGCCATGGTCTTGAAATTTTTGGTAGCAGTATTTTTGTCGCTCTTTACCAAAACTTTGACTTGACCTTGGCTTTGATTTGAATGTTCTTTCTTAAGTTTATTTTGTCCAATTTTTTTCATTGCTTCATTTAATATAATGTACATAGCCTGTTAAAAAGAAAAGGTGAATTATTCTTTGATCCATTTTTTTCAAAAGTAAAAAATCGAAGAACACACAAAAACGTGACTAACCTTTCCAGTTGTCAAGAAAAAACCACTAATCCAAAATGGCTGATAATGCTAACATATGATAAACATATGTGTACCAATATAACGAAAAAAAAATCGATAGTCGAATGTACACATCCCGCGAAAATTCAAAATTCACCTTTTCTTTTGAACAGGCCTCGTATGTGCTGTTATTTTTCTGTTGCTCTTTTTTTCCTATTTCGCGTTATGTATTTTTTCGTAATTGGACAATAGTCCATAAGTTTAGAAAGAAATGAACATCAAAAGAAAAAACATTTTACCACATTATCCGTAAAACCTAGCTAGTTACAGTCAGTCCAAAATAAATGGTTCTCGGTGTAATTTCTTTCTTCAAAGCTCTCCAACCTTTAATCTAAGTAACGCTCGGAAAGAAAAGAGCCTTTTTCCATGTGTGGTTTCTGAAGTCTGTTTATTTTACGGCAATTTAACTTGCCATTACGTTGTTACGAATAACCACTTTCCCAATAGGCTTTTTCAGAAAACTGGCGTAAGGAAAAATCATCTTATATCCACTGTAATAATGATAACAGTGATTGGATAAACACTTCAGATTATACAATTGTGAAGATTGAAATGCCACGATGAGAGATACGTACGTAAAGGAACGAAATTAATATTTAATTATCATTATTTAGAATTTAAACAATCCACTCTGGGTATCTGCAGCCTTAGTTCTAGGAGGGATATAGCATTACTGCTTTTTCCTCATAAACTCCTGAACGGCGTATTATTAATACTGTCCCTGATAATTTCACGCGAGGCCGCCAACACAGGCTTATGTTTCTTTCCAGGTGCACAACTAACTTACCAATGGTGATGCCCCTGGGAAGACTAACTAACTAAGAAGGAAATTTGAAAATTTTTCACACGAGCTACAACAAGTTTAAGCAAGAACTAACTATTCAGTTTATTGTATACCATTATAATTATGATTACCATTTCTGTGTTCTTTTTATCGGTTTTGCATTGCAATTGGTATAGAACTGTTTATGCAAAATAAAATAATAACAGTGAAGCATGGAACTAGGAGACGAATGATGAAAGTAAACTCAATGGTGTATAAATGAGATCTTTGCGGCGTTTATGTGTCCAAACCATATTTTACGAATGTGGAGAAACGGAAAAAAGCAAGGCTATTTATTCTAAGCGTAGTGAACTTTTTTTTTTGATTTACTAGATTCTTTTTATCATTAAGATAATATCATTAAGATCGTGATAAATCATTTAAAGTTACTGACTCTAACTCTTGTTCCTTATACCAATAGAACGCCGCTATGCCAACGACGTTACATATATATAGACACGTTGTAGCGCTCCCAAAGTGGCAAGCAATAATCACGCTAGTTGGTGTGATCGGTGTTTAAGCCGATTTGGTACTAAACGGTCACGCGTCGCTTAAGGTCGTTTCCAACAAGTATGGAACGCAATCTATCTTTTTATGAATGTCTATCTTTGTCATACATGACTGATATTTGAATGATGAATTTACTGGTAACGTGTGTGTTTTGCTTGCCACATTTTTGTGTTTATTCTAAGGCTATAACGTGTCTATATATGTACCGTCATTGCGCTATACGCCTTTCTTTATCACCTCATGTGGGTGGAAAAATGCGTTTACGTGACTATTGAATTTAAATTCATGAGTTTACGTAGGGAAAAAAATGATTCTAAAAACCCTAAAGCGTAGTGAACAAGACCGAGTAAGGAACGCAATTTGGACATTAGAAGTTGATAAATGAAAAAAAAGGCCACGGGTGGTCTGAAGACCCTAAATACCTGAAAAAACAATATACTGTGCAGAAACGGGCAATACAACAAACGGATTGCAATATTTATTTATTTATTTATAAATTAACGGACTTACCAATTACAAAAAATACATAAACGAGTATAACAAGAAATAGAAAAAAAGCAACAGAGAAGGAAAAGCATATACATAATAATAAATGAAGCGATGACAAAAATAAGACAAAATAAACATAAAAGAGAACATTCAAACCATGGTCTAGTCAAAGTTTTTGAACGAAAATCATTTAGACTGCTACCAAAAATTTCAAGACCATGGCTTGAGTTAACAAGTCTTGACATTCTGGACATTGGAGAATTATACCCGTAATTAGTATTGTGATGATTGAGGAACAGCAATTCATTGTTTCTGAGTCTACGGCAAGGAATGTTGAACTGGATAAGTCGCAACAGAGAACGTGAGTAAATAAAACAATTGATAATTTTGTAAATGAAAATTAAATCAAAGACTTTCCTGCGCTTTTCTAATGAAGACATTTTAATATTTAGAGCATAGACGTCAAGTAGGAATGCTGTCCTTCTACTATAGGAATTTCAATGAAGGCTAATCCGAGGAACTTGCGACATCGATCCCCTCGGCACCAATGCATAGCCGGGAAACTCGCCAAACGCGCACCCAGCGTTTGTACAGGGTCGCTACTACGACTCGTTCTTGTGTTGAACAGCTTGGCTGTGGAAAGATCTGTCGGCCTCTTCGTTTCTTCCCTCTCACAACATGAGCATCTTCAAAACCCAGATTCACTCCTTCGTTTCCTCAAAAAGACCCTCCACACAGCATTCCCAAAGATGACATAGTCCTTGAGGGAAATAATTACCATCGAGGCCTCCTTTGTGGAGTGAATGTAATGTATGACGTGAGAGTGTATTGTGAACTGAGTCAGAGTCGTCCAAAGACGACATGGCATGATCAAATAAAACAAATATTCGAGACGCGCCATGTCAAGAATCAGAATAAAATATGTATGAATGTGAATGAAGCAAGGAGCGTGTGTCAAGGCAGTGTGTTAGTTAGTTGTAGTCAGTTTTTTTAGATTCTCTCCAGTAGGTACCACGCATGACGATAATGCAACCAAAATGACTGTCGCCTTCCTAAATTTATTTATTATTTATTTATTTATTAAATTAAAAAAAGCAGTTGTGTACCAAATGATTTTAGAAATAAATGATAGTTAACAAAACGTAATGGAAAACATAGTTTAAACAAAAAATCTTTTAACATTCATATATAATAACTCCACATTTAATAAGATAAAGTTATATTCAAAAGAGTTGTATGACTACAAACTGAAAAGTAGTATTACATAGTGTATATTAATGCAAATAAAGCTTTTATTGAGTGGTTGGATTGCCTTACTTATGGGTGTGTTTCGATATGAAGATGACATTCGACTCTTTGACGAATAAAAAAACATGTGATGCCTCGCACGATTATAGCTATTTGGGACCAAGAAGTTGATCTCCTTCAGTGTGTACGGGTTGTGTATACCTCCAGATAGCCACTTGTAAAAGTGTTTACCCAATAACATTTTTCGACGGGCTAGCAGGGTGTGAAAGTCGAGCATTCCAGACAAAAATAACGAAGGAAACAGAAATGGGTGGTGCGTGCACTTTTTCATATATAGGTGGCACAAGAACCTTTTCTGGCTCTTTCAATCTATCATTATTTTCGACTCTTTTAAATGTGAAATGTAGTCTTTCTGATTACATATTCTTCATGGTTCTTTCTTAACTTCTGAAAATTCGCGTACTAAGAAAGTTTCGTTCTTTAAATCTATTATTTAAACAATGAAAGCTCGTGTGGAAATTGCCTCTTAACCTTAAGGTGCGCGCACACTATTACTCTTGGCAGTGTAATATCTCACCTCATACAGCCTTGACAATTGACATAAGGGTGTAGAAAGATTAACGCTATAGGCTGACTGCAAAGTTATTTTGAAGTAAGATAATATTAATGCAAATCAAAAAAGTTTGCTCTTCAAATAATATTATATTATTGAGGCAATCTAACCTAACCCAACAATACTCGACTTTGCGATTTTTTTTGTTACTAAGAATAACAATGGCAATATTATGTAATTTGACGGACTCCCTGGTCGAGTGGTAAGACGCTCGAAAATGAATCCGCAAGTCACGGATTCAAAAGAGAGAGACATTAGAGCTAGACGTCCTAAACTTGAAACAACTATACTCTAAAAATATCCTATTGCACCAATTTAATAATGTCCATATGTTTGAAGTAAGGAAAATTTCTAGAACCTTAAGGCAGTCACACATAAAATTCTTTAATATCCCAGCCTATAAAACCGCTTCCGGATAAAAAAGTTTCAAGTACAACGCCACCGAGTAATTTAATTCTCTGCCCAGCACCATCAGAAACATACAAACCAAAAGCTCCTTCAAAAGCAATATGTTACCTTAAAAACCAAGTTTAATTTATTTCTTAATATGTAGATTCTATATCATCAAATTTGTCATTTACTTATACATTTAATTCAGATAAAATAATATATCGTCGCCGAAAAGGCAAAAGGGCTGAAGCGTTATGGCTGATTCACACCAACGTCCGGTTCCGCTCAGTGCCGATATTGTTCCGCAAGAAAACTTATTGATATGGTATGAATATCAATCAAGGAGTAAGTGCCAAGACAAATTTGTGTGGCAGTATATCCTTCTGCCCACCCTTGTGATATTTAACCACTTATTTAGTTAAATAATTATTTTGAAGTGTAAAAATACTTACAACGCAGATTTTTTTTTAATTCATTTTTTTATCACTAAATAATATTTTTAATAATTAATAATTAATAAAAATATTATTTAGTGATAAAAAAATGGTTTAAAAAAACGGATATTTTAGTATATTTTTTATACAATTAAAAATGTGACAGTTATTTTTGTTATTATTTTCATT
This sequence comes from Drusus annulatus, assembly GCA_022651775.1. NCBI lineage: Eukaryota > Metazoa > Arthropoda > Insecta > Trichoptera > Limnephilidae > Drusus > Drusus annulatus. The sequence goes on from JAGWCC010000058.1 coordinate 737,469, forward strand.
CGAAACCTTTTTGGAATTTGCAGATAAATCGTTTGTAGTATTGCTGTATAAGGCTCCTACAAAGTGACGTTTAGTGCCATTTTGACTGCCGAGGTTATGAACACGCAAAGATAAATCTAAAATCTGTAATTTTGCCAAGCTTTTCTGCTCCACCCTATAAAAATTTTCTTAGGCTTCCACATAAAGGGTAATGGAAAGCAAAATCCAATATTTGCACACAATTACCTCCGGATTGGAGCAGCGATCTGTCAACATTCCCACGGAACCCGGCTACCCCACTCCTTCTCTAGCCCCCACTTCATATTTCCTCACGGTACCCACTTACACGTTACAATAATTTGTTAAACGGGACATTTGTTTGGCAGCCGTAACTTGACAAGTACAGGGGGAACTAAAGTTAGAATTCTCCCAGCACAAAATGACGGATTTTGGTGATTTGATGATTTTTGTGATTTTTGTGATTTTTGCGATTTTTGCGACTTTGGCGATTTTTGCGATTTTCGTGATTTTGACGATTTGATTGATTTTGGTGATTTTGGTGATTTGAGCGATTTAAGTGATTTAACGCGACTCCGCTCTCGGAGTTCAATCATTTTGTGATTTATTGTTGTTTTCAAGGGTTCATATAGAATGCTGCTTTCGTTTAGTAAAATCTTGAAATTTTGATAAGAAATAGTTTCGGTTTTGTTTATTATTGGTCGTAATATTAATTGATTTCATATCAATAAGCGGCAATTCATTGTTCGGGATGGCAGAGTTGGTAGATGCGCCGCTCCCGGGTAAAGTGTAGGTCTTGAGTTCGAGTCTCGGTCACATCCCAATCATTCGAATTTCTGTGCCTTATCCTATTTGAATATTATTAATGTTGTATCGATTGACGATATTTTCATGAAACCACACACAATTAACAATACAAAGTAAATAGATTATTTCAAGTTGTAAGTAATAAGGTTAATTTTGTAGAAATTATTCGGGAAACTGATTCGGTGATCATCATTGACTTAATTACAAGAACTGTAAATCATAATTTGAAAAAATAGTCCTTAAAAACTATCATCAAATTATTAATAGATGTACAAAGCGAATTTAGCGATTTAAAATTTTCTAGATATCGGGGAGACACACATTAATAGTGGGGGTAATTTAGACACATTAATTAACTTTAACACTAGAAAATTAAATGACAATTCGTATTATCGAACTCCTACTGAAAATATGTACAAGAAAATTTAATGCGTTAACAATTTATTTCCAATATTTGGCAATTAATAATATAATTCATCTCCGCTTGAAAATGTATCCAATATAACAGAAATCATTTCAAAAAGATTTTTGTCAATGTCCGTTATTTCCGCAAATTTTTCGAGGTCAGCAAAAATTCTACAGGAAGTGTTTCCACTAAATTTCAACCAATAGTTCTATTTCTGAACGAAATTTGTCAATATTTTTTACCGTCAGCGGTTAACTGAGAATGAATTAACAACAAAAAAACATTTCAGGAACAAACCAACAAAGGGGCAATGCCGCACAAGCCCTCAAAAATTCTTCATTGTGCGGCTATGGAACGTTGAAAGGAAAATTGGGGGAGTGCAGCTTTGTTCTACAATTGTTGGCGGTTTGTTGGCACCAAAGCCTTTTATGATTTAACTCCTTTCTGTGTGGTAATCAGAAAAAAATATTACCTGCTATAACCGAACGTACACCTAGATTGTGTATTTCGCACAAAACTCAGAACATTCTGCTTTATTTCACTTCTATGAAAGTATATTCTTTACTATTGTTACTAACGGCTTCCTCTGGAGATAACAGGCTTATGTGATAAAAGCCTCTCATAACCCAATATAACCACCGTTAAGTATAGAAAAGTCACCTTCACAAGATTCACCGTCTATTGAAGTCAGTTCAATACTTTGGACGATAAATTTGGTCCATTCTTGAGAAAAAAATGTTGCAAAGAATATCGCGTAATATCACATTCTGTTGGTGAGTTATGGTTTGGTAAATCATATTATCTGCCCGCTGCAGGAGAAGGGCTATCGACAATAAATGTGAGTGTCCGTTTGTAATATTTTCACTAAGATAATAAAACAAAACCGTTTTTGATAAAGTTAAGTAAAATCAGATATTGTGTGTTGGATGAATCACTCCTTAAACATAGTTAAAAACACTTATTATAATACGCAAAAAAATGTTCATTTAGAAACTAGTGCATAACTCTAGAACAATGGATATTTGGAGCCATGATTGAATGAATTGAAAACAGCCTACGACCAAACTTCTTGAATACCCCGAGCCAACAGATTATTGACAAAGAAAGGGGCTGGCAACTTTTAATCCATTCAAGTGCGGCTTAACACACCTACTGCTAGCCAAATCACATCATACTTCTGAATTGAAAACGGTTTTAATCCCACCGCAAAAACTTTCCTAGGAAAATGAAAAATAAATTGAACAGTGCTGACATTCCAATAAGAAAACTTTAATTCATTTTCGTCTCAATACACACTCTTTCACAGCTTTACGGGGAAGAATTCTACCGAATTATTTAGTATTACAATTTACGTCTCTTTATTTTCAACTTGAATCAATTACATACCCAAAGCTACCTACCCTTCTTATCTCCACCTCCTCTATTCTCAAACCACCCTTTGAAGGATAATTATAGATATTGAAAAATAATTAGGCTTGTTGCCTTCCGCACTAAGCTAATGATAACATAGTGGGTTGTACGTGTTTGAGTAAACAAGTAAATTGAAAGCCTTAAACTATGTTAGCTAGTAGCTCGTCTCATAACCAGGCCTAATGAGTTGCATTAAATCAATGAATTAAATTAAACGATGGAGCCTAAAATGTATTTCAAATTTAAGCTTCTCTCAAACCAGATATTGCGATATTGTGGTATCGTTGTTGTTTTCACAATACGTTGTTCGATAATATTATTTGTAGATACAGTGAGATTGATAAATTGGCGAACCAACCCCTATAATATTCACTCAGTGTTTAAATTGGTTTGCTCTATCTTAAATCAACTCATTAACATAATCCGGAGCTTTTGATGGTGTGCAGTCCCTTTAGAAGAATATTTCAGCGGTGGCAGGAAGCAAAGCTCATTTAAAGCCGGAGGGGTAGGAAATGTATTTAATGTTAAATTGTACATTGTTTTCCACGGAAGTAAGCAGCAATTGTTTTATTTTGATCAATTCATTTGAATACGTCCATGGGGCTCTTAGATTTTATGAGATGGTTACAATATAATGCTCTGGTTACAAACAATAATTAGTTTCATTACAATGGTTTACAATTTACGTGTGATGTTTCTGATATGATAATAATATTGCGACATGAAAAAACCGTTAAAGCATATTTAAAAAATCGAATTTGTCGTATTGAAAATGTCGATACCATTTTTATGTTCATTTGCTAAAGTATGCAAAAAAATTATATTAAATTAAAAGCACAAGAAATTGGGTATTAATAATATACGCTCGACTATGAATTCAGAGGTCGCGGGCTAAAGCCCGGCGTGCGCAAACAACTTTTATTTAATGAATATGGAGATTAGGGCGAGAAAGAGACGATTATTCACACGATGAAATTCAACAATTATTGAAAATGTCTTCATTAGAAAAGCGCAGGAAAGACTTTGATTTAATTTTCATTTACAAAATTATTAAGTGTTTTATTGTCTCACCTTCTCTGTTGCAACTTATCCAGTTCAACATTCCTTGCCGTAGACTCAGAAACAATGAATTGCTGTTCCTCAATCATCACAATACTAATTATGGGTATAATTCTCCAATGTCCAGGATGTCAAGACTTGTTATCTCAAGGCATGGTCTTGAAATTTTTGGTAGCAGTCTAAATATTTTTTTTTCATTCTTTACGACTCTACCAAAACTTCGACTAGACCATAGCTTGAATGTTCTATTTTATGTTTATTTTGTTCCATTTTGTCATCGCTTAATTTATTATTAAGTAAATGCTATTCCTTCTCTCTTGCTCTTTTTTCCATTTCGTGTATTACATGTATTTTTCGTAATTGGACTTTAGTCCGTCAATTTATAAAGAAATAAATATGTGTGATAACACATTGAATTCATATAAAATAATATATAGTGGATTTTCGGCACGTTCCAGAGTGGTAGATACTCTAAGCATCGCCCTGGTGAAAGACCATCATTCAGAATCGAAACGTTGCTTGAAATGGCCACGCTTAGTGACTAGAACTCAACAACTAGGTACTTCCCAACCTTCATCTTTCCCATCTCCTTCCTCTCCCCACTACCGTCAGCCTCACTACATACCCCGATTGGCGATGCCCTAGTCTTACTGGCTCTAGACGGTTGGGAGCAGTTGGGACTGTTGTGTGGTATTTACTATAATTTTTTTTTACAAAATAGGAACCGGTTCCAAAAATAAGCAGTTCCCGTACAGAAATAACACCGACGGTTCCAGTGACAGCAAATTCACCGGAACAAATTTAACGCGACAGGAATATCAATAGTATATAGAAGGTTCAGTCAATCAGTGTTTACTGTTTAGTCGGGAGCGGGCCGACATTGTTTTGTTTGTGTGAAGTAGCCGCGCGCTATGCCGAAGGTAATGTTGATTCACACTTCTAGGGTAGAGTCCTTCAACAAGGTAGTTTAGAGTTCAAACCCAATGACGTGATTCCGTCAGCAAATTGTCCTTGTGCTTAGAACCGGTTTCTTTTAACCGGGACAGGAATATCGACCATCTCTAACAAAATAAACATAAAAAAAACGTAGAAAGCAATTACTTTGTAGTTTGACACTTTTAATGAGAATGAAATAATAACTTTGTATAATTCATATTTTGTTTTGATTTTTATGACCAACCGGTTTCGCTTAGATTTATCTTGATTGATTGCATTTTATAGTGGTAAAATAACCCGTAATGTCAATATCAGAATCAAAGAACATCTTGGATGTTTAAATAAAGACCTCTTCAATAATCTTATTGGAAACGGTCATACCTTCAATAGAAGCACCGGTGCTCATATTCTCCATATAAATGGTCGTGGCAACAGATTAAATCCTTTAAAGCACTAGAAATAAGGAAAGCCATTAAAATTAAAAGATTAGTTGTATTTATGGTTTTAAAGTTTATTTTGTAGAACTCCATTTTAATTTTTAGGTTTTTTAATTTTATTTAAGCAATGATTATTATTATTTAATTTTTTTTTAAAACAATTTTTTAGTTGAAAGCTCTGCGATGTAATTATTTTAACGCGTGACAGCTGTTTCGCCTTCTGAGGGCATTATCAAACAGTTTGATAATGCCCTCAGAAGGCGAAACAGCTGTTACGCGTAAAAATAACATCGCAGAGCTTTCTAACTAAAAATTGTTTTTAAAAAATAATTATTAATATTATTGTTTAAATAAAATTTAAAAACTTTAAAAAAAAAAAGGTTTGTTGTAATTAATTAAATTTGTTCAGTCGTCCAATATTTAATATATTTCCAATAAGCAAAAAAAATAAAATTTATCAATTATTACTCAATCACCTTCTCAAGTGACGTTTTGCCTCTTTTATTTCTTTCTGTTCATTTATAGTTATTTAAATGTTATTCATTTGTTTTTTTTTTATTATTTAATTTTGTACCCTGATGATGCTTAGGTAAGCGGAACCGGTCGGTCATACAAATTAAAATAAAACATGTGGTCTTGTACAAAGTTATTATTTCATTTTCATTAAAAAATATGGTTTTTATTTTTTATATCACACTTTGTGCGGGACTGTGAAAACATTAGTCTTGTTAAAAAGCTTAAACAAGTCAATTTGTAAATTATCTGGTCGTCGCCATCAAAAACATGAAATAAAGTACTTTAACGGTAACCCTGTGGAAATATTATGTTAGAAAATAACACAAGAGAGTCCAAGCTGCTCCCAGTCTTCTGGAGCCAGTGTGACTATGGCATCCCGATTGGTCATGGGGCATGTTGTGAGGCTGAAAATTGTTGGGAGGGGAATGATTTATGTGGCTATTCAGGTCTGGTCGGCAAACATGACTAAAGCCAATTCAAGCAACGTTTCGAATCTGAATGGTGATTTTTCACCAGGGTGATACTAAGAGTATCTACAACTCTGGAACGTGCCGCAAATATTAAATGTATAATTTTATATTAATTAAATTTGTGATATACATATATATTATATAAAAATCATTTGCGCACGCCGGGTTTGAACCCGCGACGTCTGGATTCGTAGTCGAGCTTCTTACCACTGGACCACAGAGACCGTCAAATAGAATATTGTGGGGAGGGGAAAGAAATGGGGAAGAGGAAGATTGGGAAGTACCTGGCTATTCAGATCTGGTCGGCAAACATGACTCAAGTCATTTCAAGCAACGTTTCGATTCTGAATGGTGGTCTTGCACCAGGGAGTTACATTTACGAGTATCTACCACTCTGTATCAACATATTTAACCAAAAGCACATTTAAACGTAAAGTCAGGTGGTCTGACCTACGGCTCTTTTAACCTATTATAACGCCTATTTAGGCGTATTATAATATGTATTTGGCCAGCAACGGGGCGCACCTAACAGCCTAGCAGAGGAAGGTGTTTCTAGCGGGAAAGGAGGAATTTTGCCGCTGACACTTCGGTTTACCCTTCGTGACGGAAAACACCTCTTGTTTTGTGATTACTTACGTCAGAATGTTTAAATTCGCAAATAAACGTGATCTACCTAACCTTAAGACATCATTTGCCAATTAACTAGTTCATTTATTTATTAAAGTGACTTAGTTCTACACTATGTTGTAAGCAAAGTCAGGTGGTCTGACCTACAGCTCTTTTAACTTATGTAGTAAACAAAGTCAGGTGGTCTGACCTACAGCTGTTTTAACCTATGTATATGTAGTATTTATGTTGTTATCAACTATAACAGCTGGATAAAGTGTAAATTAACTAACTCACCTCCATCCTAGTGGCCGCGAACTAGATTAAAAGTTCATCCAAACTTCAGTTACTCCAACTTTAACTGACCCAAATGGAACACTTCCGACCGAACAAACCTGTGCAATGTTTAACTGGGTTCAAAAGCTGTTGTGAGAAACAAACTAAAAGCGGTTGTTATATTAAACAGATTTAAGTTAAGCAACGGACTACCACTTGAATTAGTCTCCTAACCTTAACGTTGGTTAAAATCACCGTTTTATTGTTGAAAACAAACGTTGCTTAGAGAAAAAAAAATTCTCAAAAAATTTTATGAAAATTAATAAGTTTTTTTCTTTTAAGTAACTAACTAAACCTCGCAGGGGTAAACAGAGAAAAACAGCTCTTTCTTGGCACACACTCCTTGCTTTATTCACATTCATAATTCATCTCATACATACTTTGTTATTCTAACTCTTTACATGTCCCGATTCAAGTCTACATGTATATTTTTAAATAAAGTCAAACAGTCACGAGTTACGAATAACCTGACAATGTTTGAAAAACTCCTACTGCCATCATCATAAGCGGAAGATGTTGCATGTGGAATGATGGAGGACTTAGCTAGCAAAGGAATTGAACCTACCACGCCCGGGTGGGAATCGGACGCGTTTGTCCACTCAGCTATTAACCGGTCGTCAGTATTTATTATTTTATTTAATTTTTAAAGAAAGACAAACATTCTCGGGTCACAAATATCCTGAAATTATTAGAAAAGCTCCTATTGCCATCATAATAAGCGGAAGATGTTGCTTGTGCAAACGATGGAGGACTTAGCTAGCAGAGGAATTGAACCCACGACGGTCGGATGGGAATCCACTCAGCTACTAACCGGTCACATATTTGATTCACTTGATCGTCTCACTCACACATCTCTTCACATGTCTTCCTCGAACGTCCTCGACTTATCCTTCCATTCACTTTAACGTCATATACTATATTAACACTCCTTCCTTCGTTCATTCGCTCTACATGCCGAAACCATATAAGCGTCCCTTTCTTAATCCTATTCAGCCTTTTTATTCTTAGTAGGTCAATCAATTTATATTAATTTTGAAGCAAAAATCGATTTTGCATTTGCGTCACCCCTTTGATGATAAACTGCACAATAGTTTCGCATACAAATACATGGATTATCGTTGAACTGCATTTAGCGATAAGCTTCCATTGATGAAAAGCTCGGCGCAGTTCTCCCGCTCTCCACCCACTATGAACTACTACAATGGCGGTATAGGAAATCAAAGCCTTCCTAAGCTGCATCCAGCAATAGTCGTTATAGTTTCACAAATACCAGATTTGACGGACAGGCCTCGCAGCTTTTGAAGTCGGCTAACATCACAAAATGGACCAACATGGATATTACCGAAGGCTTATATACTCTTGAAAGATATTGAATTACCCGTTGAGCTTTTTCCCGCATCCCCTATGATGGGCCCTCTACTAATAAACAGTTCATTTGGTGATGGATACTTTGTACTGGTGTTTTAAAATCAACTTATATTTCTCGAGTATCATGTTGAATTAATTAGGTTAATTATATTATGGGCCTGTTAGTCAGACGAACAATTATACCAATTACGGCGTTTATTTTGCTTTTATAATATGTTGCCATGTTTTCATATTATAATGGATTTTGTGAAACAACCTATTATTACGCATTGAAAATACCTAATTAACTAACTAACCCTCGAGCCAATTCCCTGCAGAGGTAGGCAGATAGAACAGACCACCATACAGCTTTGTCTCCATTAGCATTCATACGTCGTCACATAAATACTCTTCTGTTATTCTGAATCTTGACATTCAAGTATTTGATTCACTTGATCGTGCCATGTCTTCTTCGGTCGCCCCCAATTTCTTATTCCATCCACGTTCGCGTCATACATTATTTGTTCACACCTTTCTTTGTTCATCCGCACTACATGCCCAAGCCATCTAAGCGTCCCTTTCTTAGTTTCATTCACAACGCTTATATCAGGCTTGCATTATTTCCGAATATCCATATTTTTAACAGGGGCGGCTCGTGACTTTTTAGGTTGCTAGAGTGCTGAGATTGAAAAATACGACGTTTTTGATGTTGTTGTAGACGAAAATGATTTTTATTTAATTTAAAAAAATATATATTTTGTATGAAGATTTTTCAGTTTTGGTGGGTCAATGACCCCCCCCAAACTGAAAAATCTTGAAAATCTTCATACAATATATATTTATATATGTATTTTTTTAAATTCATTTTCGGCCACAACAACATCAACCATGACGTTTTTTTTTCAATCTTAGCACTCTAACACACTAAAAAGTCACGAGCCGCCACTGATTTTTAACACGGTCATACAAGATTTTACCACACACATGTCTCAGGGATCTCATTTCTACAGCATTCAGTCCACAATGCATCCTTCTTCTGTTAGTTCCATGCCTTACTGCTATACATCGGGGTTGGTATAAGCTTATTGTGGACTGCTAGCTTCGCTTCTTTGGTCAATTTGTTATTTGCGCCAACAGCGTTCAGTCCTTCATTAATGGAGTTTCCTGCATTCACCCTTCTTTCAATATCCTTATCAGCCTTTCCGCCTCTCGTTATTCTGAATTAATTAATTCAATAAAAGAATAAGCATTTTGAAGTTAGGGGAACACAGAAATTATTAATATCAACAGCTTTATTTCAAATCACATTTCATTTTTAATAATTATTTTTTGATATTCAAGTTCTGCAAGATGAAACTAACTCTATATTATCCACGATCAGAACAAAATACAAGATAGAATCAAGAAGGGTAAACACAATGTGTAAATAGATAATACTTGGGACAGACGCGATCCATCAACATTTGCCTTCGGGCACATCAACCCCTGTTTACCCAAGGAGCTGTGTTCGCTCTGTCGTACAAAGTACCCACTACTTGCATAAGGGGAATGATTTTGTTAGACAAATCAAAATCACTCCACAGGACAGGAAACATGCTCACACTTGCAAATTTAGCAAGTAGGGACAATGGTTATTGACTTATGTACGAGTATGTTGTTGAATTTCAAAGTGATAATTTGTTAGGTTTTTACCTTGATGTTTTTTCACCCAAGTCCTTACATATCCAACCTTTTCGCTATTCGAATTCCGTATTCAACAACACTGTGTTCAAAACAATTGAATATCAAACAGAATAGTTTTGATGTAAAAAAACGTGTTGGTTGTTGTTTTTTGCTTGTTCGTCGGTTTGCTGTTTTGATCTCCAAATAATATAAAATAACTGTGGTGTTTTGTGAATAATACGACTTAAATCACATTAAAAATTACGTTAGTTCGGCTAACACTTTTGCTACTTTTGAATATGTATTTCGCCTAAGTATAATTATCATTGCTCTATTTTGGAGAATTTGAAACTTGTTTTATTATCTGTCGTCACACAAGAAAAGAATCGTTGAACAGTAATAAAAATGTGGAGCAATAATGAAGAGGAAATGAAGTAATAATAATGAAGTCTTAGATGTAAGTTACTAGCTATAAGTCCTAATTGTAAGTCACTTGTTGAACATATTAGTTGTAAGCCATTATTAATAAATCTTAACTGTTGGTTATTAGTTACAAGTTGAATTGATAAAAACTAAGTTTGATAAATTAATTAGTAAAGCGCCCTTGAGGTAATTTTCCCATGAAAACGTTTTATGGCAGCTTCGGATTCAACATATGTTTTTATCAAACTCAAGTAACCAGTATAAAGTTAAGATCTCAATCTCAATGTAATTTTTCTAATTTAATTTATAAAATCATTTTTCTTTTCTCTCGCAAACCGTTGTTCCCTTTGGCATGGCTTCAATTATAATTTTAGGCTTTCCAAAACGAAACTTGTGTGTACTCAAAACAGCGTGTTTTATAAGGGTCAAAAACTTATAGTCTTCCAAATGCCTTAAAAAAAGCCTCAAGTCTTGGCACTTTTCATAGGATTTGTGCTGGATATGTTAAAAAAAGCCTATGATTCTTGAGATTACTAAGACTTCAATTTATATCTGCTGTATAGGAACCTTATGTGCTTTGTTCTATTATTGTGAAATGTATAAATGTTTTTCTTACTAGATGTGTGAAAAGAAAAAAAAATGCACACATCTAAATAAAAATACAAAAACAAATAACAAACAACCCCTACGAGATCGAGAGTAGCAGAAAACTTCCACAAACACCGGCTACACCCAACATATTATAGAATATTAAACTGTTAAGTTCTTGGGTACTAACGCTCTTTAGAATTACCATTTTTTGGCAATTTACTTCATGTGTGCTGAGCCTAATTTACAGCCCTAGTGGCTAAATCTTTAAAGGAAAATTTGGTTGTTATTTAAAAGCCATTTGAAAACTGCTGCGTCGGAGTTTGATATTTGACTTCGAACAAATAAAGCACATAAACGCGTGGGATATGGAAATACGTTTTTATCGCTAGGACGTTATCACAAATTTCTCAACATAACCTAAGAAGCGTTTGAAGATAAAACCACAGGTGCGAAGAAGTAACAATGCGAGAGCTATCTCCATTCTCCTCGAGCTGACTCAGCTAAGCGACTAGAAGCAGAAAGCTCCGGGACACGGAGATATATTATAGTAGATGGGCGATATGTCCCACACCTACCTGGTGGAGTACTCTCGTAGCGGGGGTTGTAGGCTGTGGTGGATATAGAAGATAGGGGCTGCTTTTACCTGGGGAAGAAGAAAACAATATTATTAGATCATTCGCAAGAACACACAGAGATGGATAGTAAGATTATACACATATTCAAATAAAACACATTCAAACAAGTTTGGCAGATAATAATTCTTCCGAGTAATGATTTTAATAATACCAAATTTTTAACATCTCTACTTTTTATTTCACCTTATGACGGGCATCTTCAGACTGGTACCATTTTAAGTACATCTATGGAATATATCCTTAAATTCGTGAAAAGAATCTCAACCTAATCTGTCTCTCGACGAATCACCTTTAGATATGCAAATTTTAACCAAATCCTGTACTGTACGACAAATTCATACAGTCCATTTTTTTAAATTTCGCTCCTTAAACGGAAAAAAAACATGATTATAATTTTAAGTAAATAAGTGTGTCTATCTGATGGGGCCAGGTAAGTATGTTCCTGTATATTTTCTTTTTTACACTAGGAATTAATATGTAAAATAGAAAACAAGATCTGTACAGCGCCCTTGAGGTGATTTTCCACAAAAACGGCGCCATACAAATCATCTAAATATTATTATATATACTATTAGTGTCCGGAATGGACGCTTCTTGGGTCTCATAGAGAACATCTGTGACTTTGGGTTTTATTTTATTGCTGACAGAGGCGGCTTTACAATAACATTCAAAAATACATTCGGGTAGTTTTAAGCAAAAAAAAAAAAAGAAAGTGGAATAAAGTCAAAAATATGGCATTATTAAAATCATTAAAATGGAGTTTCACCACAAATTAACAGTTTCAAAATTAGATTCTTCTGGGTGAAAATATCTCCAAATTGAGTGTTATGAGTATAATCGACTCCTTTTATCTAAATACTGCACAAGAGTCCTAATTGCTCCCAACTAACTGCTCACATTTTAAATTATTAACAATTTACAATCATAACGATATTTTTGTAATTCAAGCGCCGTTGAGCCCGTGAATTTCTTCTTGACTTAACCCGTGTTACTCGCGGAGTTCTTCTTGGAGTGAATTCGAGATGCGAATACGTTGTCCGATTTGCTGTCGACACAGATGTATCTAAATATTTAAAGAAATGCTTACGGTTATTATTTGAAGGATCAGGAACCTGTCTGGACCTTCGGACCTTTTTTCCTATTTCCGGAACATAAATCTTGTAGGCGCTTTTTTAAACCCTTCGAGCCGATGGAAAAGAAAATCCTCATTCAATTTGGACAAAGCTTGGCCTTATTTAATAAGGGTCTTACGGAGTTTCGCTTTCCTCGTCATTTATTCAAGTAGTTTGTAACATGTGTGAACGATCCTACTTGCTGTGTTTCCTATGATTTGTTCAGAGTAGCGGGTTCAAATCGCAGGGTGCCCAAATAAATCTATGTTGTTTCTCAATCAGCTTATTAAAAATAATATATACTCGTATATATAGTGTCCAACCTGTACACATCTTTCAATCCAAGAAAAAAAAATAGAAATTTAAAATTCACCTTTCCAAATGTGTGTCATTTTTTTACCTAACATCCAATAGCTCAGTAAGCAAATCCTCTGCTGGGGGCGAGTTTGACATGTGTCATGAACTCTGACGGGTTGAATATTGAACGAGGTATTTGAGGATCTCTCCCCCTCTCCCACAACTATACTCCCTCCCCCTGCCGCCCCAATCCACCCCACTAACTGCTACCTCCGAGTAATATCTCACAGACGTGCCGAGGGCAAGAAGAATGTTTATTGGAATCTTATTTCACGAATCAAGATATCACTTCCTGCATCGAACCCTCGTCAGCGTGTTTATTTGTTTTACGTCAAACGGCCCTTGCCAAATACGAATATTTTATTAAAAGGAAGTTAGTTTACCCAATAAAGCACTACAAACTCTCAATACGATAGCACAATATTACATTACTGCAAAAAATAGCCATTAAGTTTCCCTGAATAATAATACTAAAAACAGTGAACTTATATAGCGCATTTTTGTGATATTTCACCTCATGTGCGCTTCATGCTAAATCAATTATGCTAATAAGATTAACTAACAAGGAGAAAATAAAACATAATATGTATTCAAATTAAAACTATCTAAAATCATGATCGTTATCATAAATCACGAGAGAAAAGGTTCAGATATGGGTATAACAGTGTATGTGTACATCAACAGATTAAAAAACAATTTACCAGGAGCTCAGGGTATAAAAATTCAGATGAAACATATACGAGGACAGTTAATATGTTGGCACTTAAAACATTAATATTCAAGTATTATAAGTAAACGATTCTAAAAATGCAAACAGTGTAAATATAGCAAGTAACAAAAGAAAATAAATATTTTATGACAATGAGTATATGGTTTTCAGTAGATAGTGAGGACATTGAGTTATAATGATAGAAGAAAGGAGAAAACCGAAACAAAGCAAATTAGGGACGTTTTCAAAGAAATTAAATTTTAATAAGTTACGTTTTGTGTGTAGGATTTTTAAACAATTTGGTTTTTAAGACTCGTTTGAACTCTGCTAGGTTCTGTATGTTGGAAAGTTTTGTGGGAAGCCTATTATACACCAAAAGCGCGATCATAGTAAACAGGTTTATTTGATCGAGATGATTCAATTAATCGAACAGCAGTATCTACCATACATCTGCTGACCTCAAAGTAAGTTGTCTACTATTTAAGGCTTGTCGGACACACAGTTCCGATATATGGGCTGGTGCCATTCCCTGCAGCGCTCTAAAGATCGTAAGGCAAATCTTAAACTCTATTCTTTCAGGGCATCGAAGCCAATGAAGGACTCACTATATATCATTCTCGCCGCTGCATTGAAGACGGACTGTATTCTGTTGAGTTGTTTCTGAGGGAGGCCAGCATATACACTATTACAATAGTCTATACGTGAGACGACAAAGGAATTTATAAGTGATTTAGCCGCATCAAAAGGAAGGTATTTTCTGATTGATTTAATCTGCCTGAGATGGAAAAATCCAGAACTCACAGCCTTTGAGATTTGTGACTCAAAAGATAGACAATTGTCAATAATAAAACCGAGAAATTTTATATATTTGGAAGGAATGATATCAGTGCCCTGTATTTGTATCGGACTGGAGTCAAGAAGGGCCTGCCTTTCGGGAGAAACTATCCAGATAAATTCTGTTTTGGTCGGGTTAAGTTTGAGTTTATTTACAGACATCCAACTTGAAACTGTATCAATAAAGTCAACTACCTCATTTTTTAGAATGTCTTTTTCATCCGGAGAGCAAAACTTGAAAATTGTAATGAATACTCGACGACATGCATATAATGTCTAGCGGTTAATATCCTCGATTACAAACCCGGAGATCGAATTCCGTCGTAAGTACATTTTTTAATTTAATCAATACCTATCTGTTATTTCATATATAAGCAATTTAAAATAATGTTTAGTATTTTTGCGACACGTTCCAGAGTGACAGATACTCTCAGCATCACCCTGGTGAAAGACCACCATTCGGAATAGAATACACGACCGTGATAGGTGACCAGATCTGAACAGCTAGATAATTCCCAACCTTCCCCTTCCCTATCTCCCTTTCTACTACACTACCATCAGAATTCCACTATTCCAGATTGAGGGTGTCATGGTCCCACTGGCTGGACAGTTGGGACAAAGTAATGTTTGTTTAGTGAGAAGATAACAATTTTTTTACATTCTATTCTTGACCTTTGACTTACATTTTTTTTCCCTAGGTGGCGGGTTCAAATTCAGCTTACGCCAACAACTTTTATTTAATAAATATGTGTCATAACCTTAGAGTATGTATTTAGAGTGGTATCTACCCAAGGCAGTGTAGTCAGTTTGTGATGTTTTTTTACCTGACTCGTCAGACCTGGGCGTGGCTAAGACTAATGCTAGGGTATTTTTACATCCATTCATCACATATTAACATAATGTTTTTGTTTATTCGTATAACCATTTTTTCACAGTATTGATATCCACAAAAATATAGCATCTAACCTGAAAAACGGTTTAGTTGTGTCAAGTTTAGTGGCATAATAAAAAATGCGGGCGAAGTCCCGCGTTGACCCAGGAGCCCAAGATCATCGCGACAGTACATATAAGGGGAGTATTATATTTGTTGTCTCTTTCTCTCTCATGGTGTACGACGTCAAAAGCCCGGAGAAAGTGATTTATCGCAAGATTGTATCGGTTGGGTAAACATAATTAGTTTTCTCTCCATAAATTGTTTCTCAAAGGTCATAACACATTTAATTCATATAAAATAATGTCAGGTTTATTTGCGGCACGTTCCAGAGTGGTAGATACTCCAAGTATCGCCTTGGTGAAAGACCACCAGAATCGAAACGTTGCTTGAAATGGCCTTAGCCGTGTTTGGTGACCAGATCTGAATAGCCAGGTACTTCCCAACCTTCCTCTTCTCTATCTCCTACCCATCCCCATTACTTTAAACTTCACAACACACCCCAATTTCCAATCGGGGATGTCATAGTGCCACTGGTTCCGGACAGATGGAACTCGATTGATTGATTTTGTTCTTTGATTTACATTTCCTTGCGCACAACATACTATTCACACTTTTTTTTACAACTTTTCTTTTCTTCAAAAGAGTCGAACTAAACTTTTCTACTAACAATCCCGAAACTTAAGATAGAGCATGTTTTTGGAAAACCCAAAAAGAAAACAACCCATAAAATACTTAATTATTTACACAGTTAAAACTTTTTTTTATGTATTCCAGAGTATCATTAAAAATAGATAAAACAAATCAATAGTGATATAGTTTGAATAAAAATTCATACGAAATTATTTGGATCTCTCTCTTATAGTATTAGCAGTGGGGTAGGGGAGGTATGTTACAGTACAGGCAGAAAGCAGAAGTTCTCCAAGTTGCTCAATTAAATAGCGTATTGCAGGAGCTGTTTGCCTGCGGCGCCTAAACTAATACTAGCTACAGAATATTACATTGGATATTGAAATACGTTATACAAATACTGACATTATTAACTTGCCTAGGGTTAGATGAACTAAATTAAATATCCAGGATAATGTTTTTTATAAATAGAATTTTAAATAAATAATACATTATATTCGTAAAAAGCATTAACTTTGTGGCTTGCCATATTTATAAATAGAACACATATACTTTGTTTTTAACCACTTTTTTATTAAATATTTTGTCTACCGGTTTCGGAAGTACCCTTCCATCATCAGGACAATATTAAATTAATCTGAAATACAAAATACTGAGATAAACATACATATTTAGGAGTTGGAAGGAGAAGGAGTAATTGATGAAATTATGGGAATAACAGAGATAAAATTAGATAACTTAGAAGCACTAGAAATTAGAAAATCATTAAACAGTAAATGCAATATTTTAAACAATAAAATTAATTTATCTTATAGTCCTATCCTAAATATTTTTCCAATAAACCGCTCTGTTATTCCCATAATTTCATCAATTACTCCTTCTCCTTCCAACTCCTAAATATGTATTTTTATCTCAGTATTTTGTATTTCAGATTAATTTAATATTGTCCTGATGATGGAAGGGTACTTCCGAAACCGGTAGACAAAATATTAAATAAAAAAGTGGTTAAAAACAAAGTATATATGTTCTATTTATAAATAATACATTCACCGTAAATAATGTTACGTAATTTAGACAATGAATTGCTGTTCCTCAATCATCACTAAACTAATTATGGGTATAATTCTCCAATGTCCAGAATGTCAAGACTTGTTAACTCAGGCAATGGTCTTGTAATTTTTTGGTAGCAGTCTAAATGATTTTCGTCATTCTTTACGACTCTATCAAAACTTTGACTAGACCATGGCTTGAATGTATTCTGTTATGTTCTATTTTTGTCATCGCTTCATTTATTATTCTGCATATGCTATTCTTTCTCTGTTGCACTTTTTTCCCATTTCGTGTTTTATGTCTTTTTTGTAATTGGACTTTAGTCCGTTAATTTATAAATAAATTAATAAAATATCATTGAATGAATCTTGGCATTTATTTTTTAATATTTTTTTATTTGAATACTTCACGAGAGTTTCAACTGCTCCCAACAAGTTGTGAGGCTGAAGGGAGTGGGAAGGATATAGGGAAGAGGAAAGTTGGGAAGTACCTGGCTATTCAGATCTGGTCACCAAACACGGCTGAAGCCATTTCAAGCAACGTTTCGATTCTGAATGGTGGTCTTTCACCAGGACGATATTTAGAGTATCTACCACTCTGGAAAGTGCCGCAAATATAATTTTTTTTTTTTTAATATGAATTAAATGTGTTATGATACATATACAAATTAAATAAAAGTTATTGGCGCACGCCTGGTTTGAACCCGCGACCTTTGAATTCGTATCGAGCGTCTTACCACTCGACCATGGAGGTCGTCATGGCATACAATATTTTTAACAGGTATATCATTAGATTCGTATATATGAATATTATTCTCATATGCGTTGCGCCTCTGTGGATATGTAATATTTTCAGGTAATTAAAACAAAATTAAAGTCAGTTTCATGATTGGGATCAATATTTGAGGTGATACGTGAGTGGAATTGTAAAATTCTCTTTAAATATTAGCATTAATGTCTCACTTTTAATTAGTTACATTTAAATATTTTGTTTTGATCGGAAAAGCATGCAGTCTTACAACTTTTTTGAATTATCACAATAAGCAAACACTTTGTGTTGTATTAATTAATGTTTTTTTAGAAATAAGATGAAAAGAACACTCGTTTATTTTTTATTTTTACAATCACCTCTTTTTGCCTCTTTCATTTCATGTTGTCTTTGTCTTTCTCTCTGTTCCTGTGTTATTATTTTTAATTTTATTCTATTGTTTGTTTTTTTACTTTATTTTATAGTGTTCTTCCTCTGCATGTTGTTTCATAGTACTTTCACACAAACGAAGTATTGAATTCCGTAAGTCTAAGCTTCACTCCTTGCTTACTTGATCGTGGCATGTCTTCCTCAGGCGTTCCCGACTTTTTCTTCCATTTACTTTTGCATGATATATGCTTTTTACACTCCTCTCTTCGTTCAATCGCTTTACATACCCAAGCCATCGAGGCGCCCCTTTTTTGATCCTATTGATCACTCTTGAATCAGCCTTGCATTCATTCCGGATATCCACATTTTTAACACGGTCATACACGCTTTTACCGCACATACGTCTCAGGGATCTCATTTCCACAGCATTCAGACGTAGTAGTACTACTCGTTATTATATTACCCGACACAAATTGTAGAACGTTCAAAGGGTACATTGCGAAACGGAGCCTGACTCGAAACTTTCAATGGAACTTGTTAGTACTTTAAATTTTCCGGTTTAAACAAGAAGCAAAGCGGAAATAGTGCAAGAAGAGGAAGTAGCAACGGTATTGGAGCGGGTAATCCGACCATCCGATGGAGCGTGCCTCCGCATGCCGAATCCTTCATACAGCCTTCAGCCGGGGAACATGATCCTTACGGTGAGAGGTTGCAGGGAGGGTGGTTTTGCAGTAATGCGCTGAACTATATTAAATGTTTTCGTAGAAAGCAATCACTTTGTCGTTTGAAATATTCAACGAAAATGACATAACTTTGTGTAAGACCACAGATTTTATTTTTATTCTTAAGACCGACCGGTTTTGCTTAGCCTAAGCATCATCAGGGTACAAAATTAAACTAAACAACGGTGCGGTTATATATAGTACATACAGACGAAAAACATAATATAAAATTCAATAAGAGAACCAATAATTGAATAACATTTTTTTTTTTTTTTTTTTTTTTTTTTTTTTTTTTTACAGACTATATATCCATTTACCAAACATAAGAAGTAACAATATTAAATTAAATTAAGAGATATTTTTAACATGTCTCTTGAAATCTTCAAGGTTTACGTTGAAGATGTTATTAATAGTACCATACCCCGTGTCATGCTGTGCTGAGCCAACACGTCTGTTCTGCCATGTGGAATGCACAGCAGATCGTGATGTCGCCCCTGGCAGTAGTTATTTGGCACAAACAACTTATAACATTCCAGGAGGTATGGATTGTCAATCAAATTATTCAATATTTTGTACGCTGTTACTGCAAGGGCCCCACTCCTTCTCGACTGGAGACTTTGATAAAGCGTATCGGAGAGCAAATCTTTATGATGCATACATTTTGGATAGACGCCGTGGATTCTCATATACAAATATCTGAGAAACTTTGTTTGGATCTGTTCCAATAATTGTATATATTTATTTTGGTATGGGGCCCATACAGCAGAGGCGTACTCTAGTTTGGACCTTACAATGCAGTTGAACATAGAAGTCATCGCTGCAGGCTTGGTAAATTGTTTGCTAGACCTTATAACAAACCCTAACAGTCTGTAGCACGATGTGGATAACTGCAATATATGGTCTGAAAACGTAAGTTTGGGATCAAAGACTACTCCTAGGTCTTTGATCGACCTTAGAATTATAACAAAGGAACAGAGAGAAGGAGACACACAATATGAAATAAAAGGGGCAAAACTTCAACTGAGAAGGTGATTAAAGAATAATGATAAATTTTGTGAATTTACAGGAAATATACCGAATATTGGACTACTGGACAAATTTAACTGATTAATAAGAATAGGACTTTTCATTTTAATGGCTTTCTTTATTTCTAGTGCTTCTCAATTATTTAATCTGTTGCCATGACCATTTATATGGATAATATGAGTACCGGTGCTTTTACTGAAGGTAAGATCTTTTTCAATAGGATGATTGGCGAATTCAGAAAAAAGCGTGGTTATTTAAACATCTAAGATTTTCTTTGATTCTAACATTGAAAATACTGGGAAATTTTCCAATTTAAAAAGTAGAACTATCACTACAATCCAATTTATAAATTTCCGAATAACTTATTTTGTCACTCTTATCCTTAGAATTGATTATAAATGATGATGTTAGGCCAAGCAAAACCAAACGGTCATAAAAAAAAAAATGATTTTATGTGTGACAAATAGCTTTTATCTAAAAATATATAAAAGCCGGTTTGAATGGATTCTTCTCCGTTGTGTTTGGTAGTTACCTGATTATAACAACTACGTAACGTTTTATATTGTAAACATATCAGTCATCAAATATCTAGGGCACATCATCACCAGCAAGCTAATGGATAACGACGACATCGACAGGCAAAGGCGAGCACTCAGTGTGAAATCAAACATGCTCAGTAGAAGATTTCGGCTCTGTAGTCCACCAGTGAAAAGGACACTCTTCCTGGCGTTCTGTACTACCCTATACACGTGCGAGCTCTGGACCAATTTTAAGAAGAGTAGCATGGAAAGGCTTCGGGTCCAGTACAACAACGCCTACCGCATGATGTTCAGTCTTCCCAGGCGCTGCAGTGCTTCCGGTATGTTCACCGAGGAGCGAGTTCCAGGATTTGCAGCCCTTACGAGAACCAGGGTAGCAGGAATGCGAGAAAGGATCAACAACTCCAGAAATGACCTCATCATGGAATCCCGTCAGATCCTGAACTCAAGCATAGAAGCGCATTGGAGTAAATTATTGACCTCATTAATCTTAACGCTGCCAGGATGGACTTCCTCTTGGTGGCGTTTTGCAGAAATGAGGCCTAACATCCTCCATTAATATTTTTCTACTTGTATTATTTATTTTTTTCTTATTTTTATTTGTAAATATTATTATTACTATGTATTAATATCAATCATGGAAGGTATTGCATTGCACTACTCCTGCATACCTTCCGAAATAAAACATCATTATTAAATAGACACTTCGATTTTTTTAAAGTATGTACTTGCTTCTTTTTTTTCAAAATCAATAGATAATACAATCGCTCTAGGAATGTGTTTTCAAGTAACGTTTCCTCTTTTATCTTCGTGTTTCTACTGTTTCCTTTTAGCCACACTTCTCATAAATCTCATCCCACAGTAGTGGTGTCGAACACAGTCAGATTTTCAGCCCCAGTCAGCAAGAACCCGTCAGCAGATATTATGGTCAGATGGAAGTCCAATGTGAATTGACTGCCCCATCACTGGAGTCCTAAGCTTTCCATAACTCACTGCCCCCCAGTCCAGGAGGGAGGGTAGGGATATTTTCTTTTTGGTAACTTTCTTGTGTATGCCCATTGAATTCAAGGCCTTGGGGTTGGCGATAAAAGTACTATGTAACTAAATGCTCCCTTTCTGATAACCTTTTATTGAGAATATCAACCAAAGTTTTAAGGAAACCGCTGTAAAATTTCTCCCCATTGTTAGTACCATCTTTTCTCCATATAATATTTTAAAAGTGGTTGCATTTCCACTGCATTCGCTCCAACACGCAATATATTTATACGTTCTATCAAATTTTAGTATTTCACCGTTAACTAAATTAGGAATAATTATTATTTATCCCACAGCTTGGAATAACCTCCCTTCACATTTGCGAAAGATCGACAGCTCAACTGAGTTCAGAGCTAAACTAAAGACTCACCTTTTTAAATTATCATACCCACAATAACATCAATTTGCTTCATTAGAGTTTTGATCACTCAGTCCGAGTGCTATAAAATGTTTTTACATATAGTTTACTATTACTTACTCTATTTTTTTCTACTCTAGGTCCGACAGCACGGGCAACAACCATTACGTATATTTGTTAATGTAAATATGTTAGTTTTAAGTCACTAGTTATAAGTATTAGGCATAAGTTAAAATTAAGTCTTAGTTTTAATATTATGTTAATTATGCTGTAAGGCACCTTTGAGGTGATATTTCTGTCACGAAAACGGCGCTATTCAAATCAGCCAATTTATTGTTTTATTTGTGGAAAACAATATCTTTAGGTCCATTTGAATTAGACAAAGAAGATTCAGTCTTTGTTGTGAATCAAATCAGTCTTATTCTCCTATTTAAGTGAATTCATTCATGTTAGACCGATTAGTAGCTGAGTGTACAAACGCGTCGAATTCTCATCCGGGCGTCGTGGATTCAATTCCCCGCTAGCTAAGTCCTCCATCATTGCGCGGCACGTTCTACACTTTTAGATACTTTAAGTATCGCCCTGGTGAAAGAACACCATTCAGAATCGAAACGTAGCTTAAAAATGGCCTTAGTCGTATTTGATAACCAAATCTGAATAGCCAGGAACTCCCCAACTTTCTTTTTTCCACCTTCTTCCACTTTTCACCACCTTCAGCCTCACAAGATACCCCAATTAGGGATGCCATAGTCTCACTGGTTTTAGACGTTTGGGAGCAGTTGGGACTCTTGTGCGGTCATCATTATATATATATATATATATATATATATATATATATATATATATATATATATATATATATATATATATATATATATATATATATATATATATATATATATATTTAAAGCAACATGTTTCACTTATTATGATGGTAGTAGGAGTTTTTCGAAGATTGTCAGGTTATTCGGAACCCGGGAATGTTTATGTTTAAAAAAAAGTAAAGTAAAGAAAAAATTAGAAATTTGTTTCATATACAATATACCTACTTGATATGTTTTACATACAATGTTGGCAGAAAGCCTTCATTTTCCAGGTATTTTGCTCCTTGTCTGTGTACTTCTTCAAGTCCCATGCTATACTAAACACACACCTAAATAAGACATTGAAACTCAAAACCATTTCACCGACACAGTCCTAGATGGGAAAAGTTGCAGAATTATCATTTTCCTTTTATTTTAAAATTTTTGCTGACCTTTTACAGTTGGGAGAACATTTGAAAATTTGTTCAAAATTTGAGGCACGCCTCCGCCATTTGCGAGGGAATTAAGGAATAACCATTCTATAGAGTGTCTGTAAAATACTCTACAGTCGTCTTAACGTAATTTGTTTTATTTTATCTATCGCCTTTCTCTACGCAGTAATTTAGATAGATTTAAAAACGTAAATAGAGATTTTTTAGCCAACGTCTTAATGATCTTGCAGAGAGAGGGGATTGGTAAGGTTTAAGTTTGTTTTGTTTTTCACTCGTAGCGACTGCGTCAAAAAAATTCTATTTGTATTTGTGAACTCAATTACCATGTTTTCCGGAAGAGAAATGATGTATCTGACACTTTGCCCACTTACCGGTAAAACGTATAGCCGGGCAGTTACAGCACCTTGGCGTAGTTGCGATTCTTCAGCAGTCCGTTTATCCGAGAAAACACACATCTCTTTTTTCAGACTTTCTCCAAAGAATTTCGGGATTCTGATCTCCTAAATCAAACCCGTTAATTTTACTCCCTCACCTCTCCTAGTATCTCCGCAGTCGATTTCCTCTTTGCAGGCCGTTGTCAGTTTTTTTTTTTGGCTCGCTGCGCGCTTATCAGCTTCTGTCTTCTGTCTCATTTCTCGCAAGTGACGTCCATGCGTAATACGCGATTAAAGCTATTCATCAAGTAGGTATCTTTATTTTGTATTTAATTAATATCCTTACAGACCAAGCCTTACGAAAAATCTAACCTTATCGTTGTATTTCAAAGTCAGTCAAATCCAAAATGGATAAATTGAAAAAAAAAACAGCTTATTTATTTTTTCGTTTACACAGTTGCAAGATAAATTCTACAGCAGTTGTTATGAAAAAAAAATAGGAAAAACTGAATTTGTCTGACTTTGTTATCTAACGATACAATTTCTTATTTTACCAATGTAAATATATATAGATTTTCTGCTTAAAACTTTGAGCAAACATAAATCTATGAAGCTACTCTGTGTAGCAAAATGATTTCACATTATTTGATTTGAAAACCGAATGTAATATTTGCCTTCCAAACTCACATAAAATCCTTTATGCTCCACGGGTAAATAGCTTTCGAGAGAAATAATATCTACAATCCTTTTTGGATATTTTTTAATATAATACCTAACAAATATGTTATATTAAAACCAGTTAATAAATATGTAGAATTTTTATTTTTAGAATATTAACTTATGCCTCTTTTTTTCGATTTGATTCGTAATATATTGGATTCCCAAGTAGAGTAAATATTTTGAAATGTTAGTGCCTTTTTTGCTATTCCGAAATGTCCACCCACAGGTTATAGATTAATAAAATATTACAGGTAGTTGGCAAGCTCTACCAATGAGATTCCCAGTCATATTTAACTTTTCCACCTTTTGCCGCTTTTAATATTATGAAAATGAAATAATTACTTTCTATAAGACTACAGATTTAATTTAAAAAATATGACTGGCCGGTTTCACTTAGCTTAAGCCAATCACCTTATTGAAAAGATCATACTTTCAATAAAAGCACCGGTGCTCATATTCTTCACAAAAATGATCATGGCAACATAAATAATTTAGAGGCACTAGAAATAAAGAACGTCATTTAAATTAATAGCAGTATTCTTCATAATCAGTTAAGTTTGTGCTGTAGTCCAATATTAGGTATGTTTCCTGTAAACTCGTAAAAAAATCTCATTATTCTTTTATCACGTTCTCAGTTGACGTTTTGTCTCTTTCAAACATATTATCTGTCTCTTTCTCTCTGTTCTGTTATCTTATTTTATATTGTGTTATCCCTCTCTATGTACTCGTATATAATAATAGCACAATTTCGATTTTTTGTTTAGCATAATTTTGTACCCTGATGGTTTTTAGGCTAAGCGAAACCGGTCGTTCATAAAAATTAAAATATAATCTGTGTTCTTATACAAAGTTATTATTTCATTTTCATTAAAAGCCATTTGTTACATATTAAATTTCTACTATAATTTAATCTATCCTTGATTGCCTATTGATTCATGCAAACTTATTTTGATATAAGTAGTTTAATAAGATTTTGTTTATCCATTAATAAACAATCCACAACTTTATTTTCGTATTTAATGCTAAAATAATACAAAGATGTATTTGGTCAAAGTGATTGTGTATCATATGACATGGAAAAGCTTTAATGTTAAAAAAGTAATTATGATAAGAACAACGTCTAGACGAGAACATAATTAATTGGAATATTGCATGTGACTGGCAAGTGGAGAACTATATTAGAAAATGGTTGAATAATTAATTTGTTTATTAATTATTCGACATTGTGTGTTGTTATAAATAACAGCTGTCCGGTGGCTGAGTGGTAAAAATAATATAAAATCATATCGGATTCAGGGTTAAATACTGCCTTACAACACACCTCAAGCTACCAATTCTAATATTCAACTTTTTTCCAGTCTACTCGTAACAATTATATTTAAAAAGGAAACATTCTTAAGGAAGGAAAAGCTTCATGCAAAGGATTCACCTCGTGGAAAAGTGTTGGCACTAAGTCTCCACCAGGTACATCTGTGCATCTTCGCAGGTTCCTTTCTATCTTCCCTTTCTTAAGATTTGTTGTTTGTTCCCACTTTTTTAAGTATATTATATTTTTATTTTTGAGTAGAAAGCAATCACTCTGTGGTTTGGCATATTTAATGAAATAATAATTTTGTGTGAGACTACAGATTTTATTTGAATTTTTATGACCGGCCGGTTTCGCTTAGACTAAGCATCATCAGGGTAAAACATTAAGCGAAACAAAAAATACAAGTGTACGGTTATAGTCGTATATACACACAAAAGGAAAACACAATATAAACGATAAGAGAACATTGAGGAAATAATAGAATAACAATTAAAATTATAACAAAGGAACAGAGAAAAAGATACAGATAATATAAATTGAAAAAGACAAAAAGTCATCTGAGAACGTGATTAAAGAATAATGATAATATTTATGAGTTTACAGGAAATATACCTAATGTTTGACTACTGGACAAATTAACCAGATTATTAAGAATATGACTATTAATTTTATTTGCTTTCTTTATTTCTAGTGCTTCTAAATTTTGTAATCTGTTAGTTCGAGTACATGCTTTCAAGAAGGGAAAGTTATGTGAAGTCACCTCAATGAGGAAAAGCTCGCTTTTATTTCTTGGGAGATCGGGTGATTTTTAACACTGAGGGACGTGCGCTAAGCGCCGTAAAACCATCGTATTTATATCGAGTGATATTATGGAAATGATTTTCAAGAAGTGTAGTAAGATCAGAGATAATTAATTTTCTCTAACGAAAGAGGGTCATCATTATTGAAACATGAAATAATTGAAACACATTTTAACATCATATTATACTAACTAGCTAACTAACTAAGTATCACGCCGTTTCCCCGGAGTGGGGGGCAGAGAGGACGGACCGCCATACAACTCTGTCTTGGCACACACTCCTTGCTTCGGCAACATTCGTGCATCGTCTCATATATACTCTTTTGTTATTCTGACAAGAGTCCTAACTGCCCCCAACCGTCTAGAGCCAGTGAGACTATGGCACCCCCAACTGGGGTATATTGTGAGGCTGAAGGTAGTGGAAAGGAATCTGAGAAAGAAGACTTGAGAACTTTCAACTTGAAATCTTCAACGTATCCTTGAAAAAAATTAAAAATAAGAATAAAGAACCCTTTCAAAAATATCTCTTAAGCCTCAGCACCCAAAAATGGCGCAAATCACTTTTTGGCTTTCTAATACAAGCAATACTACACATGATTTATCTGCAAATTTTCTGTGAATAGTTAGAAAAATGTCTGAGGTATTCAGTGAATATATATTCTTAGCCGTAATCCTTTAAATTCCATGAAAAACATACTTTAATATCAGTCAAAGGTGCATTTTGAAAACAAGCAATGGCATTTTTGAACGATTTATCTAGAATTCTAGTCATTTATCAAGAATTGTATTCACTGGAAACCTTAGACATTTTTCTAACTACCCGTGTACAATTAACAGATATAATTTTTTCGTACGAAGCAATCACATGGTGGTTGGACATTATATTAAATAAAAGAATACTTTGTTTTAAAACCACAGAATTTATTATGATGAAGGCCAACCGGTTTCGCTTGGATCAAGCTTCGTCAGGGCACAGTAGTTATTACGCAGGCACAGTTAAGGCACAGTTTAGTTATTATATGTGCCCTGACGAAGCTTGATCCAAGCGAAACCGGTTGGCCTTCATCATAATAAATTCTGTGGTTTTAAAACAAAGTATTCTTTTATTTAATTAACAGATAAATCATTTGTTGTATTGCTTGTACTAGAAAATCAAAAATTGTGTATTTTTGGATGCTGAGCCTTAATTTACTTTTATTACTTTCTTGTGTTTTGTAAATGGACATATACAGTCTGTTATACAAAAAAAACTTCATTGGTGAGTGAATGGTCTACCATTTTTACTTCATTCCATAATCTTTCCACAAGCTACAATTAGACACTTCCATCAAGTAGTATAGTTTATCGTTTTAAAGTTCATTATTTTCCATGTTCATTTGAAGCTGAAAACACATTCAGTGTTTTATTGCAGCTTCGGATCCAACAGGTTTCTTTGTGTAGGTATTTTATTTTCACGGTGTGCCGTGATTTGAAAAAACGTCTATGTTTAAAGTGTTTTATTAGTTTTAGTTTCCCGTTGATAAATATATAGAAAACAAGTGACCAGTGGTTAGTTTTCACAATGACTTAAATTTTACCTTGATTTAATACTGATACAGAATTATGAAGAATGTTATTTTACAAATATTTGTATTCCTTAATATTATACGTATTTATATAATGTTCAACAACCTTTAGAATCATCGCGTTTTTAAGTAAACCTGTAGAATGTTGTTGTATTACTTTCCAATTTTCTCCAAGGCACTAGATTAGCTGTAAATAGTGACAACTTACTTATTTGTCTATAATTTGAAATAGAAAATTAAGTACATGTGTGATTACATGATGAATAATTGGAGCAAGTGGATGAGTTTGTCTATTTGGGAAGTATGTTAACGAGAGACCAACTATTTTATATGACCTTTAATAAATTTAAATGCAAACGTGAATAGAAGAAGAAGTCGGGGAAGTGCAAGAAATGTAAGTGAGTCCAAAGTCATGGTGTTTGAAAGAGAGAGTACGAGAAAAGCGTGCAATATACTTGTGAATGATGAATACTTGGAGCAAGTGAATGAGTTTGTGTATTTAGGAAGTATGTTCTAGAGAGACGAAAAGACTGATAGGATATTGAAAGAAAGGTAAACACAGGAAACTGAACGCTGTTCGCGCAAATAAGAAATTGTTCAAAGAAGCGAAGCTAGCAGTCCACAATATAGTGCTTATACCAACCCTGATGTATGGCAGTGAGGCATGCAATTGGCAGAGGAAGGATGAAAGTAGACTGAATGCTGTGGAAATGAGATTCCTGAGACGCATGTGAGGTAAAACCATGTATGACCTCATTAAAAATGTGGATATCCGGAAGGAATGTAAGGCTGATGTAAACGTAATAAATAGGATCAAGAAGGGACGCTTAGATGGTTTGGGCATGTGGAGCAAATTAACGAAAAAAAGAGTGTGTAAAGAATATATGATGGGAAAGTGAATGAAAGAAGAAGTCGAGGACGCCCGAGGAAGACATGGCACGATCAAGCAAGGAGTGTGTGCCAAGACAGAGTTGTACGGCGGTCCGTCCTCCCTGCCTACCCCTGCGGAGGAATGGCGTGATGGTTAGTCAGTAACTTAGTGTTTACGAAATAAATACCTAAAACTAAAATGCAGCGATAGTGCTTGTTCTCGTAGAACTAAGTTTATTAAAGTTTCTACCGTAAACTGAAACTAAATTAATAAGGATTCTTACTGAAGGTGTGTAGGTAGATACTTAAGCAACCTGTTCATCGTTCACGTAGAAACGGCAAAGCTGCAATATTATGACGTCGTTAGCGACAAGAAAAGTTTAGCGAGTCAAAAAATACTAGAGTCCTTCAAATGATGTTTCTTTTCAGGAAGAATTTGACTCAACCAATGAAAGCTCTATCTGTTGAGAAAAATAAACAAAAAATAGAACAACCAACGATCGAGTGGGAACAAAACTTCACTGTGTTGTTTGTTATAGTATCACTGCGGAGGTGAAAGGGAGGGGGGGTGGAATCGTATAAAAGCTACAAACTATTAAAAAAAACTAAAAACTACATCAAGCCTTGTTTTTGTTAGGTTTATGTTTTGAAATATAAGATAAATTTAGATAAAACGTTTAGGTAAGGGAGCCAGCCTCTTTGCCTACCCTTAAGGAGAAACAGCTTCGACATTTAAAAAGTTTTTTTTTTAGGTTTTTTAATTTTATTTAAACAATAATAATTATTATTTTTAATTTTTTGTTAAAAGCAAAAAGCAGTTAAAAGTTTAATAATGCCTTCAGAAGGCGAAACAGCTGTCACGCGTAAAAATAATTACATCACAGAGCTTTTAACTAAAAAATGTTTTCAAAAATTTTTTAAATAATAATAATTATTGTTTAAATAAAATTAAAAATCCCAAAAATTAAAATGGAGTTCTACAAAATAAACTTTAAAACAATAAATAGCTTCGACATTATTAATTTTCACAGTAAATACCGTACAAGAGTTTCCAACTGCTCCTAGCCATTTAGAGCCAGTGAGACCATGACATCCCCAATTGGGGTATGTTGTGAGGCTGAAGGTAGTGGGGAGAGGAAGGAGATGAGGAAGAGGAAGGTTGGGAAGAACCTGGCTATTTAGATCTGGTCACCAAACAAGGTGAACGCCATTTCAAGCAACGTTTCGATTCTGAATGGTGGTCTTTCACCGGGGCGATACTTAGAGTATCTACCACTATGAAAGTTAGTTAGTTTGGAAAATACATACGTACGTATAACTAATATATATATATATATATATAATTTATTAGTTTGGAAAATACATACGTACGTATAACTAATATATATATGTATATATATATATATATATATATATATATATATATATATATATATATATATATATAAATATATATATATATATATATATATATATATATATATATATATATATATATATATATATATATATATATATATATATATATAAATATATATAAATATATATACATATATATATATAATATAAATATATACATATATATATATATATATATATATTTGCGATATGGAGTTAATATAAGAGCCCACTTTAAAAGGTTCGAGTATTGAAATCACGGTTTTAAAATTAAAAAGGACTGAAAAATACTTTTGGTATTCGGAGCACAACTTTATTAGACAAAAAGCTAAGGGAGGTAGAAGGGGAATAAAAGGCTTTAAGGTAATCAACATTCTTTAACTGTATGGAGCGGGCTATAGCGGTCACCATAAGGTAGAGAATTAGAATGTTTTGGGAAATATATTTGAAAATACAAAACAATGTGTAAATAAGCATTATTAAGAAAAATACGACTTTTAAAATCATTCTTCAATAAGGAAAAACACAAAACGAAATTCAGGTACCTACCTATTTACACAGAGGAGAGTAAAATAATAAATTTGTCGTTCTATTTTTTAAAGCCATTTCAAACTCCTCGTGTTATTGGCATTTCAATTTTCGTATTACTAACAAGTACCTACTTACGTATGTTATTACTTTGGAGTTGATTTCTCTCGGAAGGTTAGGTAGATACCTAATTATACGGAGCTGTAACATTTTTCATTTAAGTCGAATTTGATCACAACAAAATGTTAAGATATTACAATCCTCGAATATATCTAATATTGCACTCCATGCGCCAACAAGAGAAATAATATACAAGAGAGAGCACTGCTGTAGTCAGTTTTTATGAGGTTTGCCGGACTCGGCTAGACCTGGGCGTGTCAGGACAAGGGCTAGGGTATTTATACACCCATTCATAGCACATGTCCACATAATATTTTTGTTTATTCGTATAACCACTTTTTCAAAGTATTGTTATAAACAAAAATATAGTACGTAACCTAATAAACCGTTGAGTTATGTTAATTTATTTCGCGTATCAAAACGTGTGGGCGGAGTCAACGGAGACGCGGGACACGAAGAACATTCTAACAATACTTTAAAGCGGGGTGATAATTTGGGAGATTTTGTTGTCTCTTTCTTTCACATGGTGTACGACGTAAAAATCGTGAGAAAGTGATTTATCCAAAATTTGTATAGGTTGGGTAAAAATAATTAGCTCTCTCTCCATAAATTGTTACTTCAGGGAAAATATCAACATATTAAAACGAAATTAAGACAAACATCAAACCGACCTAGATGCATTTTTGGAGTGGTCGCAAAACAAAAATCAAAACTTAAAAATTTAAAATATGCCACATAGCCGATCTCGAAATTCATTTTTTTACAAATATATTATGAATAGTGAAATTTAAACCCGCGTATTTACCATCAAAGATCTAGGGGTGGTTTTTGATCCCAGGCTTACGTTTTCGAGTCATATAGTGCAGCTGGCTTCAATTGCCGTAAACTTCTTGGTTTTGTAATCAGAAGGTGCAAAGAATTTGATAACACAAATGCGTTGACAGCCCTCTTCAATGGAGTGGCCAGAAGCAAGTTGGAGTACGCTAGCACTGTCTGGGCTCCATGTCAGACCAAATATATAAATATGTTGGATCAGATTCAGAAAAAAATCCTCAGGAATGTGTACATGCGTTCGCACGGAACATATTCTATGTTCATGCATCACACGGAACTACCCGAGAAGACGAATTATCAAAGCTTAGAGACTAGGCCCAATGCTGGTCTCATGACAATAGGCTTTAAGATTATAAACCACTTGATCGACTGTCCATACCTCTTGGCATGCTACTGTTTATTCGTACCTGAGAAATACTGCCGCAGCAGAAATCATACCCTATGGTCGGACAGATGTTTTGGCACAGCATAGCATGACAAGAGGTATTAAGAAGTTCTCGAAATTTACCATAAGAATCACGGGTTATATTGAAAGCCTTAAAAACGAACGCAATTTAGGAATATAATTCAGCCAGATAGTGGTACAGCGGGGTCACTTAGTTACAAGAGTAGAAGACGCAGGGATTAACACGAAAGCCTTTAAAACTTAACAAATGAAAAATGAGCGTAACTTGCGGCATTTTTATTTAATGGTGAAAATAAATAAAGCATTAAGGCGTTACGTGCTAAAACTTAGTTCTTTCAACGTTAATGGGGGATTCCTTCAATTATTAATGCGGTCATTAGGAGAAAAGGAGGAAGTAATTAATAATGGAAAAAGACTGTGAGATATAAACATGTTGGGTTAAAATACAAAGAGAGAAAAATTAATTAAACATGTTGAACTTTTATTAGCGTTGCTCAATCTTTCTTATCATCGGCATTGAAAATGTTAGGGTTTGTTCTCAGAACCGCCAGAGTTTTTAGGGATACCCGAACTCTGAGAACACTCTACTTCTCTTTGGTCCGCAGTAGGCTGCAGAGTGGTTCAATTATTTGGAACCCTCATGAGGTGGGGTACTCCCTCATCTTGGAGAGGGTCCAGAAAAAGTTCCTGAGATTTCTATACATGAGGGAGTACGGCCACTACCCGTGGCCCTACCCAACGAACTTTCTCCTGGGCACGCTCGGACTTCACTCCTTACAGCTCAGGAGAGAGGGGTATGCCGCCACTCACTTCTTCAGACTGCTGCGGGGCTATATTGTAAACCCTGCTATTTCGGAGCGCGTAAGTCTCTATGTTCCTGATGACTATCTAAGACAGCGTCTTCATAGATTATTCTATCTTCCTGCCTGTAGGACCAACCTGCCAATGGTTCTGCCGGTGGGGAGAAGTATTTTGCTCCTGAACAAAATCTCTTCCGATGTCGACTTATTTCATGTCAGTGAGGAGAGATTCAGAAGTGAAATCCTATTTATTCTTGAAAGAGTTTCTCCCCATTGACCTGATCATCACCGCTGTCTGAAATTTTATTTTTTTGAAATATTATTTTTCTTGTGTATTTATATGGTACTATAATCTGTTATTATTTTGTAAAAAAATTATTTTATTTCTTATATGTTTTAAATAAAAGTTTGTCATGTATAAGAAATTTAATAAAAAAATATTATTATTATTATTATCTACAGTCTTCTCGTGTCATCAATAAATTATCCCACAAATGATGCATTGTAATCAAGACCGGTTAGTAGCTAAGTGGACAAACGCTTCGGATTCCCACCAGGGAGCCGTGGGTTTAATGCCTCTGCTAGTTAAGTCCTCCATCGTTGCACAAGCAACATTTTCCGCTTATTATGATAGTAGCATGAGTTGAATGAGATCCCTGAGGCCTACGTGCTAGCAGTCTACAATGGAGTGCTTATACCAACCCTGATGTATGGCAGTGAGGCATGGAACCAGGCGCGGCCGGTGCATTAAATGTTTGGTGGTTCACCAAGCAAAAAATCAAAAACATGTGTGCCTTCAATGAAAGTGTGTGTACCTCACATATTTATAGAGTAGATCAATTTTTCGGTCCTTTTGCCGACCAAAGACTTGGTTGGTTGATTATTAAAAATGGTTTCAGCGGGCCGTTGGTTTTTATTTTGATATTATTCTAATAGTTTATACGATTATTTTTATACAATCCACATTAATTATTATATCAATCATTTTGAATAGATCGTGCATATTCAATTATATCCAATAATAGCGATTGTAAACAATACACTTGACGATTTGACACTACGCAGTACGCGGAGCGAATGAAATAATATTAGCTGAGCTTTGATGTCAGATATGAAGTTAGCACAGTGACAAAAACGCACTCAAACAAAAGGTCACTTTTTAACTGTGAAAAAAGAACTAATGATGACAATGACAAATAGTTTCCCAAATTCTCAAGCGCTCTACTATCACACGAGATATCTGCTGACCCGTTGACTCGTGGTTGCATTTTGCAAGAGAAATATTTCTCTCTTTCTCAAACCCTACTCACGCAGTAAGTGCATCTTTCGGAATATTTCGGACGATTCCGGCGCTATTCGTGATCCGGACGGCGCACGAAAGTCGCCATTTTTTTGGTACGATGTGTGATATCCACAGTTACTTGCCTATGTACAAAATGATCCGACAACGAACAATCCAGCCGGACGCTTGTTGAAATCGTGCGGATTTGCATGTACTTACCTCGGACTCGGTAGGTTGGTTGATCCATACGGCCAGTACAGACGGCGCGCGTCGGGCGCACATGCTTCATGCCGGGCGGCTTTATCTCTTACCGAATTATTACATATTTTGTGAGGATTGTGTCTAATTTTATAAATAAAAAATATTTTATAGGAATACGATGAAGTGTGAAATGGTAATTAATTTTGCCGGTTCAGTGCACAAGTGAACCTTAGGACGAGCCGCGCCTGCATGGAACTGGCACAGGAAGGATGAAAGTAGACTGAATGCTGTGGAAATGAGATCTTTGAGACGGATGTGCGGTAAAACCACGTATGACTGTGTTAAAAATGTGGATATCCGAAAAGAATGAAAGAAGGCTAGTGTAAGCGTAATGAATAGGATCAAGAAAGGAACGCTTTGAAGGTTTGGGCATGTGTATCGAATGAACAAAAAAAATAGTGTGAAAAGAATATATAATGCGAAAGTGAATGAAAGAAGAAGTCGGGGACGCCCGAGTGAATCGGACCATGTAAAGAGTGAGAATAACAGAATGAAAGAAGTATGTATGAGACGATGTATGAATGTGAATGAAGCAAGGAGTGTGTGCCGAGACATAGTTGTATGGTGGTCCGTCCTCTCTGTCTACCCCTGTGGGAAACGGCGTGATGGTTTGTTAGTTAGTTAGTCAGTGGGAGTTTTATAAATATTTTGAAGTTATTCGTAACCAGGGAATTTTCATCCTTAAAAAAATAAAAAATCAAATACTTGCATAATCGTATTTCATCTAATCTAGCGCGATTTAATAAAAATACTACGGTCAAAGTGACCAGAAACAATTTGATGACAAACCATAAGTTATTTGTGGCAATGGCTTTATAAATACACCACTTTACAGAGAGCAATAGACGTGTGAAATATAATGCCTGGGCCAATCCAATTTTTTTCCGTTTCTTACATTTTTTACACAGTTTTTATAGCACCAAATCCCCGGGTAAAAAATTTCAATAATTAGAAATAGAACGACTTTCCAGTTTATTTAAAGGTTACCTGAGTCAGTCCCTGAGGGATGCCTTCCGTGGGAATTGTTCATAATGCCTTGCAAAGTAATTTACCCCAGGTGCCATATCATGTTCCTACTTACTTTACAGAGGCTAAGTGAGAATTAGGTTAAGTTGGTACTAGTCAAGTAACTAAGTGAGAATGAACCAGGAACTTTACACTAAACCTTAAAACAACATTCCATGTGTTCGAATGGGAAGAAAGATATTAAATGATATTACTCTGTTTTTTTAAAAAAATATTTATACTCGTATATGTTAGATTTTAAAGTGAGAATTGGAGAGGTTCCTTCATGTTACCTTCATGTTTTTCATCTAGTTCCTACATTATTCAACCATTTCGCAATATCGAAATCCACATGGAACAGCATGGTGTTAGAAACAAATGACAATCGAAACAGAAGAGTTTAATCTGAAAAAACGTGTTTCGCAGTTCATTGGTCGTCATAATTAATACAATATTAAGTGTGGTGTTTTGTTGTGATTCGTGTTCTTTAATAATACAATATGTAAGAATAATCAATAAATTCCTCTTCAACTATATCGGTGAGTGAATCGTTTCCCATTTTCCCTTCATCCTAATAATCTTTGGTTTTATACACGTGCGAGCTCTGGATCAATTTTAAGAAGAGTAGCATGGAAAGGCTTCGGGTCCAGTACAACAACGCCTACCACATGATGTTCAGTCTTCCCAGGCGCTGCAGTGCTTCCGGTATGTTCACCGAGGGGCGAGTTCCAGGATTTGGAGCCTGCACGAGAACCAGGGTAGCAGGAATGCGGGAAAGGATTAACAACTCCAGAAATGCCCTCATCATGGAATCCCATCACATCCCGAACTCAAGCATAGAAGCCCATTGGGGTAAATTATTGGCCCCATCAATCTTAACGCTGCCAGGATGGACTCCCTCTTGGTGGCGTTTTGCAGTAATGAGGCCTAACATCCTCCATGAATATTTTCTACTTATATTATTTAATTTTTTTCTCATGAATTTATGTACATTTTTATTTGTTAACATTATAATTACTACGTATTGTTATCAATTATGGAAGGTATTGCATTGCACCACTCCTGCATACCTTCCGGAATAAATTATTATTATGATTATTATCGTTTGACAGTTCACTATTTTTCAAATTCATCTGAAGCTGAAAACACAAGCTCTGAAAAAGCTCGATTGAGAACAAAACTCAGTCGGCTTGGTAAATATTAGTGAAAAGTGGCGCACAGCAAGTCACCTTTATATTATTTATTTGTGATATCATACCACAAAGTGTTTGCTACCCCTAAAACGAGGGGATGGAAGCCCATTATTTCAAGGATGGGGGCACCTCTGACGCATTATTAAATTCATTGAGTTGACATCCGCGTAACCAAGCGTCGGAAGGAGTTTCCAATATTGATGAAGGGAAAATATTCGTGACAAGTTAAGTCACTTTTTCACTCCCTTTAGGACCCTAAATCTTGCAATTCAACTCCAGCGGTTACATATTTTCTCAAAAGAATTTTTAACAAACCTTAATGGACACACAAAATTCTTGGCATATTATCATTGTATATACCTACCCTTTGTTGACAATGCAAACAACA
Organism: Drusus annulatus; assembly: GCA_022651775.1. Lineage (NCBI taxonomy): Eukaryota > Metazoa > Arthropoda > Insecta > Trichoptera > Limnephilidae > Drusus > Drusus annulatus. The sequence continues at coordinate 774,654 of JAGWCC010000058.1, forward strand.
AACCTCATTAATGTAGCTTTTGGGTAGGTACTATACGCAGTGTGTATAAAAAAAGATATTACAAGAAACCAAATTAGCTTAAAGACTTAAACGCGAAGAGTGACAAAACCTACATTAAATGATTAAATTATTCAGTTTCCTAAGCCTGACCTTCTGAGAACTCCGTGGTGTCTTTGAAACATTTTTGCTGAAAATAAAATACGAAATCTTAAGTTTTTTAATTTTTTTTATTTTATAATTATTATTTTTTTTATTTTTGACAATGGCTATCGCACAAGAGTCCCATTGCTCCCAACCGCTTGGAACCCGGGGGACTACGGAATCCTCAAACGGGATATGTTGTGAAAGTGAAAGTGGTGGGGAGAGGAAGAAGAGGGAGAAGAGGAAGGTTGAGATGTACCTGGCTACTCAGATCTGGTCAAAGAACACGGCTAAAGCAATTTCAAACAACGTTTTGATTCTGAATGGTGGTCTTTCACCAGGGCGATACTATGAGTATCTGCCACTGTGGAACTATATATTATTTTATATGAATTAACAAGTGTTATGACACATTTTAATTGAATGAAATGTATTCACGCACGCCGGTTTCGAACCCGCGACCTTAGGATTCGTAATCGAGCGTCTTACCACTAAACTAATTAACTAACTGCCTCGCAGGAAATTTGGATATTTTTCACACGAGCTACAACAAGTTTTAGCAAGAACTAGCTATTAAGTTCTAACTATATTATGTACTTCTTGAAAACTATTTTTTTGTTCTTAAACTTCTTTTTACCTTAATCTTTGTGTAATTGTGATTACTATTTTTTGTGTTTATTGCAATGTTTTGGTGTAAAACTGTTTTTGCAAATATAAAATAAATAATTTAAATAAAAAATAATTTTGTTTTAAGCCACTTTATTTATACACATAACAATTCTACCGGTTTCGGTTAGACTTAACCTTCATCAGGAACGTATAAGTATATACTAAGATTAAATATAGAGTAATACAGTAGACAAAGAAATGAGTGAAAGAGACAAAACATTAATATAAACAGGACAAAGCATCAGAGGGGGTGGTAATGGAGTAGACTTGAGGTAGGGGGATGGGAAGAGGAGAGGAGAACATTCTTAAAATCGGACTTTTAGTTAATTCTAATTGTTTGTTTAAAATCCGATTTTGTCCTGTTTATATTAATGTTCTCTCCCACTCATTTCTTTGTCTACTGTATTGTTTCATATTTAATCTTAGTATATGTATACGTTCCTGATGAAGGTTAAGTCTAACTGAAACCGGTAATTAAATTGAAACCAGAATAAGTTATGTGTATAAATAAAGTGGCTTAAAAACAAAATTATTTTTTATTTAAATTATAATGTCCAGCTACAAAGTGTTTGCTTCCTTCGATAATAAAATAAATATATTCGTAAAACGCATTTATTTTGTGGCTTGTCATATTTATAAATAGAACACATACACTTTGTTTATAACCACTTTATTATTCAATATTATGTCTACCGGTTTCGGAAGTACCCTTCCATCATCAGGACAATATTAAATTAACCTTTAGATAATAACTTCATCTCTTCTGGAAGAAACATATGTGGAGATAAATTCTGCACACGATCAAAAAATGTATGTTTTGGAGTATCTGAATAATGTATATCAGTATTCATTTAACAAAGATTTTATCTAAAGGTTAATTTAATATTGTCCTGATGATGGAAGGGTACTTCCGAAACCGGTAGACATAATATTGAATAAAAAAGTGGTTATAAACAAAGTGTATGTGTTCTATTTATAAAATAAATAGACTATTCAGGCCGTCAACTGAAGTTGAGATGTACCTAGCTATTCAGATCTGGTTAACAAACACGGCTAAAGCCATTTCAAACAATCATTATTATTCTGAATGGCTGTCTTTCACCAGGGCGATATTTAAAGGCCGTCAAGGTTTGGTCGATTCGGCAGCAAACAACCGTGTCTTCGTGAATGCGATAAAGAACATACTTAATATGTGAACCACAAGTCTTTCGCACATAAATAAACACAAAAGGGTCGAATTTTCGCCCATAAAATAAAAACACTGCTAAAAACTACGAAGTTCTTATATTTCTAGTCTCCTCTCGTAAACTTCGAGACATTAAATTATCACTTCAAATCCCTCGAATTCCCATCAGGCCGGAGCCTTGTGTGAAAAAAACACCGCCAAAGTAAAACCTTCTTCACGCATAATAACGCCTTAAAAAGGTTGCACATAGAAAAGCTATTTTTGTACAGACTTCTTTTGTAGAATCTTTCAATCGAATACTTCAAATTCGCTCCGGTCGCAATGGGATGTAAAAATGATATTCAACTTAATTGATTATATTCTAAAGAATCTGAATTCTTTGTTCCTTATATATTTGATGAGTTTCTTTCGGTAGGTATTTATTAATATTTACATATTTTTATAGTGAGTACCACACAAGAGTACCAACTGCTCCCAGCCGTCTGGAGCCAGTGAGACTATGACATCCTTAATTGGGATATGTTGTGAGGCTGAAGGCAGTGAAAAAGAAAAGGAGATGGTAAAGAAGAAGGTCGGGAAGTATCTGGCTATTCAGATCTGGTCACCAAACACGGCTAGAGCCATTTCAAGCAACGTTTCGATTCTGAACGGGTCTTTTACCAAAGCATAACTTAGATTATCTACTGGAACGTGCCGCAAATATACTATATGTTATTTTATATGAATTAAATTAGTTATGATATTGTGTAACAACACAACAGCTTTGCAATTAACAATAGACAAAGCTGAAAATGTTATTTATAAGAAAATAACATGTTTTAAATTCCAAATTTTGTAGCCCATCAAATGTGGCTGTTTCGGATATAAAATTCTTCAAAAGAAGTTTGTTTAAAAATGTAATACTTCTCCGCGTGGGGGTCACTCGATTGTACGTTTCGATTCTGAATGGTGGTCTTTCGCCTGGGCGATTACGTGGAAAATCTACTACTCTGGAACGTGCCGCAAATATACTTCATATTATTTTATATGAATTGAATGTGTTATGATACATATTAACTTAATAAAAGTTATTTGCGCACGCCGGGTTGGAACCTGTGACCTTTGGATCCGTGGTCAAGCGTCTTACCTATCGACCAAGAAGGGCGTCCATTATGCTATTGGGAATGTGTATTATTTCAAAATAATAGACTTTAAATTAAAACAAAATAACTTTTAAATACATCACTTTATTAATATACAATATTACAACATGTTTCGTGAGCGATGCTCACATCTTCAGGTATTAATGTATACTGAAGTTAACAGTTAAACTATAGAACAGTTAGATTTAAGTTGGGGGGGGGGGTAGGGGAAAAACAGTAATTGTGAAATTACAATCGTTAAAGGAAGGTGACAAAGGTATAATTAGGGAATTACCAAGTTGTTGGAATGGTCACTTCACGAAACATGTTGTAATATTGTATATTAATAAAGTGATGTATACAAAGTTATTTTGTTTTAATTTAAATACATAATGACATCACAAAGTGAAAACCATTCAGAAGAAGAATTCTTCTTCGGAAAAAATAAAAAAAAATAAAAATAAATAATATAACTTTTTCTCACGCAACACAATATATACGGCAGCGTTAAAAAGCTTCCATGGTAAAATTATTCAGAATTTGATTGACAGCTTTTAGAGTAGAAAAGTTTAAATTTTATTCACTGCAAGGAAAAATGTAATATTTTTCATAAAAATCTTAATATATGATCGATGAGTTTGTTTTGTTTGAGAAATGAATAAAAAATTCAAGATTATTTAAGTCGTCTCTTCTACCGAAGTAAAGCATCTTTAAAAATAAATAATGCTGCATAAGAGTCCCGAACGTTTGGAACCAGCTAGACTATGGCATCCTTAATTGGGGTATTTTGTTAGTGGGATTAATATATATATTACGCGAATACCGCACAAGCGTCTCAACTGCTCTTCAGATCTAGTCGCCAAACACGGCTAAAGCCATTTCAAGCAACGTTTCGATTCTGAATGGTGGTCTTTCACCAAGGCGATACTTAGAGTATCTACCACTCTTTTGCTACAATCATGTCATAATTTTTTGTGAACCTCATATTGTGCTCATGTTCCACTATCCTATTATATTTAGAGTTCGATATATGCTGAATCAATATTTTTTACCATAATAATGCCTGTACAACAATTAAATATTTCCTCTCTGCGAGAATATGTGTGATGAGATGGGGAAGAGAAAGGTTGGAAAGTATCTGGCTATTCAGAGCTGGTCACCAAAAACGGCTAAAGCCATTTCAAGCAACGTTTTGATTCTGAATAGTGGTATATCATCAGGGCGATACTATGAGTATCTACCATTCTGTGTGGATTTAAAAAAAATTATGTACATTAATATCCCCTTTTTCCAGTACTCTCAAGACGTATGCCATGGCTACAACTAGCGTTGTTACCGCTCCGTGTGAACTACTACAAAGAATCACTTCATTTTGCGGCAGTTCATTTTTCATTGAATAAATACTTTAACTGAAGTTAGACTACAAAGCTACATGAACTACTTTATTTTGCGGCAGTTCAGTTGCGAAGTTAAACTTCAAAGCCTACAAAGAAGTAATTCATTTTAAGTACTTCAATTGAACTTCGACCATCCATTTTGTGCTGGGGCACACATCAATTGAAGGTCTCTAGTGTTGGAACTTTTGTCGATTTGCTAGTACTTTTCGATTTGAAAACTCTACCGACTAGTGCTTTTTTGGAGAGGAATTTTCGTTGATTTGCTAGTTCTTTTTTGGAGAGGAATGTTTGTCAATTTGCTAGTACTTTTCGATTTCAAATCTCTTTTTGGTGAGTTCGACTTCAATTGAAATGTACACTGCGAAGGGTTCATTTTTAAGAACTAGCAGTTCGTGAAGCATTCACAAAAAATTGAAGTTTTTAACAACGTTAGCTACAACGAATGGCATTCCACTGGCCAGATCTGGTCTCTAAACACATCTAAAGTCATTTCAAGCAACGTTTCGAATTTGAGTGGTGGTCTTTCACCAGGGTGATTCTAAGAGTATCTACCACTCAAGAACGTGCCGCAAAAATACAATACATTATTTTAAAATGAATTAATTGTGAAATAACACAATAGATAAATAGAAAAAATATTTGTTAAAATCGTCATTTGATATCTCATTCCAAACTCACTGCTTAAACGAGTTAAAATTTAATTCCTTTGTCTCTGTGACCCAATAAAATAATAATAAATCATTTGTAACATTAATATGCTAATGCGCGAAAAGGCTTTTTGACCATAGCATTTACCTGTAGCCAGCGGATTAAAATTTGGTTTTTTAGGTTTGAAAACCATAAAAAAACCTTTAAATATGACGTTTGAAGGTTATCACATTCTTTGTTTATAACCTTACAACAAACCTTACTTAATAGCACAGCACGCATTCTAGTCTAGTTCATTTATTGTCCCACCAGCGCAAAAGGATAAAGATCTAGGTTTTAAACGGTATACTTTGAAGTGGTTACAAATTGGATTTTTCGAAAAATGTTAATACGAATACCCTCTTTCACAGAAACCTTTTGAATTCGCCCTTAAACCAAGCAAAGTGGGTGTAAAACTAGATTAGTCAAAAGGGAAGGAAACTCCACTAACTAGCCATCACGCCATTTCTCCGCAGGGGTAGGCAGAGATGTCGGACCACCATACAACTCTGACTTGGCACACACTTCTTGCTTCGTTCACATTCATACATCGTCTCATACATACTCCTCTGTTATTCTGACTCTTCACATGACCCGATTTAAGTACTTGATTCATTTGATAGTGCCGTGTCTTCCTCGGGCGTCCCTGACTTCCTCTACCATTCACTTTCGCATCATATGTTCTTTTCTTCGTTCGATCTAAATGCCCAAACCATCTAAGCGTCCCTCGATCCTATTCATTACGCTTACATCAGCCTTGCACTCTTTCCAGATATCCACATTTTTAACACGGTCATTCATGGATTTGCCGCACATACGTCTCAGGGATCTCATTTCTACAGCATTCAGTCTACTTTCATCCTTCCTCTGCTAGTTCCATGCCTCACTGCCATACACCAGGGTTGGTATAAGCACTCCATTGTGGACTGCTAGCTTCGCTTCTTTGGACAATATATTATTAGCGCCAACACGGCGACGTCTCCATGACGGCCTCCATGGTCCAGTGGTAAGACGCTTTACTACGAATCCCAAGGTCGCGGTTTCAAACCCGACGTGCGCCAATAACTTTCATTTAATTAATGTGTGTCAATTCACGTTAATTCATATAAAAATAATAAAAAGTATAATTGCGGCACGTTCCAGAGTGGTAGATACTCTAAGTATCGCCCTGGTGAAAGACCACCATTCAGAATCGAAACGTTGCCTGAAATAGCTTTGGCCGTGTTTGGTGACCAGATCTGAATAACCAGGTACTTCCCAACCTTCCTCTTCCCAATCTTCTTCCCCTCCCCACTACCTTCAGCCTCACAACATATCCTATTTGGGGATGCAATAGTCTCACTGGCTCTGGACGGTTGGGAGCAGTTGAGACTCTTGTGCGGTATTGATACATAAAAAAAAAACGGCGGTCAGTCCTTCATTAACGGAGTTTCCTGCGTTCACTTTTCTTTCAAAATATCCTTATCGGCCTTTCCATCTCTCTCCACCAACTCAACGAACAACAAAAAAACAAATTCTGAAGAAATTTTCATAAAAAACCGATACTTCAACGTAATTTGAACATTGTATCGCTAATCGTCTGCAATATTTCCTGGCAACACAAAGGAAAGTTAGGCTTTAAAAATGTTGCCGTAATAAAACAAAGGCAAATCAAGTATTTTTTTACCAGTAGAGAAGCCAACATAAGACTACATATATCATTTTAAGGTTATGTATAGCCGGACTTTGTAACCTAATACTATGGTAAATTTATTGACGGGCGGAGATTCCGTTTGGATAAGGTGTTTTACATTTTGAAAACAGAGCTTTAAAGTGCTACTGGGGAGGAGGTTCTTAGACCTCTGGAATTAAACTATAACTCATTTTGTTGAAAATAATTTGTCATCCCACTATGCTACTGGGAGGCACGAAAGTGTTTCTTTCGAGGATTTGTTTATTTATATTTATATTGTGTTGTTTTTAATTAACGATATCCACGGGATAAAAAAATGTTTGAATGTTTGAGCTTTCGACCATAAGAAAAACAGGCTCTTTGGATTTTTTTAGGATTTTTGTTTTGGGTTGTATTGTTATTTTTAATTTTTGCCAAAAAAGTGTGTTGTCAAAATTTACAACTGTTTTTTAATTTTTGAATATTTTTACTGACAGCCTCCGTGGGAATTTTTTTTTATTATACTAAAATGTGCTATTTCTTATTTAATTCACATAAAATAATACATATTGACTAGTTAGTAGCTGAGTGGACAAATGCGTCGGATTCCCACCCGGGCGTCGTGGGTTTAATTCCTCTGCTAGCCAAGTCCTTCATCATTGTACAAGCAACATCTTTCGCTTATTATGATGGCAGTGGTAAGACGCTCGACTACGAATCCGAAGATCGCGGGTTCAAACCCGGCGTGCGAAATTAACTTTTATTAAACTAATATGTGTAATCACACATTTTAATTCATATAAAGATAGTAAAATAGTTCATTTGCTGCACGTTCCAGAGTGGTTGATACTCTTAGTATCACCCTGGTTAAAGACCACCATTCAGAATCGAAACGTTGCTTGAAATGGCTTTAGCCGTGTTTGGTGACCAGATCTCAATAGCCAGGTACTTTCCAACCTTCCTCTTCCCTATCTCCTTCCCCTCGCCACTATCTTCAGCCTCACAACATACCCTACTTGGGGATGCCATAGTCTCACTGGCTCTAGACGGTTGGGAGCAGTTGAGACTCATGTGCGGTATTCGTATACAAATAAATAAAAAACTAAAAAAAAACTTTTTTATTTATTTGGTTCATCCGTTTAGATTGTTTCGTCAGCATCACACCATTTCAGTCAACCTTAGATGAACTTTGTCAGCGATTACTGCCAAACTTAGATCCATTCAAACGATTGCCAATTAAAAAACTCTCAGAAGAAATACAGGACATTGCTTCAAGGGAATGATCGAGTGCTAAAGTTAGCGAAAGTTGTTATATAAAACATTTAGTATTTGTTGTAGTGTGGATCTTGTATTTCCAATTACTTTCCGGAGATCCGCAAGCTCCTGGGAATGATTTATGGTCCACATTCGTGATGCTGCGACGGTGATACTATTGTAGGCTTTCACTAACTTAGACTCGATGTATTACCTGAATTTTTAGTTGCAAGGTGGTGCCTTATAAACCGTGGAATCAACTATTTCAACTTTTGCTATTGGGTCAGCTTTGCTGGCGTCAGCCGTGCAGGGCATTGCTTCTCTGAACTCGATGACATCAACAATCTGTGACATCGCAACTTATTTCGGACGCGTCAGCAGCTATAGTTCATTATTTTTCACACGATTCGTAGAGAGCTGGAGTAGTACATAAATCCATATTTGTGTGGCGTTATCATGCGGCGGATTTCGTTTATTGATCACCACACTATCAACAACAACTTTTAAGAAAAATACACGTGTTTATTAATTATATTTTCTGAATTTTATTTCAATGACAGGTATCGAGGCTGTGGGCGGTGTTAAAGTAATTAATAGTACCCATGAATGGTGTCGCTTTGTCTTGTGTATTAATAAATATCAAAAATAGCCACGCTTAGGTGCCTACGTCAAAGTTATTGAAGTATCAAAATTAATGGTGATCATGTTGTTGAATATACTCTAAGCAAAACAAACACAAGCAACGGAATATACGCTAGTCTTCCTAAATATCAAATTAACAAACTACAACTAGTCTTCAACGCCGCGGCAAGACTTATCACCGGCTTATCAAAATATTCCCATATCTCAGAGCATCTCAAAAATCTTCACTGGCTCGACTGTCCCGAAAGAATCCAGTTTAAGCTTTGTTGGATGGTTTTCAAATCATTAAACGGAATAGCTCCGGATTATTTATCGGAATTGTGTATTCATGTAGATTTCAATTCGCGACAGTTAACCCTTAGATCGGAATGTCATCGGCTATCGGAAGGTTGAAGGAACCAAAGTGCACATCAGACACTAAGTTAGGAGAGCGCGCCTTCGGAGTGTCAGGCTCTAAAGCCTGGAATGGACTACAAGATGTTCTGAGAGTAATAAAAGACTCGACAGAGTTCAGAGCCAAACTCATAACCCATTTTTTTAGAAAGTCATATCCATAATCAAGATGTAACAAGCCCAATAGATTTTTTGTTTAAACCAAGAAAACTTTTTAGACTCTCTTTCCTAAATTCATTAGAAGATTATCACCATTATCTGTTCCTCACTACGAAAATTTTTAAAAATACCTTGGATATACTTTATTTTAAATTTGCTCTCATGCCCTAAAAATGAAAAAAATAATAAAAAAATTAAAAATGGTGATTGCATCCTGCCAGAAGTGACCTGCCAGGTAAGTATGTTGCTGTATATTTATATAAACTTAGAATTGATATTAAGTAGAAATTAAGATTTGTACAGCGTCCTTGAGGTGATTTTTCACAAAAACGGCGGTATACAAATTATCCCAATATTATTATTATTATTAAAACGAGGATTTCTTTTCATTACAGAGGGCTCTCGAAATTAAATTAAAGAAAATAATTGAAATGATTTTAATGATACAATTTTTAAGACTTTATTCCACTATTTTTTTTTCATTTCAGACCTGACCGGTATCACCTTATGACGGGCACCTTCAGACTGGTTTAATTTGAAGTAAGTCTTTGGAATATATACTATTAGGTCCGGAAGGGATGGATATTGATATTCATAGTGAATTATATGTGATTTTTGTTTTATGGCTGACAGAGGTGGCTTTACCATACCTTCAAAATTACATTCGAGTAGTTTTATTACCTTTTGGGAGACGGTTTATACGGGGAGCGTCAGATGCGTTTGTGGGGTGTTTTTATATCATATAATATCTGTAGTTGTCGGCTTTATTTTTGACGGTTGGCTATTTTTTTATTTACTATTTGATTTTTCCTTCTCTGTTTGGTCAATGTATTTTGTAGAAGGTATATTTACATTGGTGGTTTGGTAAAATATCAGAAAATAGTAATAATAGGTGAACATTAAGGTTTTATCTTTTGTAGATTTCCCCTTAGATATCTGCGACAAAATTATTAAAATCATTAAGAACAACAGTTTCAAGATTAGATAATTGTGTCAATTTGTCCATATTTACAAAGTAATCAGATTCGCGAGGAAGTACGTCCCACAATAGAGATCCTTAGCATAATTTAATAAGCAATTGTTGAAATCCGCGTTATCTCGCCAAGTTCTACTTTTGCCCCAAGACTTGTGGGAGAGAGGAACAAAAATAATAAACGCAGAAGCGTGGATGGTTGAAGAATCCGATGGCATTCAGGAAATGTTTTACTCAAGATAAATTCATGACTGTATAAAACTGTTGGAAAGTAGATTGTAATTTATTCCATCGTCAGTCGAAGGCGGATTATAAGGGTAGTTAAATCGTCGCCGGAAAGGCAAAAGGGCTGAAGCACCATTTTGGGAAGTTTACGCCAGAGGACTTTAAAGTTTTTTTTGTTTTACAATAAAGTTCATAAGTCTACTGTACCCGGTTGGATTTTGAAAAAAAAAGTTAATACAGATAACACAATGCTCTCACTGAGTTACTCGAAGCGACAGAAAGCTAAAAAAGTCTCAAACTTGTGTCACTTGAGTTAAGCCTTCTCGGAAATGGTATATATATTTTAGATGGCTGAAGGGCCACAAAAGTCTTCAGAATCAAACGAGAGTCAGAGCATTCGATACAGAAAAAAAACTGATAAAAACTGCATATTTAACTCGTGTTTGACCAAAGGGTCGCTTAAGCCCTTTTGCTTTTCCAGTGACGATAATATTAAAGTTAAAATTTATTTAAAATAATATCTATTAGAACTTAAGTAAGACCGTGTTTTCTAATAAATTGTAAAAACAAAAATCAAATTGCCGTAGTGGGATTTAATGTCCTAAACAAATTGAGGTTAAGTGTCGGTTTAGCGCTATAAAGTTTTAAATTAACTTTGCAAAGTAAATTAAACGTTTCACAGAATAGAGGGGGTCAGGTAAAACCAAACAACTTCTAGTTAGCGGTGTTGACACGGACTGGTTTATAAGTTTTAAATTCGGAGAGTGATAAGGTAAAATAAACCATTCAATATAACATAAAACCCAAACTAAAATGTTCAAAAAAATTGTGTTTTATTCGACGAAAATGAAATAATAATTTTGTATAAGAACACAGATTTTACTTTAATTTTTATGACCCACCGGTTTCGCTTAGTCTATGCATCATCAGGGTACAGAATTAAACTAAATAAAAAATTATAGTGTGTGGATATATATATATACTCATACATACAGAGGGAGAACACAATATAAAATAAAATAAGATAATAATAAGAAAACAAACGAATAACATTTCAATTATAATAAAGGAATTGAGAGAAAGAGAAAGATAATATGAAATGCAAGAAGCAAAACTTCAAATAATAATAATAAGAAATTTTAAGAGTTTACGGGAAATACGCCTAATATCAGACTATTGGAGAAATTTGACTGGATATTTAAGAATACGACTATTTATTGTAAAAGTTTTCTTTATTTCTAGTGCTTCTAAATTATTTGGTGAATGGAAGTAGTCGGGGACACCCGAGAAAGACATGGCACGATCAAGTAAATCAAATGCAAAACTAACCTTTAGCAAACATGCTGAGTACACACAGAAGAAAATTGGGAAGAAGATTTCTTTTTTGGGAAGAATTCGGCAAAAAATTTCCAGAAAAACAGCAATTACCATATACAACTCCATTATTGCTCCACATTTTTTATTACTGTTCAACGATTCTTTTCTTGTGTAACGACAAAGAACAAAACAGGTTTCAAATTCTCTAAAATAGAGCAATGAGAATTATACTTGGGCGAAATAGATACTCAAAAGTAGCTAAAATGTCAGAGGAACTAAATTGGCTGACAGTTAAACAGATGCTGACATTGAACACGTTGATGTTTATACATAAAATGAATAACAACTTGTTACCAGAGTATTTTTCTGACAAAATTATCTACAATGTTGATATTCACAAGTATAATACAAGGGCATGCAAAGAAATTAGACTACCAGAAAAGAATAAAGCCAACACCCAAAACAGCTTACTATATAAAGGAATGAAATCGTATAATGCGCTGCCGGAAACCATCAAAATTATGCCCATCAATAAATTTAAAAAAACCTGTAAAAATTATTTAAAATGCATGTAAACCAAAATAATAAGTAGTGTTTAAGTTAAAATATTATTAGTCAAAAAGAAAATGAAATAATTAGATACTTGTAAACTTAAATGTACAAAGTAACTAATATAAAAAATAAAAAAAATAAAAAAAAATAAAAATACTTGAATCGGGCTACGTGAAGAATCAGCATAACAGAAGAGTATGTATAAGACAATGTATGAATTTGAACGAAGCAAGGAGTGTGTGCCAAGACAGAGTTGTATGGCGGTTCGTCCTCTCTGCCTACCCCTGCGGGGAAACGGCGTGATGGTTAGTTAGTGGAGTTTCCTTCTTATTTGACTAATCCAGTCAAATTATTTAATCTGTTGCCAGATTGACAGCTCAACTGAGTTCAGAGCAAAACCAAAGACTCATCTTTTTAAAGTATCATACCCACAATAACGTCAATTTCCTTAACTAGAGTTTTGATCACTCGGTCCGAGTGCTATACATAGTTTATATATATATAGTTAAATATTACTTACTCCACTTTTTTTCTACCCTAGGTCCGACAGCACGGGCAACAACCATTATAAATATGTGCTAATTTTAATATGTTAGTTGAAAGTCGCTAGTTATAAGTATTAAGCATGAGTTAATATTAAGTCTTAGTTGTAATATTATGTTAATGTTTTTTTTTTTTTATATGAATACCGCCCAAGAGTCTCAACTGCTCTCAACCGTCTAGAGCCAGTGAGACTATGGCATCTCCAAATAGGGTATGTTGTGAGGCTGAAGGTACTGGGGAGGGGAAGGAGATTGGGAAGAGGATGGTTGGGAAGTACTTGGATATTCAGATCTGGTCACCAAACACGGCTAAAGCCATTTCAAGCAACGTTTCAATTCTGAATGGTGGTCTTTCACCAGGGCGATACTTAGAGTTTCTACCACTCTGGAACGTGCCGCAAATATACTTTTTTATTATTTTTATATGAATTAAATGTGTTATGACACATATTAATTGAATAAAAGTTATTGGCGCACGCCGGGTTTGAACCCGCGACCTTTGGATTCGTAGTCCAGCGTCTTACCACTCGACTATGGAGGCCGTCAAAAATGTTGCTATAAAACGCCCTTGAGGTCACGAAAACGGCGCTATATAAATCAGCCAATTATTATTATTATTTATTACTATTTTTGTGGAGAATATGAGCACCGGTGCTTTTGTTGACGGTATGATCTTTTTCAGTGAGATGATTGTCGAATTCTGAAAACCGTGTTTATTTAAATGTTTTATTCGGTGGAAAAAATTCGTAGCTGGTTGGCGTAGTTTATTTATTGTTTTTCACTAAAGTATCGATCCTTTCGATCAACCCTAGTTCCTTATCGATTTGGGCCACTCCCCGAGTGGGTCCGAGTTGCCGGGTCTTCCTCGCGAAGACCTTAAGTCAATATGTATTCTCCATCCCAAAAGGGCGATTAGGGAAGATAGATCTCTATGAGACACGCCCTTTTTTCATTTAAATTCATTGGTAATAAATTTTTGAAGGACGCACATAAACATGGCAACGTCGTCCTTATGAATATTTAAAATGTTTACGTTAAGGACCTAATAAATACCGCAATACGGTAATAATACATAATTCATCCACATAAACATGCAAATTTTCTAACTTTTTTACGAGTCCACGTAATTATCACTTGAGGCGAAATGTTTAAAAACATAAAATAAATCAAAAGTTAAATAAATGTGGGAATTTGGTAAAATAAACCTTACTATTTCAAACATTTTCACTTTAATGTGCATAAAGAGCCTAGTTTAGTTTTATTTATTTTATATTAGTTACTTTTGTACATTGAAGTTTAAAAGTAGCTAATTGTTTCTTTTTATTTTTGACTTTACATAATTTTAACTTATATAATACTAATTATCAAAAATAGTTTTTACAGGCTATTTCAAATTTATTGATAGACATAATTTTGATGGTTTCCGGCATCGCATTATAATATTTCATCCCTTTATATAGTTAGCTATTTTGTGTGTTGGCTTTATTCTTTACTGGTAGTCTAATTTCTTTGCGTGCCCTTGTATTATATTTGTGAATATCAACATTGTAGATATTTTGTGAGAAAAAAAGTTTTTCTTCGGTTTATGTATAAACATCAATGTGTTTAATGTTAGCATCTGTTTTACTGTTAGCCAATTTAGTTCCTCTGACGTTTCAGTTATCTATTTCGCCCAAGTATAATTCTCATTACTCTATTTTGGAGAATAAAAACCTATTTTGTTATTTGTCGTTAAACAAAAAAAGAATCGTTGAAAAAAGTTTTAAAGCTTTATGTCTAGAAATGTGCTTTACTCAACGAAATTTTCCTGAGATGGTAATCTTCGTATTTAGTACTTAGCTTTGGCTATAATATCATTCATCTTCAAACCAGAGGCGTGCACTCCATAAAAGAACAAAAGCACTGCCGTACTCGCATAAAATATGTATAATATTGAATGTGAAATTATTGCGAAAATAAATCTAACTAACTAACTAACCATCACGCCGTTTCCCCGTAGGCGAAGGCAGAGCCTTCTTGCTTCGTTCACATTCATACATACTCTTCTGTTATTCTGACTCTTTACGTGGCCTGATTCAAGTATTTGATTCACTTGATCGTGCCATGTCTTCCTCGGGCGTCCCCGACTTCTTCTTCCATTCACTTTCGCATCATATATTTTTTTACACTCCTTTCTTCGTTCATTCGCTCTACAAGCCCAAACCATCTAAGCGTCCCTTTCTTGATCTTATTCACTACATTAACATCAGCCTTGCATTTTTTCTGGATATCCACATTCTTCACACAAGTCTACAATTTAAAAAATACGTAAGTTTAGCTAATCGTACTGCTGCGAGCGCCTCGCTAACTGTCTTGCTATAACGTGTCAAAAGCAGTAACTACATATGCCCAAACGCCGCCAATGTCCGAGTAGACAGTTCTATGTTCACTTGGACTAAACTACACAAATTGATATATGTTTGGTGTCAGCTGGGCGCGCATCAAGTGGCTCATTTGTGTTAGTGTAGGCAGTGATTTAACACAAATAAATCCAATAGTGTCTAGGATGAACCAAGTATGTATGCAAAATGAGTTGATGATGGATGTAAGCAAGTCCAAAGTGATGGTGTTTGAAAGAGAGAGTACGAGAACAGCGTACAATATAGTTGTGAATGATGAATACTTGGAGCAAGTGGATGAGTTTGTGTATTTAGGAAGTATGTTCTAGAGAGACGGAAAGGCTGATAAGGATATTGAAAGAAGGGTGAATGCAGGAAACTCCATTAATGGAGGACTGAACGCTGTTGGGGCAAATAAGAAATTGTACAAAGAAGCGAAGCTAGCAGTCCACAATGGAGCTTCTCACTCGATCTCATCTTGCAACTTCTCAAAAACCTAACCTTGGCAGGAACTTACAAACTAACCCAATATATTCAAACATTTTTATAGGGACAAAGTTTTTTTTGGGTAGGATTACGTGCTTTTGACACAATTTTATATAAAATGAAAGCTGGCTTCGACAATCCTGCCAGGTCCGAAGATTATAAATAAAAAAAATATATAAAAAACATGAAAGTGACATGTGCTATGCGTGAATGTTTAAATAAGACCAAACAAAGATTATGAAACATCACTTTTCACTTACTTTTTAGGTATTTCAACAGTTTTAAATATTTTAGACCGAAAATAAGAATTTTCACATTTTTAATGGTATAAAGACACAAAATCAACAAAAAGCTTCCATCATTATTTGGGAAAACCTTTTGTTATGAGTGTTTGTGTGATATTTTGACTTTATAAATCATTTTAATGGTTTCTTGATATTTTTTTGTTAAATGTGTTCAAATATATTTTTTTAAATGTCCGAATTCCATGTTAGCGGTAACTGATAGGCTATCCGACATCCTTTAATACACATTTGTCTCTTCGTATATATTTATAAATTCGGCCGTCCCGACTACACTGTTTCGCAAATGTACCTCTCTAAGATTACAATATTTAGCGGGTAGGTAGAGCTGGCAGCTAAACGAGGGGTGAGGCGGTATTGTGCAGGGAGGGAGGAAGTAAAGAGGGTGAAGCAAAACCTTTTACAGGAAATCATTAGAGTAACCCGAATCAACATTGTGTAAAAAAAACTACCTAAACTAACTACATCACATTGTGCACTCGATCGGCGTGGGAAAATAAATTCCAGGGATGCGAGAAATCATCAAACATTGATAATTTAGAAAAAGTGATAACTACCAACAAACTGATCTTTGCTGAATTTTCGTAGAAAGCAATCACTTTGTGGTTTGCAATATTTAATGATTTAAACAACAACAAAAAACATGAATACCGCACAAGAGTCTCAACTGCTCCCAACCGTCTAGAGCCAGTGAGACTATGGCGTCCCCAATAGGGGTATATTATGAGGCTGAAGGTAGTATGGAGAGGAAAGAGATGAGGAAGGGGGAGGTTGGAAAGTACCTGGCTATTAAGATCTGGTCACCAAACACGGCTTAAGCCATTTAAAGCAACGTTTCAATTCTGAATGGTGGTCTTTCACCAGGGCGATACTTAGAGTACCTACCACTCTGGAACGTGCCGCATATACTTTATTTTATTTTATATCAATTGAATGTGTTATGACGTGTGTGTTTACGCACGCCGGGTTCGAACCAGCGACCTTTGGATTCGTAGTCGAGCGTCTTACCACTCCACTATGCATGCCGTCAGAAAATCATGAAATAATAACTTTGTTTAAGACGAGAGATTTGATTTTAATTTTTATGACCGACCGGTTTCGCTTAGCCTTAGCACCATCAGGGTACAAAATTAAACTAAACAAAAATACAAAGTGTGCGGTTATATATACATATAGAGAGAGAGAACACAATGTAAAATAAAATAAGAGATCAGTGAGGAAACAATAGAATAACATTTGGCTTATAACAAAGGAACAGAGATAAAGAAACCGATAATATTAATTGACAGAGGCAAAACGTCAACTGAGAAGGTGATTAAAGAATATTGAAAAATTACCGGATACTTATAATATTGGACAAATTTAACTGATGATTAAGAATTTGACTTTTAATTTTGATGGCTTTGTTAATTTCTAGTGCTTCTAAATTATTTAATCTGTGGCCATGACCATTTTTGTTGAGAATTTAATGCTAGTGATTTCGTACATTGATGATGCTTAGGCTAAACGAAGCCTGTCGGTCATAAGAAATAAAATAAAATCAGTGGTCCTATACAAAATTATTTTTTCATTTCTTGAAATATTTTCGTTGAAGTTGATGAAAATGTTTTAATAAATTATGTTAAGTCTTCACTTATTAAATGATTTTATGTTTCTTGCTTTTGAAATATTAGCATTAAAAGTGCGAACTAACGATGTGAACAACACAATACTACAGAAAACGGAAAAGGTTGTAGAAAGATTAATCAACTTAGAAGTTGATTAAAGAATATTGAGAAATTTTATGAGTTTACAGAAAATATAGTTAATATTGGACTATTGGACAAATTTAACCGATTATTAAGAATGTGACTATTAATTTTAAAGGCCTTCTTAATTTCTAGTCCTTCTAAATTATTTAATCTGTAAATAAAAAACATAAACTTTGTTTTTAACCACTTTATCATTTAATATTACGTCTACCGGTTTCGAAAGTACCCTTCCATCATCAGGACAATATTAAAATAACAATCATCAGGACAAATTTAATATGATGGAAGGGTGAACTTTCGAAACAAAGTAAATGCTTTTTACGAATATATTTATTCTGTTACAATGACCATTTTTGTGGAAAATATTAACAATAGTTGTTGGATTCTAAATAAAACAACTTGCTAGGTTCTCACCTTTTGTCTATTCTCCACTCCCAACCTATACCCCGGTCAGTTTGCTTTTTGAATTTATCTGTGACCAGCCTTAAAACAAATCGGCGACAGTGTCGCTCCTGACAAGAAAGCGGGTATATTCGCGGCCATTCGTCTTCAATCGTTCGTCGCAGTAAGTGCCTCCAGGGACTACGCCTCTTTTCGTCTTTCGTCATTCGCTTCGCATCCGTCTCTGGAGGACACATCAAATTTCGTCATCCATCGCTCGGTCAAAAAATTCATCCTTCGTCAAATTTCGTCATCCTCTCAAGGACCTCAGGTGAGCAAACTGGCTTAAATCCTAATTTGTATCCACAATATACAATCAAATCTTCCATCAAGTAGTATTCATTGTACAGTCCACATTAATTTCACAATTTATCGGAAGCTGAAACGTATTCGGCGTTTATCGCAGTTTTCGGATCGAACACCAGTGATTTCGTACTCTGATGATGCTTAGGCTAAGCTAAATTTAAATCAAATATGTGGTCTTACACAAAGTTTTTTTTTCATTTCTTTGAATATTCTCGGTGAAGGGTCAGCTTATAAACGATATTATTACTTTTGCAAGTTACCGAAAATGTTCCCATACATTATATTGAATCTTCTGTTATTAAATGACTATGTTTCTTGCTTTTGAAAGATTATCATCGAAAATACGAAATAACGATGTGAAACAACACAGCACTACAGAGAATGGAAGATTGTATAAAGGTTTGTGTGAAGATAAAGTTGTAGGTGGTGGAAGAAATCAGAGAAAGCGAGTAAAAAGGGAATCTAACGAACAGAGTTTTAACTTGCTTATATTGCGTAAAGGAGGAACATGAAATAGATATCCACCGAACAAATTCTGGAGGATTGTTTACCCAGGACAAATACGTCATTAAAGGAGGAAATGAGATTCCTTCGGTTTGAATCAAAACTCAAACGAATCAATGCTTTCGAGTTTAATATTTGGATTCATTGCAAGGTATTATTACCCCCAGGGATACACAGATAATAGTCAAACTAAAATCGTAACTCTAAAACCCAATCTTGGATCCCTCCACAGGCCAGTATTAGTAAACAGCGTATCAAATGTTTACACTGTCTTCGGTTAACGTTTAGTCCGTCAACTTACGTTATTGGCAAATTTTAAATTCTTCTCTTGATTTAAACTACTCAAATTTACGATAAATCACTTTCTCCGAGTTTTTACGTGGTAAACTGTGAGGGAGAAAGAGATAAGACACAATATAGCACTGGTTTCAGGTGTGTCAGCATGTTTTCCGTCTCCCGCGTCTCCGGCGACTCCGCCCACTACGTTAACAATGCGACGTAACTGGACGAAACTCAACGGTTTTTAGGTTGTATCCTATATTTTAGTTGAAAAAGTGGTTATACAAATAAACAGAAACATTATGTCGACATGTGCTATAAATGGAAGTATACATACCCTTGCCCTAGTCCTAGCCACGCTCGTGTCAGTAAAAAATCATCAATCCTGACTAGACTAGCGCTCCCTCCTGGTATATTATTGTTCTAAGTTAAATAGCGAACGAAATAGAGGTTAAGGGATGGTTGATATTGGAAATTGGGTGTACTTGTGGTTCCAGTTACCAGTGCCTGCCGAGGAACCGGTTATTTATCCAGCTGATTTTGGAACCGGTTCCTGGTGCCAGAAAAGTTCCACGATGAATATTTTTATGTTAAGAAAAGGTTCCCGTGATATTTTTTTACTTCATGGGGGGGGGGTTGGCGATATTCTCGAATAAAAAACACTGGAACTGTAGAACCGGTTCCTCGTTTCTCGTCAAATATTGTTTTTCGAAGAATTTTCACCTCTCTGAATATTCTCCGTTTTTTTGCATAAATTAGGAACCGGTTCCTCAGAGTTATAACATCGACGGTTCCAGTGACCGGCTTGGAACCGGGACAGGAATATCGGCCATTTATAGAAAACTTTAATTTTAGGGCAGCAATGAATTTTCTTTCATATTTACCTTAAAATGCTTTTTTAGTATCAATTCCATGGTCGAGTGGTAAGACGCTCGACTACGATTCCAAAGGTCGCGGGATCAAACCCGGCGTGCGCAAGTAACTTTTATATAATTAATATGTATCATCACACATTAGGTCATATAAAAATAATAAAAAAAAGTTTATTTGCGGCAAGTTCCAGAGTGGTAGATACTCTAAGTATCGCCCTGGTGAAAAACCACCATTCAGAATCAAAACGTTGCTTGAAATGGCTTTAGCCGTGTTTGGTGCCGAGATCAGAATAGCCAAGTACTTCTCTTCCTTTTCACAGTCTCCTTCCCCTCTCACTACCTTCAGCCTCACAACATACCCTATTTGGGGATGCCATAGTCTCAATGGCTCTAGACGGTTGGGAGCAGTTGAGACTCTTGTGCGGTATTCATATAAAAAAATATAAAAGAACTTCCCTTCGGTGTAGAATTTGCGTTTTATTAAATCTTTCCATTAAAACATAATAATATATACAAGCATTTCCTCTTCAAACTATGGATTATTCTTTCTAAGCGGATTTAGACTTTCGACTTATTTTCTATGATCTGTGTATTTTAAGCTGTTGGGATTTCGAGCTTATGAAATTAAAAATACTGTCTTCCGAAAAACTTTAAAGGGTTTATAGGCGATGAGATTAGCAACGAGAATAAAAAGACACTGCAATATCAAAAACAGTGTTGCAAAATTCAGAGAATCTCAACATTAGTCTACACGCACAATTATACTGAAAATAAATTTGATGAAAATAAATATTCCAATCAGACGAAAATCTATTTTGTGCTTAAATAAACAATGAATCAAAAATACACGTCGAAAACAATGATTAATGTCAACTTGTACAAACAGGAAACTTCGATCAAGTTTATTTATCTGTTTTCCTGTTTCATACCAATATTTGTAAAACTTTAAACTATAAATGACACCCAGCATTTTACTGTTGATTCGTTTTGTAATACGATATTGATCAAATCATTGGTTGATGTTGTAATCTTCACGGAAAACCTTCTTGACACAGGGGGGGAATAAAAGCATTAAGCTGTAGTTGATTCAAAGTTTTTCTTGTCGAACTCCATCATAGTAATAAAGCTTTTTTTAAATAAATATATATATTTTTTAAATTTCAGCTTTGTATTCCGTGTAACAGCTTTCCGCCCAGAGCAATAATTTACAAAAGAGAACGCTGCTGTAGTCGGTTTTTTTTTAGGTTTGCCGGACTCGGCTAGAACTGGGCGTGGCTAGGACTAGGGCTAGAGTATTTATACATCCATTCATAGCACATATCGACATAATTATTAGAGATAAAGAGATACTATGAGAGATAATATGAAATAAAAGAGGCAAATGTCAACTGAGAAGGTGATTAAAGAATAATGATTAATTTTATGAGTTTTAATTTTATGCGTTTTGATTTACGAAAGCGTTTTCAAGTTTAATCACATCTTAAGTTTAAAGCATCCTAGAATATTTTATCTCGAGAATCAATCGATTTCCAACACCCGCACTTAGGAGGAAAAATCAATTATAATTCAATTTAATTTTGAGTGTTCGTAATTATTAGATTAAGCTTCCACGAAACGGGAATTTAACATTATCTGATCTTGTTAGGTAAGATTCTTAAAATTAATTGCTGACAAAAAGTGTGCTTCACAGCCCCCAGCTTCATTAAGTAGGGATTCTCGGAAGATGGTTGCATGGGGCAGCCAAAATTATAATGATAGGTTGGTTGCAAAGATGGGTGAGGACATGAGGCATTGTTAGCACAAAGCAACATGGAAGGAAGGTTAATATGATAAAGTGGTATTATAAAGCAAGTCCAAAGTCATGGTGTTTGAAAGAGAGAGTACGCAAACAGCGTGAAATGTAGTTGTGAATGATGAATACTTGGAGTAAGTGGATGAGTTTGTGTATTCAGGAAGTATGTTCTAGAGAGACGGAAAGGCTGATAAGGATATTGAAAGAGAGGTGAATGCAGGAAACTCCATTAAAGGAGGACTGAACGTTGTTGGCGCAAATAAGAAATCGTCCAAAGAAGCAAATCTAGCAGTCCACAACAGACCCATAAAAATTAAAAAAAGTGGAAAGAGCATTCAGCGAATTATTCAAGCAAAGAAAGGAATATTAGATAAATGCACCTCTGTATTATAATGTACGAATAGGTATGAGTGTTTAATTTTATTTGTAATAAACGAAAGCTCCTTTTTAAAAATTGAATTAAAGTTTGAAAAGTAGGTACATTCCACCAGCATTAGGGCAACACCAAAAGGCACTCGGACCCTGTTTAGGGGTCCGTTAGCGGAAACTCTAATTAAAGGGCACTTAAGCCCAACGTGAGAAATTTATTTATGAGGGTTCTCACAAGGGTTGACAAAATTAGCGATAACTTTGGAAAAATACGCGGATTTTAAAAGTGCGAAATATGTTTAGATTTAATGTGTTGAGTATGTATTTTAAACTTTCGTTCGGTATTCAGGCTTCGGTGCATATTTATAAAGTTCAATAAGTTATATTTTTACAAAAAATCAGCTTGAATACCAACTGGTTTAGATTTAAATTGGTATAAAGGTACAACCGATTCTGTAAAAGGAATTATATTAAGCGCTGGAATGCCAGATTCTTCCTATTTTTTATTGATTATTTTTATGGTGAAATACCGCACAAAAGCCCAACTGTTCTCAACCTTCTAGAGCCAGTGAGACTATGGCATTCCCGATCGGGGTATGTTGTGAGGCTGAAGGTAGTGCGGAGGGGAGGGAGATACTAGAGAGATTACCAAACTACTTAGGTAATTTCAATTTGATTAAAAAATAAATCCGAATTATACAAGCAAGAGAGAGATAAATGATTTCATACGTCTTAGGATTTACTTCCCTTTTGGGATTCTTTTTGCATTAAATTTAATCTTACAAATGTGTATGAATATTAATTTGACTATAATAAATTACGAATCGAACATCCACATACTTGTAGGATTTTAAAGAGATAATTTGTTGGGTTCTTACCTTCTTGTTTTTCATTCAGTTCCTACCTTATCCGACCATTTCACTTTATTCGACTTCCGTATTCAACAACACCGAGTTTGAAAACAAGTGACAATCAAGAAACAGAAGAGAGTGATGTGAAAAAGCGTGTTCGTTTATTAGGTTCTCGTTTGGTCGTTCGTTTTGTTGTTGTTCTTCAAATAATATTTAACTAAGTATGTTTTGTTGTGGTGTTCGTTAATAATACAATGTGAAAGAATAATTAAGAACCTAAATATCAACTTCATCGGTGAGTGAATTGGTTTCATTACTTCCTTCATTCCGTAATTTCTCCACATCCATAATTAGACACTTCCCGCAAGTAGTATAGTTAATCGTTTTACGGTCCAATTTTTTTCTAAATTCATCTGAAGCTGAAAACACATTCTGTGTTTTATTGCAGCTTCGAATCCAACAAAACTGTTCAAAGAAAAATAATTTAGTAAAAGTCTTTCTATATTTGAATCTTAAAATTTTGTCTATGAAAAAAAAACCTTCACAGGGGGGGGCAGGGGGTGAACATCTTCACAGCACCCCTCCCTCCTCCTTTCGTTTAAATATCTGACAACCCTAACTATTTTTCTCTCTCTAAGTCTAGACGAGATGATGAGACACACGTGTGAAAGGATCGCAGGATAGAATAAAGGAAGAAATGAAAGGGGGAGGTGGCAGAGGTACAAGGTGAAATTGCAGCAGTGTTTTGTTTGCGCCACCCGTTACGAAGATTGTTTTCCTGAAAAGCTTTTTGGTTGGTTTTTATTGTTCTTTTTCACGAATAAAGCTTGGCATTTTCACTAGACGGAAACAAGAAGAATAATTCATAAAGAAACCTCTCAAATATTAAGGAAGAAGTAAAAAAAAAACAGTCTTAGGTTACGAAAAAGGTAATTAAAAGTTTTGTGAAACGAAAGCATACTTTACCGACGAAGTAGAATGTCGCACAGCCTCAAAGGGAAATAATGATGAGGTCTTACCTGAAACAACATGAAAATAAATGCATTAGTAATTGTGATATTGTTGACTCAATACTCCCGTTTCAAACAGAGGTTATATTCTAGTGAGACGGAAAGACTGATATTAAAAGAAGGGTGAATGCAGGAAACTCCATTAATGGAGAACTGAACGCTGTTGGCGCAAATGAAAAATCTCCAAAGAAGCGAAGCTAGCAGTCCACAGTGGAGTGCTAATACCAACCCTGATGTATGGCAGTGAGGCATGGAACTGTCAGAGAAAGGATAAAAGTATACCAAATTCTGTGGAAATAAGATCCCTCTCGCATATGTGCCTTAAAACCATGTATGATCGAGTTAAAAATGTGAATATCCGGAAAGAATTCAAGGCTAATGTAAGCGTAATGAATAGGATCAAGGGGTGCTTAGATGGGTTGGGCATGCAGAGTAAATGAACGATGAAAAGAGTGTGAAAATAATATATGTTGCGAAAATGAATGTAAGAAGAAGTCGGGGACGCCAGAGAAAGACAAGTAAATCAAATACTTGAGTCGAGTTATCTCAAGAGTCAGAATAACAGAATAGTATGTAAGAGACGATGTAGGAATGTACATAAAGTGAGGAGTGTGTGCCAAGACAGAGATGTGTGGCGGTCCGTTACCTCTGCCTACTTCTGCGGAGAAAAGTCGTGATGGTTAGTTAGTTAGAGAGTTGTGTGCGATATCTTAGAAATATATTACTGAAATATTATACAAATTCTTCTCTCTAAGCATTACCAAAAATAAATTACTGATCGTGTCATGAAATCGTTGTAATAATCAAGATCGAATGGTGTCACCTCCCCAAGGATCATAAGTTCGATTTTTACTTTCAGGCACGAAAAGGTCAACCGAGAATTCGCCCAAAACATACAAGCAGATACTAAATACTTTTAAAAGTTATTCGCTGTATTAATAACCAGTGAATGAACCGTTTCACCCCATTTTAATAGTACAGCTCCCAATAATGTTGTCGCCGAATCGTTTTGTCGAAATAACGCTGCCATTACTCTACACTTTACTGTTAATTATTACTGCTATCGCAATAATAATTACCATGAACAATCCCGACAGCCTTTGTTTGTTAAAATCTGGAAATAACGAAAACTGAACGCATAAGTAAGCCTCCGCCCATTGATTACAATATTGTGTATTCCGAGAACTGGGAATTTAATTTTCAACGAGATGTTATTTATTTAGACATGCGAGCATTTGAAGTGTTACATCGTAGGGGTATTCCACAAACAACCATTGAAAAATTCTTCATTAGAAAAGCGCTAGGACTTTTGCATTTTCAAAATTATTGTATTATTGACTAACCTATTATTGACTAACAAACGGATTGCAAACTTTGGAGCACAGACGTCAGGTGGGAATGCTGTCCTTGTTCTACAGGTATTTCAATGGACGATGCTCCGAGGAACAAGCGTCATTGATCCCTTCGGCACCGGTGCATAGTCGGGAAACTCGCCAAACGCGCGCCCAACATTTGTGCACGGTTGACATTCTTACATGAGAACGGGTCGCTTTTACGACTCGTTCTTATGTTCAACAGCTCGGCTATGGAACGATTTGCCGGCCTCTGTGTTTCCTCCCTCCTTCAACACGGGTCTCTTCAAGACCCAAGTTCACTCCTTCCTTTCCTCAAAAAGACCCTCCACACAGCATCCCCAAAAATGACATAGCCCTCGAGGGAAATTATTTCCCTCAAGGCATCCTGTGTGGAGTTTTTGTAAAAAAAAATCTTCTCTGTTGCAACTCAACCAGTTCATCATTTCTTGCCGTTCACTCAGAAACAATGAATTGCTGTTCCTCAATCATCACAGTACTAATTATGGGTATGATTACTGTAACGGTTACGCCAGCCTTCCTAAATACCAGACTAATAAACTCCAATCAGTTTTTAATGCTGCAGCAAGGCTTATCACCGGGGTATCTAAATATTCGCATATTTCAGAGCACAAAAATAAAAATAGTTGTGAATGATGAATACTTGGAGCAAGTGGATGAGTTTGTGTATTTAGGAAGTATGTTTTAGAGAGACGGAAAGGCTGATAAGGATATTGAAAGAAGGGTGAATGCAGGAAACTCCATTAATGGAATTAAACGCTGTTGGCGCTAATACTAACTATGGGCAGTCATCGAAGTACTTTAAAGTCGGACTTCAATTGAAGTACTTGTAATAAAGTACTTCTTAATAGGCTTTGAAGTTCACCTTCTTAACTGTACTGCTGGAAAATGAAGAAGTTCTTTGTAATCTAACTCCATTGAAGTATTTGTTCAATGAAATGAAGTTTATGAAATGAATGAACGCTAAAATGAACTACCAACTTCACTGGAAGTATTTGTTCAATGAAATAAATGAACTTCCAACTTCACTTGAAGTATTTGTTCAATGAAATGAAATAAATGAACGCTAAAATGAACTACCAACTTCAATTGAAGTATTTGTTCAATGAACAATGAATGAAGTAGGAATTGCTGCCAAAAGAAATAATTCTTTCAAAGCGGTCACAACGCTAGCTTTAACAATTTAAGTGTGTTACAAACTTTAGTTCCAGCATAGTTCGTGCTTCACGGCTATGCAAAGCAGTAGTGATAGGCATATCTAGTCCAGACAACGTTCTGTGCACTTAAACTCTTCTAAAAGGCATGAGGAGGACGATCTGCCTAATGTTATTTGAATATTATGTAGGCTTTAGGAGAAATGGAGGTTTCGGAGATTTTCGACCCCGCGTTAGAAGCCATGTTGATCCGAATAGAAACACATGTTTCAACCAATCATTCTTATATTATACTATGGAGCAAAACGAACATAAAACAAAACGACGAATATTAAATAATAACTTTATATGGACTATAGATTTTTTTTTTAACCGACCGGTTCCGCTTAGCCTAAGCATCATCAGGGTACAAATTAAACTAAACAAAAAATACCTATTGTGTGGTCATACATATTCGTACATACAGAGGGAGAACATAATATAAATTACAATAAGAGAATAGTGAGAAAACAATATAATGACATTTAAATTTAAACAAAGGAACAGAATGAGGCAAAACGTCAACTGCGAAGGTGGTTAAGGAATAGTGAGAAACTCAACGATGAATTTACTGATGATACTTAAGCTAAGCCAAACCGGTCGGTCATAGATATTAAGAAAAAAAAACTGTGGTAATACAAAGAAAAATTTTATTTTATTTTTTATAGTGAATACCGCACAAGAGTTCCAACTACTCCAAAACTTCTATGGCATCCCCAATCGGGGTATGTTGTGAGGCTGAAGATAGTGGGGAGGTAAAGAGATGGGTAAGAGCAGGGGTCTCCAAACTACGGCCCGAGGGCCACATCCGGCCCGCGGACAGATTTTGTCCGGCCCGCGGAGAGCTAGCATACTTGAAAACTCATTTTAGAGAACATATTTTTTATTGCAAATTAAATTTAGTTTACTGAAGTATTCTAATTTTATGTTGAATAATTATTAATATGACATCTACATTGATATGGTCATGGGCCAACTACTCATAACATTGTTGTAGGCTTATTGTTATTGTTTTTGTGATAAGTTGGATAAAGAAACACAGAATTGTAATGAGTAAAGACATGTATAGTGTGCAGAAAAATTAACTTCAGTATATAATAACCAACAAATTATTGACTATTTCACTTTTACTTTTTACCACCGGCAACAATGATAATATGGTTTTGGCCCTCGGAACTTACTGGAGTAATCAGTATGGCCCTAAGGCTGGAAAGTTTGGAGACCCCTGGGTGAGAGGAAGGCTGGGAAGTACCTGGCTATTCAGAACTGGTCACCAAACACAGCTAAAAGCCATTTCAAGCAACGTTTTGATTCTGAACGGTGTTCTTTCACCAGTGCGATACTTAGAGTATCTACCACTCTGGTATCCATTACATTTGTCGTACCACAAAGTGATTGTTTTCTGCGAAAATGTAAAATTAAACTCTCAGCAAAATTTAAGTCGTTGATTATCATTGTTTTTTAATAAACCTTTACCATGAATAAATATAACCTCAATTGCTTTGCTGAACAGCTTAGAACATTTTCCAAGCGTTATTCTAATTCGTCTCTCAGAAACTCGTTTACTTATAATCGTCAAAGGCTACTAGACGAGAAGACATTGTAAAAAGACACAAGGGGAGTGTGAGACAGGAAGAAGGGGAAGGAGTAAGACGAGTACCACTTAACAATTAAATAAAGGCAGGCAAATAAGCAAAATTTCATCATAAAATAATTAGAATTCCGTCTTATTATCTCATTTCTGATAAACGTGGGGCTTCGTTATGTTCAACTTCAAAACGGCTTTATTTTATCATGTAATATAACGCATGAGCAGCTTTAGATCAGCGTGGGCAGTAAGAAAAACAGCAAATCAACTGATAATAAAGATAGGTACCAACAGATGTGATTAATTGTTATTGAATTTGTTTTGTAAAAACACTGCTTAAACACTAACAAAGATAAGTAAGTAACTAACTAACCATCACGCCGTTTCACAGCAGGGATAAGCAGAGAGGACGGACCTCCATACAACTCTGTCCTTGCTTCACTAACATTCATGCATCGTCTCATACATACTTTTCTGTTATTCTGACTCTTCACGTGGCCCGATTCAAGTATTTGATTCACTTGATCGTGCCATGTTTTCCTCGGGCGTTCCTGACTTCTTTTTCCATTCACTTTCGCATCAAATATTCTTTTCAGACTTTTTTCTTCGGTCATTCCCTTCATATGCCCAAATCATCTAAGCGTATTTTTCTGGATCCTATTCATTACGCTACGTCAGCCTTGCATTTTTCCCGGATATCCACTAACAAAGATACTAACACAAATGAGCAACTTGAATACGCACACAGCTCACAGCATACATATTTAGTGTAGTCTAGAGAACACAGAATAATCTACCTTGACGTTGGCGGCGTTTTGGCATATGCAGTTACTGTTTCCGAAGCGTTATAGTAGGACGGTCGCTGGGGCGCTCGCGGCGTGGCGCGACGGTGTGGTTAGCTGAACTTCGCGCGTATTTATGAAAGTGTAGATTTATTTTTTGCAATAACTTCATATCATTTGTTCCAATATAATTCACATTTTGAAGCGTGCACGACAGGGTAGACAATAATTATGTGCCTATATACAGTGCACGCACGCCTCTTCGCACGAGGCTTTATTCATTCAGAGCTGAAGGCAGTTTTTTTATACACGTGCGGGATCGGGCCCAATTTCAAGAAGAGTATAATGGAAAGGCTTCGGGCCCAGTACAACAATGCCTGCCGCATGATGTTCAGTCTTCCCAGGCGCTGCAATGCTTCCGGTATGTTCACCGAGGGGCGAGTTTCAGGATTTGCAGCCTGCATGAGAACCAGGGTTGCAGGAATGAGAGAAAGGATCAAAAATTCCAGAAATTACTTTATCATGAAATCCCGTCACATCCCGAATTCTAGCATCTTGAAGCTCATTGTAGTAAGATATTGACCCTATCAATCTTAACGCTGCCAGAATGAACTCTCTCTTGATGGCCTTCTGTAGACATGATACCTGATATTCTACATTGGCAATTTTTACGTTTATTATTTTGTTTTTTTCTTATGAATTTATGTTTTTTCTTTTTTATTATGTATATTTGAATTACAATTTTTAGTTTATTTTATTTATAATTACCAATTATGGAATGTTTTGCATTGCACTACTCTTGCATACTTTTTGGAATAAAACTTTTATTATTATCATTATGTGTTGTTTAGAGAAAAACTAACTAACTAACCATCACACCGTTTCCCCGCAGGGGTAGGCAGAGAGGACGGACCGCCATGTTACTCTGTCTTGACACACACTCCTTTCCTTATTTTAATTCATACATACTCTTCTGTTATTTCGCATGACCCGACTCAAGTATTTGATTTACTTGATTGTGCCACATCTTCCTCGGGCGTCCTCGACTTCTTCTTCTTGTTGTTTAGAGGGGTTTATTATTTGCGTTGCTTTATTTAAAACAGGAAAAAAACTATTGTTGCAAAGCTATGCATGATGGGTTTCTTCGGTGATCGCGTTTCATACAAAAAACAGATGACTCAAGGTTTCAGATTTGCCGAAGATTCGCTTAGTGAGGGTCCAACGATTAACTACAATATCACTATCAAAATAGGTGTGGTCGTAAATCAGATATGCATCCTGAATAAATCATCGCATAACTCCGACACTTTAGAATTAATTCTACAGAAGTGCGTCAATCATTTTATAAGAGAATATCGGATTTTTTTTATGTTCCCACACAAAGCAGACACTTTGAAAAGCACTCCGAAATGTCTTCATTTTCGCGGAAGTTCACGTAGAGTGGTGAAATAGGCAGTTCCTCTGCGCCCGCGTTGCGATGACAGCTGTCACTTTGACAGATGGTGTTATTGGATAGACAGGCGCATAGTTACGTGACGTGACAGGACATATACTCTAAACATACTGATTTATGTGCAGCTAATTGCCCGATTATGGAAAGTGGAGGCTCTATTTTTTCTTCCAATGTTTTGTAATAATATTTTTTTCGTGGTTAGTTTAATTTATTTTTTTGGAAAAATTAACTTAACCTCAGCAATAATATACAAGAGAGAGCGCTGCAGTCAGTTTATACGTGGTTTGACCGACTCGGCTAGACCTGGTCGTGGCTAAGACAAGGGCTAGAGTATGTATACATCCATTCATAGCACATGTCGACATAATGTTTTTGTTTATTCGTATAACCACTTTTTTGCAGTATTGTTTAAAAAATATATATAGCATGTAACCTAATAAACCGTAGAGTTATGTCAATTTATTTCGCGTATCATAAAGTGTGGGCGGAGTCAACGGAGACGCGGGACACGAAGAACATTCTAACAATACTCCAAAGCGGTGTGATAATTCCGGAAAATTTGATGTCTCTATCTTTCTCGTGGCGTACGACGTAAAAACCCGTAGAAAGTGATTTATCCCAAATCTGTATAGGTTGGGTAAACAGAATTAGCTCTCTCTCCATCTATTGTTACTTCAAGAGCTTAACTAAGTTTGTGGGGGGAGAAGAAGGTGGAAGGCAAAATGAGAATAGGATAAAGGAGGAAAGACGGGAGCAGATTGGGAGGTTAGTTTCAATGATCTGTTTTAGGTGCAGTCGGGTCACGGATTTTTGTTTAATGTCACGTATAGTTGAGTTAAAGATGTCGATGTGGTAATAATTAATGTTGAATGAATTTGTAGACCTGTAAATGAATGAGATTTGTTTTGGGTTGGTGTTTCAACGAGGGAGATGAAAAGAATGTGGCTGTCTGCTGTTGCGATTAGAATCTTTAATACCGCACAAGAGTCTCGACTGCTCGCGACCGTCTGGAACCAGTGAGACTATGGCATCACCAATCAGGGTGGCCTCCATGGTCAAGTGGTAAGACGCTCGACTACGAATCCAAAGGTCGCGGGTTCGAACCCGGCGTGCGCCTAGAACTTTTATTTATTTAATTTGTGTCATAACACATTTTAATTCATATAAAAATAATTTAAAAAAAGTATATTGCCGCACGTTCCAGAGTGGTAGATACTCTTAGTATCGCCCTGGTGAAAGACCACCATTCAGAATTGAAACGTTGCTTGAAATGGCTTTAGCCGTGTTTGGTGACCAGATCTGAATAGCCAGGTACTTCCCAACCTTCCTCTTCCCTATCTCCTTCCCCTTCTACCTTCCTACCTTCAGCCTCACAACATACCCTATTTGGGGACGCCATAGTTTCACTGGCTCTAGACGGTTGGGAGCAGTTGAGACTCTTGTGCGGTATTCATATATGTTGTGAAGCTGAAGGTAGTGGGAGAAGGCAAGGAGATGGGGAAGAGGAAGGTTGGGAAGTACCTGGCTATTCGGATCTGGTCACCAAACACGGCTAAAAGCCATTTCAAGCAACGTTTCTATTCTGAATGGTGGTCTTTCACCAGGATGATACTTGGAACGTCACATGCCACTCTGGAACGTGCCGCAAATATACTATACATTATTAAATGTGTAACACATATTGATTAGATAAAATTTATTTGCGCACGCCGGGTTTGAACCCGCAACCTCTGGATTTGTAGCCGAGCGTTTTACCACTCGACCACGGAGGCCGTCAAATGCCAATCTAAAATGATTAAAATAACACTATCGAAAGTTTGGAAGTCTGGCTGGTGTGTCTGTTTTGTTTGCTTTTGAGCAATATAATTATTGATCCATTTCATAGCTAAGAAGCAATATTCAAATACAATTAATAAACGAAAAATGTTAATACTTTGTAGAAATGTAATTGTTGGGTCAACAAGTGAAGCGCTTAATGTGGTTATTTTTAACAGCTTTTTAAAAGCTTTGTTGGCTTTTAAAGGTTTTAAATCAAATTAACGTGTTAATGACAAAAAGCTACAAATTGAATTTTTCCGCTAGTTAAATTTTATTCCAAAATTTTCCCGATTTCGAAATCTATTAATACTCCTACTTTAACCTTTTCCAAATCAATAATGAGATAAAAATATTTAATGGTCTTTTATTAGCTTTCCAATCAGCAAGCAATTACATAATAAATAAATAATAATCGTTAATTAGCTTTTAGTTTATTCTAAAAATAGAACTTAGGGTTTCAGAAAACCCGTTTATAGAAACACAAATTAACAGACCAAGAGTTCCAACTGCTCCCAACCGTCTGGAGTCAGTAGGACTGTGTCATTCCCAATCGGGGAATGTTGTGATGCTTAAAGCAGTGCGAACGGAAAGGTGTTGAGGAAGAAGAAGTTTGAAAGCCACTCCAAGCAATATTTGTTTATTGAATGTTGGGCTTAAACTAGGGCGATACTGAAAATATCTACCATCTTAAGAGACAAGACAAGTTGTCACATAATATCACATCACTTTTAGGTATGGAAGCATGTTTTCACGTCTCCCTCGCCTCCGGCGCCTTCGCCCACTACGTCGTGTTATGCGACATAACTCAACAGTGTTCGAAATTATGTCCTATATTTTTGTTAACAACGATACGATGAAAAAGTGGTTATACAAATATACAAAACATTATGTCGACATGTGCTATGAATGAGTGTAAAAATGTGTGTCCATGAAAACCCTAGCCACGCCCGAGTCGGAAAAAATCAACAATCTTGACTACACTGTTTCGCAAAGCTATCCATACTGGTATATTAGTGCTGAGTCTGTGAATTTTGGCAGCTGGGTTCAACGGTAAAACATTGATTTTCGTTTGAATAATATCCGCATACTTTTTGGAGTGATCAATTAATAATCACGATGCTCTAATTTTTTTCTCTCTTAATAATATTTTTGACATAAAACGTAAATTTCGGAGAAGGTTGATACCAGAATTGGGTGTACCTGCGGTTCCAGTTATCGGTGACCGGCGAGGAACCGGTTATTTATCCAGTTCTTTTTAGAACCGGTTCCTGGTGCCAGAAAAGTTCCTCCAAGAAAATTGTTTTAGAAAAATTCTCATCGCCAAAAACACACTTTCATGAGGGGGGGGGGGTTAAATTTACAAAACGAAAAGAACTGTATTTTTATTTGCAAAAATTAGGAACCGGTTCCTCGGAGAAATAATATCGACGGTTCCAGTGACCGGCTTGGCACCGGTTCCTTTTAACCGGGACAGGAGTATCGGCCATGTCTAGTAAAATTCATGTTCGAACTACTTCGAGTTTCATTTTTTCCAAGCTAATTTGAAACCCGTTTTTCTTATCGCTTCCTTGGGAGATGATCTTTATTATCTAATTTCCATTTTAAACGCCCTAGACTTTTCCGAAGATATCATTATCAGAGTTTCCAAGGGCGAGAAATGTAAATAAGAAACGTTCATTAAATAATATTGATCCAAACTCCGCTCCAACAGCATACATAATATTATATTTAATAATAATGCGATCTTCGGACGAGGTATTTACATTGAAAATGTGAAAACTTTCCAAAGATACAAAAAAGGGAGATATTTTTTTATGTCAACTTAACATATGTAGACACATGCTAAAATACGATTTTTGAAAATGTAATAATAACTGTGTATAAGACCAAAGATCTTTAATTTATTTTTATGACCGACCCGTTTCGCTTAGACATCAGCATTAAACTAAACAAAAAATCCAAAGTGTGTGGTTATACATAATTGTACATACAGAGTGAGAACACAATATAAAATTAAATAAGAGAACAGTGAGAAAACTAAATAATAACATTCAAAGTATAACAAAAGAACGGAGAGAAAGAGACAGATAATATAAAATGAAAGACGCAAAACGTCAACTGATCAGATGATAAAAGAATGATGAGAATTTTTATGAGTTTACGGAAAATATACCTAATATTTACTGCTGGACAAATTGAACTGATTATTAAAAATATGACTATTAATTTTGATGACTTTCTTTATTTCTAGTGCTTCTATATTATTTAATATGTTGCCACGACTATTTTTGTGAAGAATATGAGCACCGGTGCTTTTATTTGAAGTATGATCCTTTTTAATAAGATAATTTGCTCAAGATAAGCGAAACCGGTCGGTTATAATCTTTTTTAATAAAATCTGCGGTCTTATAGAAATTTATTATTTTATTTTCATTAAATTAAAAGTGTTCATGTGTGAAATTATTACAACAGATAGTTAAAGCAGAAGTTGGAAAAGTTAGATATGACTGGCCAACTTATTGTTATAGCTTGCCAACTACCTGCAATATTGTATTAATCTCTAATTTATTTAATCTGTTGCCATGACCATTTTTACGGAGAATGTAAGCACCGGTATTTTTACTGAATGTGTTGGATTTGTTAGGTTCTAACCTTTTACTTATTATCCAGTCCCTACCTAGTTCCTGTCAGTTTGTTCTTTTTGCTGAGTGTCATTGTGAACAGCCATAAAACAAACCGGCGATAGTGGCCCCCTCCACCCGGCAACAACCACAAAAATCGGGACTTCTAGATCGCCGACCTAAGACTCGCCCCATTCGATTTCCTTCAAGACGTCTCAAGGTGAGCAAACTGGCATAAATCATCATTTATCCACAATATACAATTGAATCGTCCATCAAGTAACATTCGTTTTTACAGTCCACTCTAATTTAACAATTCATCCAAAACTGAAACGTATTCGGCGTTTGTCGCAGTTTCTGGATCGAACAGAATGTGTGATTGAAAATTCAAATTAATTAGTAATGTTCTATTCCGTATCAAGCAAAAGCACAAAGTGAAAGCTTCTTGAAAAAGCTCGCGTTGCAGCAATGCAAGCTTTCATTAATTTACGCAGGACGAATAATAAAATGAAAGTAAAAAAAAAAATTTATAACATTTCTTTAAAATATTTCATAAAAACATGTTAACGCCACTAAAGCACGGAGTGAATTTAATAAGCAAGTCAATTTTTCTTTTAAAACAAAAGCCATTGTATTTTTATTATTTAATTTAGCCAGCGGGAAGAACATAATGAACGGTAAAAAGTATGACAATTTTTCAAACAAGTTTTTGGCATTCCCTTTACGATGGAGGACATTAAACTAATTGAGGGCTAAAAAAATATTTTTAAAGTTTAAATAAAAAACGAAAGACGTTGAGCTTTTGACTAACGATGAAATTATTTTTGAAAAATAATAGGATCAAGAAAAGGACGCTTAGATGGTTTGGGCATGTAGAGCGAATAAACAAAGAAACGAGTGTGAAAAGAATATATTATATTATAAAATCAAAGAGTAAATTCAAAAATAGCCAACTGTTAAAAGTAAAGCTGACAACTATAGATATTATATAAATATATTTTTTTAAACCCACCGACGCTTCACCACGTAACCCGTCTCCCGAAAGGTAAAGAAACTACCCGAATGTATTTTTGAATGTTATTGTAAAGCCGCCTCTGTCAGCAATAATACAAATCCCTTAGTCACAGATGTTCACTATGCGACTCAATAAGCGTCCATTCCGGACAATAATAGTAGATATACCATAGATGAACTTAAACATTGTACCAGTCTGAAGTTGCCCCGAAAAAGGTGAAACCGGTCAGGTCTTAAATTTAAAAAATGTGGAATAGGATAGTTAATTTTTTTGTTCAAATTGGAATTAAATTTAAAGTATTAAAGTTTATTTATTAAAAAAATTTTTAATAACAATGATAATCCAAACACACAAATATGAAACAGAAAAAAGACAGAAACGAAAAAGAACAATGATCATGCCTAAAATCGGAATATATTCGAATGTTTAATAGTTTTCAATAGAAATGTGAGATCATTTAAGAAAAGTGCCGCTTTCCAATGAGGTCTTAGTGGCTTAATTGGCAGAGTGTTACTCCAGGATAGAGTAGAGGTTCCGAGTTATTTTTAGTTTCTGGCTTTTTCTGTTTCATATTTGTGTTTTAGATTTGTTGTATTTCAAAGATTTCAAAGCCACATAGCATATGGAATAGCTGGTAGGCGGGAGTTGCTATTGCCTTGCTAGGTCCTCTTATAAAAATACAAAAAGTAATTTTACGAATTATATTTAGAAAGCCCTTCAGGCACCCAACAACGCCTTTCTTTCAACTCTTAGGAATCAATATCAGACAGTTATATCTTAAAAATAACTCATTATTATAAATCTTTAATGTATATCATACATAATTAAAATACAAGGGCTAAACAACAAGAAAGACTTTTAGTACCTAAATACAATACAGCTTTTGCACAAAGACACCATATGTACATCGCGCCTCACACTTACAACAAACTCCCACCACAGACTGTAGCCATCACCAATATGTATTCCTTTAATCAAAACATTCCTAAATGGCTAATGAGTAAGGACCGCAAGGAAATTGAAGACCTCCTAAAATAGCACTTGAAATTCTTCACCATGACAAACTAGAACATTGTGCAACAAATATCATCTTTTTTTTTAAATTATTCTACTTGTACTCACTGTCACTTACCTCAGAACAGATTCTTATAACCCAGTGAAAGAAAAAAAAGAGATAATTTGTTAGATTCTTACCTTTTTGTTTATCGTTCAGTTCCTACCTTATCCAACCATTTCACTGTACTCAATTTCTCAACTTAATTTCTGTATTTAACAACATCGAGTTTTAAAACAAGTGACAATTGAGAAACAGAAAAAAAGTTATGTGAAAAAACGTGTTTGGTTCGTTGGTGTCTCGTTTGGTTGTTCAGTTTGTTTTCGCAGCTTCGGATCCAACAAGATTGTTATTATAATTTAAAAAAACGTATTATTAAATCGTCAAAATGGAGTTTCACCACGAATGAACATTTTCAAAATGAGAAATTATATAATAATATGTGTTTGAGCTTTAAAAGAACAAACCTACGAGCGAAAAAAATCGTCACGATCTCGGTAATGTATTAAAAGCAGGTGCTTTGTATGTAAACCAATTTAGTTAAATTTGTTTTTTTTTCTCGTAAATCTTTTTTTCCGGAGCGTCCAAATTGTCGACTTTTCTCGAACATTTAGGAAAGTCAAACGTTGCCAGTGGCGTGCTGTCCTACTGAGAACCTACACATTCTATTATTTAGCGGAATATTCGACATAAAACGTAAACTCTCTCCAGGGGAGCGCAAAACGAGGTATTATGCTAATAAGGGCGATAAACAAAACGGCGGAGGAAAAAA
Source organism: Drusus annulatus (assembly GCA_022651775.1). Classification (NCBI taxonomy): domain Eukaryota; kingdom Metazoa; phylum Arthropoda; class Insecta; order Trichoptera; family Limnephilidae; genus Drusus; species Drusus annulatus. The sequence goes on from JAGWCC010000058.1 coordinate 812,573, forward strand.
TAATAGAAAAAAAACAAACAAATATGTGGGCGATGGGAACGATAATCCACGAGGACTGGGGAATTTAATCTGGCTGGAAAAAAAAGAGAAAGGTGAAGTGAATTGAAAAACCACGCTACTATAATAAAAATACGCGAACCTACTACGAAAAAGCTTGCAAAGTTCAATACAATTATTGTTATGCGCCAGATATAGCCTAGTTTCTCTATTTCAGGTAGTGAGATGTCACGTGATTAGTTAGCTGATTTACTTAGCTCAATTATCTTCCATGTACCTAACAGAACTATTCGATTCAAAATTATTTGACTGTCGTTTAGATATTCGCTTGTACCTCTTCTGATGGGACTGACACAAGAGACTCTTAGCTAACGGTCTGCTTGCTTTCAGTGAAGCCAGCGTGAGAGCACTCATTTGAACCCTTTTGGTAGGACTGGCACAAGTATAGCCTGGTTCTCAGTGAGTCAAAGGGTTAAAGCCCCTTGTGGTAGAACTGACACAGATGTAGCCTGGTTTTCAGTAAACCAAAGAGTAAAGGAAACCTAAAAAATTTCTGTGGGAGGATTGAGACAATTGTAAATTGTTCTCGGTGGACCCAGGAAACGAATTATACCGAAACTATTGATATATAGTAAGGTGAAGCAAATGTATGTTTTACATTAATTGATTGAACCCAAATAAAGACTAGTTAATGGGTCTATCGTTAAAATTGAGAATTTTATTTCATAACCCGTTACGGTAGCTTCACACGATCGTTCAACTGTCCAACTCCGAACCCGGCTCGGAGTTGGACGGTTGGACGATCGTGTAGTGGCTTATATTCCGATCGTGTAGTGCTTAGACCGGTCGGTAGCTGAGTGGAGAACGCGTCGAATTCCCACCCGGGCGTCGTGCGTTCAATTCCTCTGCTGGCTAAGTCTTCCATCATTGCACAAGCAACATCTTCCGCTTTTTATGATGGCAGTAGGAGTTTTTCAAATATTGTCAAGTTATTTGTAACCCAGGAATGTTTGTCTTACTTTTAAAAAAAAAATAGATATATTTTACACGATCGTCCGACTACACTGTCCACAGCCATCTTTATTATCAAGCCGTCTTGTAGACTTGGCGGTAACTACAATTTCAAAGTAAAGAGACCTTTTTACCCAAGAAGCAAAAGCGATATTCCTGCATCGATTTGAAAGATTTCAATATTAAATATTGGTGAATTTAATTAACAGCAAAATCAGTTATTATTTTATTTTCCAAGATATTATATAACACGTAAATTATAATTAAATATTTTATACTGGTTCCAAAGTAGTTTAACGTTAAATTATAAATACCTTCTTATTATATGCATATAAAAGATATTAAATGTTTGTATCTCGATTGATTTTTGGAATATACTCGTAATGCCGGAGTGCGCTTCCTCCTCATTTAGCCAACGTTTCAGACAGCATTACAGTGTCCATCATCAAGGCAAATGTTAAATCTTCAATCATGTAATTTAGGGTTTTGTTTCATAATAATAAATATGTTGAGGCTTTAAATGAATCGCAATTTTTACATGAATTATGAATATCACGCCGAAAAGGAAAAAGGGCTACAAAGCCATTTTAAGAAGTTTACACCAGAGCACTTTTTTAACAATCAAATTCATAAGGCTTCTGTACCTGGTTGAATTTTGAAAGAAAAAGTTAACAAGGTAACTCAATGCTCTCACCAAATTACCTGAAGCGACAAAAAAGCTAAAACAAGTTACAAACTTGTTTCGTTTGAGTAAATCCTTCTCTCGAATGGTAAATATATTTAAATGGCACAAAAATTCAGTTTCAAACGAGAGTCAAATCATTCGATGTAGAAAAAAAAACTGATTTAAAACTGCATTTTTAACTATTTTTTTACCAAAGCGTCACTTAAATTTAACCCCTTTGCCTTTCCAGCGACGATATGGCACTGGAATATCCTGTTGAAAGGATTTTGCCAGAGTTTAAAAGTCACGAAGTAAGTTTTGTCCAATTTGATGATACGCGGTCACATAATACGCCGCTCTGATGTGATACGTGATACGGCCCGTCCCATTTTGAGTCGGCTTTTGAACGATCGTCAAAGGAGATACGACGTGCGGATATGACGTGGTGGTGCTTTACGCAACCCTGGCAATAAAGGCTGATTCACACCAACGTTCGGTTCCGCTCAGTGCCGATATTGTTCCGCAAGAGAGCTTATTGATATGGTATGAATATCAATCAAGGAGTATGTGCCAAGAGAAAGTTGTGTGGCAGTATATCCTTCTGCCCACCCTTGTGATATTTAACTACTTATTTAGTTAAATAATTATTTTGAAGTGTAAAAATACTTACAACGCAGATTTTTTTTTTTTAAACCATTTTTTTATCACTAAATAATATTATTATTAAGTGTTAATTATTAATTATTTATTCTTCATTAGAAAAGCGCAGGAAAGGCTTTGATTTAATTTTCATTTACAAAATTATCAATTGTTTTATTGACTCACCTTCTCTGTTGCAACTTATCCAGTTCAACATTCCTTGCCGTAGACTCACTCAGAAACAATGAATTGCTGTTTCTCAGTCATCACTATACTAATTGTGTGTATAATTCTCCAATGTCTAAAATATCAAGACTTGTTAACTCAAGCCATGGTCTCGAAATTTTTGGTAGCAGTCTAAATGATTTTTGTCATTTTTTACGACTCTACCAAAACTTTGACTAGACCATGGCTTGAATGTTCTCTCTTATATTTATTTTGTCCTATTTTTGTCATCGCTTCATTTATTATTATGTATATGCTGTTCCTTCCCTGCTGCTCTTTTTTCCATTTCGTGTTTTATATGTCTTTTTTGTAATTGTACTTTAGTCCGTTAATTTATTAATAAATAAATATGCCGACTGATGCCGAAATCACGAACGAAAAATTAAAGCTTCGCCTGTCATGAAGCTTAAATGTGGCGTAAAATTCTCCACGAGTGACGTTGGCATCTTTGACAACAAAGAATACAGCCTACTTTACGATAAACACGCGATTAGGTATATTATTTGCGGTGACGAACACGAAACCTCTGTTAAGTAAGTAAAAATGTTTCTGTTATTTTAGCGTAAAACACTATTGCAAACTTAGATGAATTAAATAATGTAGATAAGTTACTGAGACACCGCACGTGACTGTACGAAGCTAAGCCAACGTGGCATACCTGAGATTTACTGCGTTTAGTCTCGCACAAACATTCGTTTGACGAACAAGCTGTCACCAACTGCCACAAACGCATCGCTGTAAGCTCTTTTCTGAGATAAAATGCCTTCCTGCGCTTTTGACAAGTGTAAAAATCATTCGGGAACAAAAAACAAATGTCATGGAGTTTATTTTCATGCGAAGTACACACAAATCACTTATTATTTCAATTATTACAATTATTCACAACCAAATGGTGTAAGTGAGATAGCGAATGCCGAAATACATAAGTGTGTGGATGACAACCTAGCGACAGTACACGAGTACGTCGCATGCTACTTCGCTCGTAAGTTCGTTAGGGAAGAGAGGGCTTGTAACGCGGAGAATGTAACGCGGGACGTTCATATAGCTATCTCATTCATACACACATATTCTGCTTGGTATGGCTATCCCTTTCATGCATTATGAGATCTTAGAGCTTGCCAAATTTATCTTTTAATTTGTATGAATATGACGTGTCTTGTAATTTATGTCTATGATTGCAAAATGAAGAAAAATAACTAAAGGCGACATACCACTCTAAAATCAGTTACATCGCAAGAGATTTTCCCGAAAATATTTGAAATTTTTCGTTTCTTTTTTTTTTGTTTTATAGTGAATACTGCACAACTACTACTCCCAACCGTCTGTAGCCAGTGAAACTTTAGTAACCCCAATTAGGAGAATGTTGTGAGGCCAAAGGTAGTAGGAAAGGGAAGGAGATGGAGATGGGGAAGAGGAAGGTTGAGAATTACCTGGCTATTCAGATCTGGTCACGAAACACGACTAAAACCCATTTATAGCAATGCCACGATTCCGAATGGTGGTCTTTCACCAGAGCGATAAATTTATTATTTTATATGTATTATTATGAAATACATTAATTAAATAAAATGTTTTTGCGCACGTCGGAATTGAGCCCGTGACCTCTGGATTCGTAGCCGAGCGTCTTACCACTCGACCACGGAAGCTGTCATTTTCATATAATATATCTCACTACGAAAAATTTTAAAAAATACCTCCGATTTACTTAATTTAAAATTTGCTCTCATACACTAAAAATAAATATATAAATAAAAAATAAAAGAATAATTACAATATATTTATGTGTAAAAATCAGCAAAATTTGTAATTATTATGAAATGGTGATTGTGTCCTGCCAGGTAAGTATTTTGCTGTATATGTATATAAACTAGCAATAAATATTAAGTAGAAATTAAGATTTGTACAGCGTCCTTGAAGTGATTTTTCAGAAAAACGGCGCTATACAAATTATCCAAATATTATTGTCATTATTACCGTAAAATGATTTCCAAAAACGTTTTTTTCGGCGATGAATTAGTTAAGTACATCTCAAGAGACTCCCCTCAAACATTTGAGATTATAATATATATTATGGAGATGTGTTTTTATTAAGTTCTACTTGCTTCTACAAACTACAAAATTAAAGCACTTTTCTAAAAACTTTAAATTTTAAATCTCGTTCATATTCATCCCCGCAGAGGGCAAGGGAAGAGGATGATTAAATTTAGAAAAACATGTGAACTTCTGGTACAGCAATGTAAGGCTTATTTCTGAAAGTGCCCGTAAGCCCGTCGAGGCACCTGGGAACCTACATGGAAGAGAAGTTTGTTAAATCGAGTTTAAAAGGAAAAACTTTAGCTAGAAAGCTCTGCATCGAAGAAGAAAAAATAGATTATAAGTCCTTTGTTTGATTTGGTTTTGTAAAAAATACATTTGATACATATCATCTAGGATACAGTTATGATTTTTTTTACAGTGAATACCACACAAGAGTCTCAACTGTTCCCAACCGTGAAAAGGGGTAACAGATGGAGAAGAAGAAGGTCAGGCAGTGCGTACCTGGCTATTCAGATCTGGTCACCAAACACAACTGTTGGATCCGAAGTTGCGATAAAACACAGAACGTGTTTTCAGCTTCATATGAATTTGGAAAATAGTGGACTGTAAAACGATAAACTATACTACTTGATGGAAGTGTTCAATTATGGATGTAGCAATATTATTCGAAATTAAGGGAAAATGGCAAACCACTCACTCACCGATGTAGTCAAAGTGGAAGTTCTTGAATATTGTTACACGATTATATTGTTAACGAAACGAATCACAAGAAAACGCCACACTTAATTTTATATTACTTGGAGAACCACAACAAACCGACGAAGAAGCGAGAGACCAACGAACAACGCGAAACTACGTTTTTTGCGCATTGGCCTGAACCCAACCAAGAGAATTTAAATCTGTGAGAAATTGTTTGGATGCAGGCAAATTCTCTATGTTTTATGTTTAATATTGTTTAGTTGTTAGTGTCTGTATCTGTGTTTTCTCCTAAATAAATTAAAAAAATTAAATTTAAAATGAGCCGCAGTTTTCCATGTCAAAATGTACGACAAAATCATACCATGCTAAAAAAGTGCCAAACACCTCGGAGTGACACTCGACCGAAAACTACGACGGAACACACACATTACCGAGACACTTGCGAAAACGAGACGGACAGCAAACGCACTATACCCCCCTATCAGCTACAACAGTAAACTAACCCTAAAAAATAAACTAATCATTCACACATAGACAATCCGACCAAAACTTAAATACGCTTCACCCATATGGTCTACATTAAATACAAAAAGACTCGAATCATTTCAAAATGCAATGCTTCGACGATTCACCAAAAGTCCCTGCTTCCTCAGGAATAGCATCAATAACACGGACTCTAAAATCAAGCGTTGGGAAAAACTTCAATGTTTTGTGAATGCTTCACGAATTGCTAGTTCTTTAAAATGAACCCTTCGCAGTCAACACTTCAATTGAAGTCAAACTCGTACAAAAGAGATTTGAATTTATCCGGTTATTTGTTCAGTTCTTTTTGGAACCGGTTCCTCGCCGAAAAAAACACGTCCTAGTCGGTAGAGCTTAAAAAGTGAAAAGAACTGGAACCGGTTCCTTGCCAAAATAAAACGTACTTCATATTCGTAAAAAGCATTTACATTGTGGCTTGCCATATTTATAAATAAAACACATTAACTTTGTTTATAACCACTTTATTATTTAATATTACGTCTACCGGTTTCGGAAGTGCCCTTCCATCATCAGGACCATATTAAAATTAATATCAATTTTAATATATTTAAATATTTATTCAAATTATAACAATATTTTTATATTGCCCAGGTGATGGAAGGGCACTTCCGAAACCGGTAGACGTAATATTAAATAATAAAGTGGTTATAAACAAAATTTATGTGTTTTATTTATAAATATCGCCCAGGTGATGGAAGGGTACTTCCGAAACCGGTAGACGTAATATTAAGTAACAAAGTGGTTATAAACAAAGTTTATGTATTTTATTTATAAAACGTACTTCAATTGAAGTACTTTTTCTAAATGGCTTTGAAGTTCAATTTCACAACTGAACTGCTACAAATTGAAGTAGTTCTTTATAATCTAACTTCCGTTGAAGTATTTGTTCAATGAAATGAATTGAATGAAATTAATGAACGCTAAAATGAACTATAAACTTCAATTGAAGTATTTATTCAATGAACAATGAATGAAGTAGGAACTGCTGCCAAAAGGAGTAGTCCTTTAAAGTAGTTCTTTCAAACGGCCATAGCGCTACTAAAATTTCTCCACTCCGGTAGCACATAATAGATTTAGCCAAAACATTTTATTCCAAATTTGATTCAAACCCGAATCTTTCTATTTCCGACCTTGGCCGCTAGACCTCTGGCACGAACCCCCTTAAAACACATCTTACTCCATCTCCATCTTATCCCCTCCCTAACTTTGGTGAGTGGGCTTAAATGAGGACTGCTATAAGCACACAAAACACAGTCTACAAAATTTCACTTAAAGTACTTGTATACAAACATATACACAAAAAAGCCTACCATAGCCTCCTACAGCACTTATCGTTATACAAATACACCCGTCTTATTAATCCATATCTTACAGCCCCTTCCCGCCCCCAATTCCGCCCCACCCACTCCCGAACACGTGTCTGTACGGTATTTAGAAATAACCGTCGCAATATAGGGAGTGCGAAAGCGCCGCAGGCGGAACATGTATATTAAAAAAAAATGCTTATATCTCACAACAGTATTTCACAAAAACACAATATGTGGCCAGGCTTTAGGCAAAAAAAAGAGCGGTGAGTTCTGGCGCTATGTAATGTATTCAATGTCAATGCGAAAGGCTAGTTCGTCGAGATTTTTAATCTAAAAGTTTGTGGTTCCTGAATGGGCAGCACACAAAGTTTTGGGCGGCTTGAACGAAACCCACCAAAACTTTTGTAATCATCACTTTAATCTTTAAGTCTTTTTACAGTCAAATTCATAAATGTTTTTTTTTATTTATTTGGAACATTTGACAGAGTGACAACATTACATGCATACTGACAGATACAAAATAAATGGTAGGTCATCAATCCATTTCCAAAATGTTCACATCATGCAATTAGAAATACACTGTATTACACTAATAAAAACAATAGAAAAATAAAGAAAACAACCGTCTATAAAAAGAAATATCAACACAAGCTTAAATTTAGGAAGAAAACATTATAAAACATAAAATTACAATTAAGTTGTATATGTGTGTACCTTTTTTCTGTTTTATGTTTTAAGTAAAAATGGTATTTAAGATTTGCTTAAACCTAAAAGGTGAGTTCGTTAATCTTGCCACTACAGTGGATGTTATACAGTCGACACATTCGTATAAGAGGTTGGGAGAAGGTTAAATTAGTTTTTTTGAAAGGAATGTAAAAAGTTTCGGGGTTTCTTAAATGACGGGGATTAGTATTAAATTTACTTGTGGATAAAAGGGAAGATTCCACGTGGTTATTTATAATTTTGTAAAGAAATTTTACGTCATTTTTGTCTCGACGTTCTTTCAATTTTTCCATTTTAAAACATTCCAAACGCTTCTGATAGTCGTCAAGCAAAGTGGACAATCCAGCTCTATAAGAAAATGCTCGGACTAGTTTAATGTTTCTAAAAATATATAAGATATCCGACTATTACTAATCCACAGGTCACCGGTTTAAATCCCGGAATGCGCAAAGTTTTATTTATTTAATTAGCTTGTTTTATTTCAAAATAAATAAATTTAAAAACCACATAAATCTAAAATTCACTTGAAATGGCCGTGTTTGGTGAACAGATCTGAATAGCCAGATACTTATCCACCTTCCCCTTCCTCAACTTCTTCTCCTCATCCAAATCGATGCCCTGAAAGAATAGAGTTTAAGATTTGCCTTACGATCTTTAAAGCACTGCAGGGAATGGCACCAGCCTATATATATCGGAACTGTGTGTCCGACAAGCCTTAAATAGTAGACAGCTTACATTGAGGTCAGCAGATGTATGGTAGATACTGCTGTTCGATCAATTGAACAATCTCGATCAAATAAACCTGTCTACTATGATCGCGCGAGCTTCCCTCAAAACTTGCCAACATACAGAACCTAGCAGAGTTCAAACGAGTCTTAAAAACCAAATTGTTTGAAAATCCCACATACAAAACGTAGCTTATTAAAATTTCATTTCTTTGAAAACGTCCCTAATTTGCTTTGTTTCGGTTTTCTCCTTTCTTCTATCATTATAACTCAATGTCCTCACTATCTACTAAAAACCATATACTCATTGTCATAAAATATTTATTTTCTTTTGTTACTTGCTATATTTACACTGTTTGGGGACAGTTAATATGTTGGCACTTAACATCAATATTCAAGTATTATAAGTAAACGATTCTAAAAATGCAATCGTATTTCCTTTTCTTTGATTTGACAAATGTGTTAACATGAATTCATATGTTTCATCTGAATTTTTATACCCTTAGCTCCTGGTAAATTGTTTTTTAATCTGTTGATGTACACATACACTGTTATACCCATATCTGAACCTTTTCTCTAGTGATTTATGATAACGATCATTATTTTAGATAGTTTTAATTTGTATACATATTATGTATTATTTTCTCCTTGTTGGTTAATCTTATTAGCATAATTAATTTAGCATGAAGCTCACTTGAGGTACAATATCACAAAACTGCGCTATATAAGTTCACTGTTATTATTTTAAATGGTATCCCTTGGAATGGCTCATATTCACAAAGGTATAAATTCCAAGATCAGCATTTTGTCGATCTGTGCTACTCGTAAAATGTCAATACAACGGAAAACTTTGTCTATCTTCTGCCTTACAGACTCTTATTTCAAGCCTAGATAGTTTAGCGTTGTCTTTCTATAAAATAACACGCAATCGACATCTGGAGAATTGCTGGAATAAAAAAAATGAAAACCCTCGTCAAAAGATGGATTCATGATTCGATCATTCTTCTCTGAAGCATTCCCAATCAAATATTTAATAGTTCAGACGCCCCTTGGAGATTGACAAATGAGTTTAAAATCACACGCAAAAAGAAACCCTCCCCAAAATTGAGCGTCAATTCAATTCAATTCCAATCAATCATTGATTTAAAAAAAAAAACATTCCTTATTAGAAACCAGCGGGGAGCTAAAACGCATCAGATTTGTTTTAGGGGATGAACTTGACTTGCCAAGAACAAAATAGTAGTTGCTTTGATTCACCCAATTCTAATACAGAATAATGTCTGCTAAAATACATTTTAGGTAGGAATATAATTGGGTGGCTAAGAATTATAAAAGTTATTTTTTGATTTGGTAAGTTTTTCAGCACCAAATGTGTTTTCCGCTTCAGACGAATTTGAAAAATAGTGGACTTTTAAACGATAAACTTTACTACTTGACGGAAGAGTTTTATTATGGATGTGGAAAGATTGTTTGGAATGAAGGGAAAATGGGAAACCATTCACTCACCAATGTGGTTGAAGTGGAAGTTCTTGATTTTTCTTACACGCAACGAATCACAACAAAACACCACACTTAATTTAATATCACTTAAAAACAAACCGACGACCGAGCGAGACACCAAACGAACGAACGAAAAACGTTTTTCACATAACTCTCTTCTGTTCCGATTGTCGATTGTTTTGAAACACAGTGTTGTTGAATAAAGAAATCGAAAAGATAAGCAGCGGGATAGGTAGGAACTGAATGAAAAACATGAAAGTAAGTACCTTTTTAATTATCACTTTGAAATCCAGCAACAATGTTTAAATAATAATTATTATAGAACAGCCTTGGCCACCGTGGAAAATGGTTTATATCACACCGATGAGTTACGATGATGGAAGGGAAATCAATTTGTAAAATGCGAGAATATAAGTAGAAAAATATACGAACACGCCACAAGTCAATAAGACCTCGAGTTGAAACGGCCATTCCGTGCTTTAGGACATGTGGTAAATTTAATGTTTAGTAGCCATTTTAATAACCTGTAAATAATAAAGGGTTTTTTTTGTATTCAGTTTTGAACGACAAGGAGGGGAAAAAAACAAAACACAACAGCGACAAAGTTTAAAACGATAAATCTAGGTTAAGCCTGATTCACACCAACGTCCGGTTCCGCTCAGTGCCGATATTGTTCCGCAAGAAAACTTATTGATATGGTATGAATATCAATCAAGGAGTATATGCCAAGACAAATTTGTGTGGCAGTATAACATTCTGCCCACCCTTGTGATAGTTAACTACTTATTTGGTTAAATAATTATTTTGAAGTGTAAAAATACTAACATCTCAGATTTTTTTTATCAAAAACCATTTTTTTTTCACTAAATAATATTTTTATTAATTATCAATTATTAAAAATATTATTTTGTGATAAAAAAATAGTTTAAAAGTGTATTTTTACACTTCAAAATATATTTAAATAAATTTGTCTTGGCACATACTCCTTGATTGATATTCATACGATATCAATAAGTTTTCTTGCGGAACAATATCGGCACTGAGCGGAACCGGACGTTGGTGTGAATCAGGCTTTATGGAAGTATTTCTTTGATTCGGGGACTTATGTCACCCGGGTTATAAAACACAAGCATAGTAGCCTGCCTTGAAGCCTATTTGTGGCGTGAGGTCAGCGTGTGGACGAAATTATTGATAATGCGTATTTAAAACTTGTGTCATTCATTTTTCACTTAAATTATTCAACATTCAACTATAGTAGACGTCTGCTATACGCCCAGAAAAAATAAATAGACACATTAGAACAATAATTAAAAAAAAAAACGAATCTACACGTGATAATGCATGGCAAGTACCAGCAATTTCTGCATCATGAAGATATCGTCGCTGGAAAGGCGAGAGAGCTTAAGCGACACTTTGGTAGAAAATGAGTCAAATATGTACTTTTTATCAGTTAATTTTTCTGCATCGAATGCTCTGGCTCTCGTTTTATTCTGAAAACTTTTGTGGCCCTTCAGCCATCTAAAATATATTTACATTTGTTTTAAAAACAAAGTCTAACATTTCCGGGTTACGAATAACCTGAGAACATTTAAAAAAAACTCCTATTGCCATCATAATAAGCGGGAAAGGTTGTTTGTGCAATGATGGAGGACTTAGCCAGCAGATGAATTGAACCCACAACGCCCGGGTGGAAATCTGATGCGTTTGTCCACTTAGTTACCGACCGGTCATTTGGGAGAAGACTTGACTCATGCCACATAAGTTTGAGACTTTTTTAAGCTTTTTATCGCTTGAGAAAACTCAGTGAGAGCATTGAGCTACCTACGTATCTTTGAGACACGCTACCAAAGTTGCAAGTCGAGATGCAGTAAGGTCGTATAAAATTATTCATAATATGATAGAAGGTCTATTTTGAAGCATCTTCAAGGAAAGGGAAGAAATGCAGAAAAAATGAACATCTACGAGGCCTGTTCAAAACAAAAAGAGAATTTTGAATTTTCGCGTACTGTCTACATTCGATTATCGATTTTTATTTTATTTTGTTATGTTGATACACATATGTTTATCATATGTTAGCATTATCAACCATTTTGGATTGTCGATCGATTTTTTACTTTTGAAAAAATGGACCAAAGAATATGTATTAAATTTTGCGTTAAAAATGGAATAAAGTGCTCCAAAGCACTTAAAATGTTGACTGTGGCATTCGGCGAGTCTACTTTGTCTCAAAAAAGTGTTTATAAGTGGTACAAGCGCTTTACAGAAGGCCGAGAAGATGTTAATGACGATGAGCGTCCTGGAATTGTGGAAAAACAAATCATGGATTTTATTCTTTGAATTTGATGGATTTTTTTCAAAAGTAAAAAATCGAAGAACACACAAAAACGTGACTAACCTTTCCAATTGTCAAAAATAAACCACTAATCCAAAATGGCTGATAATGCTAACATATGATAAATATATGTTTACCAACATAACAAACAAAAAAATCGATAATCGAATGTACACAGCCCGCGAAAATTCAAAATTCTACTTTTCTTTTGAACAGATCATGTACATGTATATTTAACGCAACACACTATAATTTCTGGCAGATAGAAAGTGAGATATATTGAACTACTAAGGCGTATTCATTAATGGGGTATGTTTTCCACCTTCCGATTGATTTAACAAAGTGACTGATATATTTCACGTGTTGAGAAGATAAAAGTCAGAACACAAATATAAAAATATATTTATTTCTAAGAAAATACACAATAACAGGCTTAACCTTAAGGCTAAGGATAATAATATGATAATTATGAAGGAAATAACGATTATTGATATATTTCCATTTTAATTTCCCTTTACAGGGATAGAAAAAATAACCCCTTAGGATATATATTGGCAGTGGCTGTTCGTCATATGGGGTCAACGTGGATGATCCCCTCAAAAAATATCCAAAGATTTGTCTTTATCAAAATGAGTCAATTCTTTAGACATCAATTTAATTACCATTTGCAGAAATTGTGATTCGTGCGAAATAAATATTTATTTGAAAACCTAAAAGTCACCGTGGTCGAGTGGTTAAGACACTCGACTACGAATCCAGAGTGGCGGGTTCAAATGCCGGTAACCAACTAACTAAGTAACCATCACGCCGTTTCCCCGCAGGGGTAGGCAGAGAAGACGGGCCGCCATATAAATCTGTCTTGACACACACTCCTTGCTTTATTTACATTCTTACATCGTCTCATACATACTCTTCTGTTATTCTGACTCTTGACATGACCCGATTCAAGTATTTGATTTACTTGATCGTGCCATGTCTTTCTCGGGCCTCCTCGACTTCTTCTTCCATTCAAATTCGCATCGTATATTCTTTTCACACTCCTTTCTTCGTTCACTCGCTCTACATGCCCAAACCATATAAGCGTCCCTTTCTTGATCCTATTCATTACGCTCAGATCAGCCTTGCATTCTTTCCGGTTATCCACATTCTTAATACGGTCATACATGGTTTTACCGCACATACGTCTCAAAGATCTCATTTCCACAGCATTCAGTCTACTTTCATCCTTCCTCTGCCAGTTCCATGCCTCACTGCCATACATTAGGATTGGTATAAGCACTCCATTGTGGACTGCTAGATTCGCTTCCTTGGACAATTTCTTATTTGCGTCAACAGCGTTCAATCTGTGGAGTTTCCTGCATTCACCCTTCTTTCAATATCCTTATCAGCCTTTCCGTCTCTCTAGGACATACTTCCTAAATACACAAGCTCATCCACTTACTCCAAGTATTCATCATTCACAACTATATTGCACGCTGTTCTCGTACTCTCTCTTTCAAACACTATGACTTTGGACTTACTTGCATTCATCATCAACTCATTTTGCATACATACTGGGTATATTCTGTCGGTGTTGTTTGATAATTCATTAATATAACTCAGTCTACATATTGGAACCATAAATTACAATTATTTAATGAAAGAATTAAAATTATTATCACTCTCAGACATAAGGCTTGTTTCCGATTAGACTTGTATTTTAAAAAATTTTAATGGTATTATAGACAGCCTTGATTTACTTAGCTTAATAACCTTCCATGTACCTAACAGAACCATTCGATCCGAAATTCTTTTTAAATGTAACAACAACATCAGGACTGAGTCATTTAGATACTCACTTGTACCTAGATTGCATACAGTGGGTAATTATTTCGCTGAAATAGTAGATATATTCAACTGCACTGAATCTAGTTACAAGAAGGCTATAGTAGCATACCTTTTTCAAAAATATTACTGTTAATTTATTGCATTATAATATTTCTATTAACTTCCTCATGTTTTTGGGTGATAATCACTTACTCCATGTTATTTTTATGTCACTATTATTTTATGTTATATATTACACTGTTATGAAAAAGTCCATAAGGGCGTTTATAATTAAATAAATATAAAATAATATATAATGTTTTTGCGGCACGTTACAGAGTGGTAGATACTCTTAAGTATCGCCCAGGTGAAAGTCTACCATTCAGAATAGAAACCTTGGTTGAAATTACTATAACCGTGCTTGGTGACCAGATCTGAATAGCCAGGTACTTCTCAACCTTCTCCTTCGCCATCTTCTTCCCCTTCCCACTACCTTCAGCCCTAAAACATACCCCTATTGGGGATGCCATAGTCCCACTGGCTCCAGACGGTTAGGTTAGGTTAAGGCTCTTGTGCAGTTTCACTATTTATATTTTTTTTTCACTATATGCCATTGCCTATTGGTAACAGCTATTCTCTCTAATTACCCAATAAGTTTCTACTAACGTTATAAGTAACCATCCCACCAATTTTCACAGTTTAATGACATCATGTTGTCCATTTGTTCAATAGCGTTATGTGAATAGCAATAAATTTAACGTCAATCGATAAATTTGTTTTCATTTGATTTCTACACGTGATCTAATCGCTACAGATGGCATGTAAAATCATCGCTTTGATGTCCCGAAAGTAAAAATTGCCACCTGTCGCCAAACATGGAACATTAAACATTTCCTTTTTTTTACCAATGCGACAAAATATACCGTTAATACCCACCCCCGTCACCCTGCACAGAAATATAGCCACAGGTAATTAATAGGGGGTTTTCAGGCACATGGGGTTATTGAAAAATACCGCAAAAATGTAAAAACAGACCAAAAAAGATGGATAATGTTCACAAAGTAAACTCTTTAGGTAAAATATGATTAAAAAATACGCATTTTCAATTGAAAAACACGTAGAGCTGTTTTTTTAACATCAAATAAACTTTAAAATAACAGTTTCAATCAAAGTGAATTTTCGTAGTTTATTGAAATTATTATATTTTCCTGTTTTTCTTCGCATCCAATCTCGACGCTAATTTAATCCTTTAAACTTATACATGAACGTATTAAATAGGTTTTTTAGATAATAGATAAACAAATAAACAATGAATATATAATGCGAAAGTGAATAGAAGAAGAAGTCAAGGATGCCTGAAGAAGACATGGCACAATCAAGTAAATTAAATACTCGAATGTGAAGAGTCAGAATAACAGAAGACTATGAATGAGACGGTGTATGAATGTGAATGTGTGTCAGACAGAGTGTGTTGTATGGCGGTCCGTCCTCTCTGCCTACAGGGAAACGGCGTGATACTTAGTTAGTTTGTTAGTTATAATATAATCTCATCAAGTTTTTTTGCCATTCAAATTAAAACGAAATTCTTTAGAGCCACTAAAACGGGTGTATAAGATTAAAAGTTAACGTGTTCGATCCGGATTAGATTAATTTAATTATTAAATTAGATTTTTCGAGATAAAAGTGGTGATCAATTATTAAAACAGTATTCGCTATAAGGAAACATACTCCAGGGGCCTTAGTCGATGTGAACTACAAATCTGCAGTCCGACTGTAGATTGCCGGCGAACAAACGACAATTCACTTCGACTAAACATACTTAATTTAGTCGATGTGAATTGCAGATCTGCAGCCCGACTGCAGATCGCCGACCAACAAACGACAACTCAATTCGACTAAATGTACTTTATGTTGGGCTCCGGATGTAACAAAGTCGAAACTTAAAAAAAAACATTATTGGAACCTGTTAACATCAAAGATAATAATATTTAAATACGGAATTGAAAGCTGTATAGGTTTTCTGAAACTAGAATTTCATAAAAACCAAATACGTGTCCAAAAGCGATGTAAATACATTCCTTGCCGTGGACTCAGAGACAATGAATTGCTGTTCCTCAATCATCACTCTACTAATTATGGGTATCATTCTCCACTGTCCAGAATGTCGAGACTTGTTAACTCAAGCCATGGTCTTGAAATTTTTTGAACCTGTCTAAATGATTTTTGTCATTCTTTACGACTCTACCAAAACCTTGTTCAGGCATTGACTTGAATGTTCTTCCTAATGTATATTTATGACCTTTCTTGTCATTGGTTCATTAACATATTATGTGTGGTGCTGTCCTTTTTCTGTTGCTCTTTTTTCCCATTTCATTTTGTGTTTTTTTCTAAGTTGGACAATAGTCCGTTAGTTTATGAATAAATAAATACATAAAACGTCGGATCAAAAACAGGACGAAGAACCAACGTTTTTGACAGGCTCTATAATCTCATTTGACCTGATGATGGACACTGCAAGGCCGTCCGAAACGTTGAGTCAAGAAGGAAAATAATAATTGTCAACGTTTTGGACCGCCTTTCAGTGTCAATCACCACATCAGATCTGATAACGGACGCTACAGGGGTGCACGAAACGTCGGATCAAGAAAGACAGGAAGAAAAGCCAACGTTTTTGACAGCCTCAATCATCTCATGTGACCTGACGATGGACACTGCAAGGCTGTCTGAAACGTTGGGTTAAGAAGTAAAATGATAATTGTCAACGATTCGGACCGCCTTGCAGTGTCCACAATCACATCAGATCCTCCGTAGTCGAGTGGTAAGACGTCCGACTGCGAATCTAGAAGTCGCGGGATCAAATCCGGCGTGCGCAAATAACCTTCATTCAATTAAAATGGGTCATAACACATTTAATTAATATAAAATCATATAAAGTATATTTGCGGCACGTTCTAGAGTGGTAGATACTTTTAAGTATCGCCAACGTTGCTTGAAATGGCTTTAGCCGTCTTTGGTGACCAGATCTGAATTGCCAGGTACTTCCTTACTTTTCTCTTTTCCATGTACTTCCCTTCCCCACTACCTTCAGCCTCACAATATACTCTGATTGGGGATGCCATTGTCTCACTGGCTCTAGCAGTTGGGACTCTAGTGCGGTATAAACTATGTTTAAGAAAGAGTGTATAAAAAAATAAATTTAGCTTTAAAGAGTTCAGTATTCAAAAAACCTCCATACATAAGCAGGTAGAGGGTTAACCCTACAAACTACTATTCGTGTTTTGACTATCGTTAAAAATTCACCGGGATATTACCTTAGCTTCCCTAACCCCCACCCACCCCTTGTCCAGCAGTAAGAAAGAGAGCCTCCAGAAGGTTGCAGTTGTTATTTTGCTGTATAATTTTATGACGCTTATTTAGATTATCTCCACGATTACCCCGCTTTACTTTTCACGAAGTCCCTGCGACATTTCAACGCGCTTAGCCGAGCGAATTGTGGAAATAAAAAACCAGGTGGCTATTGTTTCAGCGATTCGGTTTCAGAAGCATAAACGCGATTAAGAAATGTACACATTTTCCCTGTCACCCTTTCACCCTTACCAGTTACCCTTATATTCGCTTCCCCTAATCCTATATCTCTTATTATACAAGAGGGGGTGTGGGTTAAGAGAGTGGGGAAATAAGAGGAAGAAGTTCCCTAAGGAAGCGACTTTTAGTGCTGGTAGTGACACTAACTTGCAGAGAGATTTTAGCCAGAGTTTTGGGAAATGTGGGGCGCGAAATGTTTTTTTTTTTTAATAAAATTTTTAAGTAAGTTGAAATTAAATACCTCGTCCAAAAACACTTCGTTATGCAATATTTAGAATACAATTTATTTATTTTATATTTTCGTAGAAGACTGATTTAAAAAATATATATTTTCATAGTAGACTTAATGCTGTGGAAATGAGATCCCTGGGACGTATGTGCGGTAAAATCATGTATGACTCTATTAAAAATGTGGATATCCGGAAAGAATGAAAGGTTAATTTTTTATTTATTTTTTATATGAATACCGCACAAGAGTCTCAACTGCTCCCAACCGTCTAGAGCCAGTGAGACTATGGCTTCCCCAAATAGGGTATGTTGTGAGGCTTAAGGTAGTGGGGAGGGGAGGAAGATTAGGAAGAGGAATTGCGCACTCCGGGTTTGAACCCGCGACCTCTGGATTCGTAGTCAAGCGTCTTGCCACTTGACAACAGGGGTCGTCAAATTCAAATTCAGTTCCAACTACTACGAACTGTCTCGAGCCAGTGTGACTATCTATGGCATCCCCAATCGAGGTATGTTGTGAGGCTGAAGGTAGTGGGGAGGAAAAGGAGATTGGGAAGAGGAAGGTTGGGATGTACCTGGCATTCAGATCTGGTCACCAAATACGGCCAAAGCCATTATAACACTACAAGCAACGTTTCGATTCTGAATGGTGGTCTTTCACGAGGGCGATACTATCTACCACTCTGGAACGTGCCGCGAATATAATTTTTTCGTTATTTTATATGAATTAAATGTGTTATGGCACATATTAATTGAATAAAAGTTATTGGCGCACGCCGGGTTTGAACCCGCGACCTTTGGATTCGTAGTCGAGCGTCTTACCGCTCAACCATGGAGGCCGTCACTTGATCGTGCGTGCCTTCCATCATTTACTCTTATATTGTTCTTACATTGTTATATTGTTCTTATATTGTTCTTAAAATAATAATAATAATAAAAAAAAAAAAAAAAAACAAAAAAAAAAATAAATAAATAGAAAAAAAAAAAAAAAAAAATTATAATAATCATAATCATAATTTTAAGTTAATAATTGTGTCTATCTGATGGGACCTGCCAGGTAAGTATGTTCCTGTATATTTTCTTATTTAAACTAGGAATTAATATGTAATGATAGAAAGTAAGATCTGTCCAGCGCCCTTGAGGTGATTTTTCACAAAA
Organism: Drusus annulatus; assembly: GCA_022651775.1. Taxonomy (NCBI): domain Eukaryota; kingdom Metazoa; phylum Arthropoda; class Insecta; order Trichoptera; family Limnephilidae; genus Drusus; species Drusus annulatus. The sequence goes on from JAGWCC010000058.1 coordinate 831,749, forward strand.
ACGGCGGTATACAAATCGTCCAAATATTATTATTACACTTCTTTCTTCATCGGGCATCGTAGGTTCAATTCCTTTGCTGGCTAAGTCCTCCATCATTGCGGCAGTGGAAGATTTTAATAATATCGGCAGGTTATTTGTAACCAGAGAATGTTTGTCTTTTCTTTTTACAAAAATAAATATATTTTTGTTACCCGGAAATGTTGTTCTTTCTTTTTTGTTTTTTGTGTGTGTTTTTTTTCAATTCATCCGTTCCGCATACCCAAACCATCAAACATTAAAATGTGTATTTTTTCTTAATCCTATTCAGCCAACAATGTAAAAACAAACAATTCACGGTAATTTATTTATTTATTTATTAACTTATTGTTTCTTATATTATTTTTTTTACATTACCTACCTCACTAGGTCATAAAAACCTGTTCTGAGGTAAGCGACAGTGAGTACAATTAGAATAATTTAAAAAATGATGATATTTGTTACACAATGTTCTAGTTTGTCATGGTGAAGAATTTCAAGTGCTATTTTAGGAGGTCTTCAATTTCCTTGCGGTCCTTACTCATTAGCCATTTAGTGATGTTTTGATTAAAGGAATACATATTGGTGATGGCTACAGTCTGTGGTGGGAGTTTGTTGTAAGTGTGAGGCGCGATGTACATATGGTGTCTTTGTGCAAAAGCTGTATTGTATTTAGGTACTAAAAGTCTTTCTTGTTGTTTGGCCCTTGTGTTTTTATTATGTGTGATATACATTAAAGATTTTGACGAATGGGTTATTTTAAACACTTTTTAAAGATATAACTGTCTGATATTGAGGATTCCTAAAAGTTGAAAGAGTGGAGTTGTTGGGTCTAAATATAATTCGTAAATTTACTCTTTGTATTTTTATAAGAGGACCTAGCAAGGTAATAGCAACTCCCCCCCCCCAACCAGCTATTCCATATCCTACATGGCTTTAACATAAGGAAAATAATACATACAATAATTCCATTACAAAAATCATGGGTAATACCTATCTGCAATTCTTTTTTAAAATATTTTGGGAAGCTGCTGCGAATTCTGCTGAAGTACGAGTAATTAGTTCAATTAAAACATTATGATCACATTTAAACTTGAGACAAGGTGTTCAAAAATTGGTGTGGGTTTCTCAAAAGTTTCATGACGCAAAGGGTGGTGGGGAAGATGCAACAACAAGGTGGGTATATATTTGCGGCACGTTCCAGAGTGGTAGATACTCCGAGTATTGCCCTAGTGAAATACGATCATTCAAAATCGAAAAATTGCTTGAAATGGCTTTAGCCGTGATTGGTGACCAGATTTGAATAGCGAGATACTTTCTGACCTGCATCTTTCCCCTCTCCACTACATTCAGCCTCACAACATACCCCGATCGGGAATCCCATAGTCCCACTGGCTCCAGACGGTTGGGAGCAGTTGCAATATTCACTTCAATATATGAAAATCGTGTTCAGCGTACCAAATTTGAGCACCACGTGAAAATTTTCCATGCATTTTAACGAGCCGTTAAAATTTTGAAATTATAAAATTATACTTTAAAGTTGCTTATAGTTATGTTTTTTTAATCGACGTTGAACTTTATTGCTGTAATATTAACAGCAAATAAGAAACATTAGAAACAAATGAAATTTGATTTAGTTCCATCCTCAGAGCAATAATATACAAGAGAGAGCGCTGTAGAGAGAGCTGTAGTCAGTTTTTACGAGGTTTGCCGAACTCGGCTAGACCTGAGCGTGGGTAGGACTAGAGCTTGAATATTTATACATTCATTTATAGCACATGTCGACTTAAGGTTTTTGTTTATTCGTAAAACCACTTTTTTACAGTATTGTTAAAAAAAAAAATAACATGTAACCTAATAAACCGTTGAGTTATGTCAATTTATTTCGCGTATCATAACGTGTGGGCGGAGTCAACGGAGACGCGGGACACAAAGAACATTCTAACAATACTTTAAAGCGGTGTGATAATTTGAAAGATTTTGTTGTCTCTTTCTTTCTCATGGTGTACGACGTAAAAACCCAGAGAAAGTGATTTATCCCAAATCTGTATAGGTTGGGTAAAAATAATTAGCTCTCTCTCCATATATTGTTACTTCAAGGTTTCACCGTATACTTCCATTTGTAAATTGCTACATCGTAAAGTTATTCGACTGTCCACGAGTTTTAGTTTCATTGGGAGTAAAAGTTGCGGTAGACCAGGAAGGACTAAGAAGGAGTTGGGTAAACAAGAAGGAAATTACGTCATAAGTTCGTGCAGCGAGCTTCCGGCACTCTGGCGGTATTCTCTCGAACTAGAGCTTTCTGCTGGGGAAGGGATAAGCAAACCACATGGAAGTAAAGCTACAGCCAAGTTTTTTTGATGTGCATTAATTATTTGCAATCCTGTCAACTGGTGTGACTGTGTTTATTTACCAACGTATCTCAGAACTGGTGTGGAGCAGTAAATGTTCATTTATTAAAACTAACTTCAATTACTAAAAAAATGTTTCCAAAGGTATATTTTTGTTAAAATGGCTTTGGAACATGACGAATTTAAACTGATTGTTAAATGAGCTTTAAGCGTAGCACCACAAATATTTTTTTACAGGAAGAAAATAAGGTGAGGAAAAACGATTGTTGGTGTGTATATATTTTTTTAATTTACGAGTGTTCAGTAGCAATGAATTAATTACTTGAATTTTAAAACCAATTATCAGAAGAGATGGATGAAAAGTAAACTAGAGTGGTAGATACTCTTAGTATCGCCTTGATAAAAGACCACCTTTCAGAATCGAAAAGTTGCATTACATGTGTTGGGTCCTAAAATCAACAATTTGATAGGTCCTAACCTGATACCTTTTGTCCAGTTCCTACCTCCCTTTTTGCCAGCTTGTTCTGTTACCACGCATTATTTGTATGGCTGGATAAAGTGTGTTGAACAGCCTGTAACGAGAACCTCCACCACTGGGCAGCCATATTAAGTTCTAAACGTCGAGAGTGGCGGGTCTCAACTCGACCTCATTCGTCTACAATCGCTTGGACCACCCAGGGACGGCGCCTCGCTTCGCATCCGTTTCTGTAGGATTCGCCTCACTCAAATTTTCATCGCACGGGCAGATAGGTCGGCCCCTCTCGCAGACGTTTAACAGGTGAGCAAGTTGGCATAAATTTACCTTTTCTTACTTGTCCTCAAATACACTCAAATCATTCATTAAGTATAATCGTTTTACAGTCCACTCAAATTCATTCACGTCTTTCCAAAACTGAATCGCAGTTTCTGGATCGAACAACATGCTTTTAGCTGTGTTTGTTGACCAGATTTGAATAGCCAGGTACTTCCCAACCATTTTCTTCTCCATCTACTTCACCTCTTCACTACCTTCAGCCTTCCTAAATACCACAATTAAGGGTGCCATAGTCCCACTAGCTGTAGACGGTTAGGAGCAGTTGGGATTCTTGTACTGTATAAAGAATATATTTTTAATGTATCATGTTTACTTTCATCTGCTCTGCCTGCCTCTGCGAAGATGAGTATGTGTTTTCAATTCATTGAAGTTTAAAGAGGAAATAAGCCGCGATGTGATTTTTGAACTATTTGCACTGATTTCCATGGCGTTTCCAATGAAGGATTTTGATCATTGTTTACAGCGGACATTTCTTTAAAAACGCGTCCATTAACCAAGAAAATGCATTCGCATGCTGGAAAACCCAATTTTTTTAAATTCATTTGTGATACGGAAAATTAAAAAAAAAATGCGTCGAGCGTGTCGAGGAAGAGTTAATGTCACTGCGCTCGATTGGTATGATATATGTACCGCATAAAGCCTTCAACTAACTAACCATCACGCCGTTTCCCCGCAAGGGTAAGCAGGAAGGACGGACCGCCATACAGCACACTCTGTATTGGCACACACTCCTTGCTTCATTCACATTCATACATCACACAAACTCTTCTGTTATTCTGACTCTTCGCGTGGCCCGATTCAAGTATTTGATTCACTTGATCGTGCCGTGTCTTTCTCGGGCGTCCCCGACTTCTTCTTCCATTCACTTTCGCATTATATATTCTTTTCACACTCCTTTTTTCGTTCATTCGCTCTACATGCCCAAACCATCTAAGTGTCCCTTTCTTGATCCTATTCTTTACGCTTACATCAGCCTTGCGATCTTTCCGGATATCCACATTTTTATCACGGTCATACATGGTTTTACCGCAAATTCGTCTCAGGGATCTCATTTCCACAGCATTCAGTCTACTTTCATCCTTCATCTGCCAGTTCCATGCCTCACTGCCATACATCAGGGTTGGTATAAGCACTTCATTGTGGACTGTTAGTTTCGTTTCTTTGGACAATTTCTTGTTAGCGCCAACAGCGTTCAGTCCTCCATTAATGGAGTTACCTGCATTCACCGATATGTACATTTTTCAAAATCCTTTTATCCCCTTTAGCAACATACGCTCCTAGCAGCCGATCGCCAAATAACTAACCCCCATCACGCCAATACCTAGTTACATTCTCTCCTCCATTCGGCTATTAAATGGGAATTTATTACCGTTTCATTAGAGCCGTATTCAACTGTACTTGCAGCAGGTTAACCGAATAACTTTATCAACGATTTCACGATTGGTTTCAGTTTGCTTTGTTTAGCTTCGGTGAAAAGAAGTTGATTGTAAAATCAGAATTTCACATCAGCTACGTTCACAAACGAATAAATTCAATTAGCCAAACATGTGAAGTACAAAGATAATACTGAAATGAAAATACCAACACGTCGAACACATATTGATTTCTGGTAAAACAGCCCTGGTCTATTTTCTATTACATGCTACATATTATCATAGCAAATAAGTTTTAAAATACAAAGGAGTGTATTTGAACTGAAAGAGTTGCGTAGCGTATACTTTGCCTTATGTCAGAGCCATATAGGATATGGAATAGCTGGTTAAGGGGGAGTTGCTATTACCTTGCTAGGTCCTCTTATAAAAATACAAAAAGTAATTTTACGAATTACCCATATTTAGAAAGCCCTACAGGCACCCAACAACACCACTCTTTCAACTTTTAGGAATCCTCAATATCAGACAGTTATATCTTAAAATAGTGTTAAAAATAACTCATTCTTCAAATCTTCAATGTATATCACACATAATAAAAACACAAGGGCCAAACAACAAGAAAGACTTTTAGTACCTAAATACAATACAGCTTTTGCACAAAGACACCATATGTACATCGCGCCTCACACTTACAACAAACTCCCACCACAGACTGTAGCCATCACCAATATGTATTCCTTTAATCAAAACATTACTAAATGGCTAATGAGTAAGGGCCGCAAGGAAATTAAAGACCTCCTAAAATAGCACTTGAAATTCTTCACCATGACAAACTAGAACATTGTGTAACAAATATCATATTATTCTACTTGTACGCACTGTCACTTACCTCAGAACATGTTCTTATGACCTGACTGTATGTAATGTAAACAAATAATGTAAGAAACAAAAAGTCAATAAATAAAAAACAAAGTAAATATATATATAAATATAAATGTATTCAAACAGAAATCGAACGCATTCTAGAATGGAACATTAGAATATTAATTTAAAATTGTTTTATCCATGTTTCATAGCTAGATTTAAATAACAAAGAGCCTACATTTGCTGCTTCACTGTTTGTTTTGTAGATCTCGAATACAATTTTCAAAATGTTATTATTTTTTTAAACTGCGTTCAACCGTCTAGAGCCAGCGAGAAAATGGCATCTCCCATAGAGGTTTGTTGTAAGGGGTTAAGGTAGTGGGGAGGGAAAGGAGATGGTAAGAGGAAGGTTTGTAAGTACTTGATTATTCAGATTTGATCACCAAACACGGCTAAAGCCATTTCAAACGACGGTATGCATGGTCGAGTGGTAAGACGCTCGACTACGAATCCAGAGGTCGCGGGTCAGAACCCGGCGTGCGCAAATAAATTTTATTTTATTAATATGTGTCATAACACATTTAATTGATATAAAATAAAATAAAAGTGTATTTGAGGTACTTTCCAGACGGGTGGATACTCTAAGTATCGCCCTGGTGAAAGACCACCGTTCAGAATTGAAACGTTGTTTAAAATGGCTTTAGCCGTGTTTGGTGACCAGATCTGAATAACCAGGTATTTCCCAACCTTTCTCTTCCTTATTTCCTTCCTCTCCGCCCTACCTTCAACATCACAACATACCCATATTGGGGATGACATAGTCTCACTAGCTCTAGACGGTTGGGAGTAGTTGAGACTCTTGTGCGGTATTCACGTAAAAAAAATAACAACGTTTCGATTCTGAATGGTGGTCTTTCACCAGGGCGATATTAAGAGTATCTACCACTCTGGAACGTGCCGCAAATATGCACGCCGTGTTTGAACCCGCGACCTCTGGATTCGTAGTCGAGCGTCTTACCACTCGACCACAGGGGCCTTCAAAATTAGTTACTTTTTTATAATAATTATATAATAGAATTTTTTTTAATAGAAAATTTATGCTATATAATTATTAAGGCATTGTCAAACATGTTTTTTTTGTTACATCTTAATGTTTTCTTCGCTTTTTTGTAACAAAACATTAATTATAATGACTGAGGTCTGATCAGTGAGATTCTGATATGAAAAACGTATGAAAAACTTTCTTCCAAGTCTAACGTCTAGAACTTTGTATTCTAACCTAACCTAATTCTACCCTATAAATTGGTCGGTTTTCTACTCATACACATTAATTCCTCCCTCCTTCCCTATAACTAAACTTGCCACCAGCTGTAGCCGTGTGTCAAAACTGTAGGTCGCTGACCTATCCATATGTTTTCATTAAAACACAAAGTAACATTATTTTGACGTAAACATTACGGCTTTTCGTGATTTGGAACGATTGGAAAAAATTAATAGCTGTATTTATGCGTGTCACATTACTTCCGGTATTCAAAGCGTATGGGGTTAAGGCACTAGTGACGGATTGCGTGCTTCATTCTGAATTAATTAGTGCGTAAAAACATTCAAACAAGATTTTTGCTATCCATTTTCCGTCAAACTCAACTGAATTAAAAATACAAACTTTAACATTTTGAAAAATCTGTTTCTGTAAGAAAGTAGTACAGAATCAATTCCTTTGTAATGTTAAATATTAAAGACTAGTTAACGGATAAAGAATGGTGTTTTTTTGTTTAATGCAAGTATTACTATTTTTTATTTCTATTACAGGTTACTTTTCTTCATAAAAACAATGTTTCCGATTACTGAATCATAATAAAAAAAATTCACCAGTAGCACAATAAAATTGTGAAGAAGGGAGGTTCCAATTTCACCCAAACTAGAGTTGTTGCAATATCTTAGAAAAAAAATACTGAAATATTATGAATACCGCACAAGAGTCCCAACTGCTCCCAACCTTCTAGAGCCAGTGAGACTATGGCATCCCCAAATGGGGTATGTTGTGAGGCTAAATGTAGTGGAGAGGGGAAGGAGATGGGGAAGAGGAAAGTTGTAAAGTACCTGGCTATTCAGATCTGGTCACCAAACATGGCTCAAGCCATTTCAAGCAACATTTCGATTCTGAATGGCAATCTTTCACCAGGGCGATACTTCTGGTATCTACCACTCTATTTATATGTTTCAGATGTGTATAACTTTATGTACAAACAAACACACATAAATGCCTTGGCCACTAAATATTAAAGCACACCTTTTGTCGGGAATTAATGATTTTTTAACAAGAGTCCTAATTGCTATCTACCGTCTGGAGCCAGTGGAACTATGGCATCCCCAATCGGTGTGTATTGTCGGGCTGAAGGTAGTGAGGAGGAGAAAGAGATGAAGAAGAGGAAGATGGGGAAGTGCTTGGATATTCAGATCTGCTCACCAGACACGGTTAAAGCCATTTCAAGCAACGTTTTGATTCTAAATGGCAATACTAAGGGTATCTTCCGTGCTGAAACTTGCCGCAAATACACTATTATAGATAATTATAGTAATAATTGTCTGATTTATATAGCGCCGTTTTCGTGACATAAATATTACCTAGAGGGCGGCTTACAGGAAAATTAACATAATATTAAATTAAGACTTAATATTAACTTATGCCTAATACCTCAGAATAATAATATACAAGAGAGACCGCTGTAAAAATAGCTGTAGTCAGTTTTCACAAGGTTTGCCGGACTCGGATAAGCCTGGGCGTGGCTAGGACTAAGGCTAAGGTATTTATACATCCATTCAAAGCACATGTTGACGTAATATTTTTGTTTATTCGTATAACCACCTTTTCACATTATTGTCAAAAATATATATAACATGTAACCTAATAAACCGTTGAGTTATGTCAATTTATTTCGCGTATCATAACGTGTGGGCGGAGTCAGCGGAGACGCGGGACACAAAGAACATTCTAACAATACTTTAAAGCGGTGTAATAATTCGGGAAAATTTGTTGTCTCTTTCTTTCTCATGGTGTACGACGTAAAAACCCGAAGAAAGTGATTTATCCCAACTCTGTATAGGTTGGGTAAAAGGAATTAGCTCTCTCTCCAAACATTGTTACTTCAAGGCTTAATACTTATAACTAGTGACTTACAACTAACAAATATATATATGGTTGCTGCCCGCGTTGTTGGACTAAGGGTTGAAAGAAACGGAGTAAATAATAGTAAACTTTATATATGAACTATGTATAGCACTCGAACTGAGAGATCAAAATTCTAAAGAAGCAAATTGACGTAATTGTTCCAAACTTATTATTTTTAATGAATTTATTGCGAAATAATACAAACTAGTGAGGAAAAAAAATATTTCCGCACCTCGGATTTGAACCAACGACCTCTGGATTTGTAGTCGAGAATCTTAAGAGGTACATATGTTTCCGCTTCTCATAGAGAATGGTGTAAACCGCCCAGATATAAATAAATTGTTAAAAACTTATCGTCACCTTATATAACACATTGCTTCAATATTCCTTTGTTCCCCAAACCGCGTGCCCCACATGCCTCATGATTTATGGGGATGGAGAGACGTGTGCAAGGGTGGCACGGAAGTTGGGCTAGGACTGGAACAGTTCCTATTCGGAGCACGTGAGTGGGCAGGTGGCTACCTACTTTAATGCCGCTTCCTGAAACTAGATGCTAAACACGTATATTTCATGCTAAATGGAATACAGTTGGGGGAGTTTCTAAGAACAGGGGTGCAAAGGGAAGTAAGGTTCTGCTTACGCCTCCGTTGACATAACTGCAGTAAGATTTTATGGGCTTTGAGATAAATACATGGCCGGTTCAAAAGAAAAGGTGAATTTTGGATTTTCGCGGGCTGTGTACATTTGACTATCATTTTTTTTTTGTTGTGTTGGTACACATATGTTTATCATATGTTAGCATTATCAGCCATTTTGGATAAATGGTTTGTTTTTGACAACTGGAAAGGTTAGTCACGTTTTTGTGTGTTGTCATGGCCAAAACATCCAAGAAAATTGCATGGCATGAGGCGATTGATATGCCAACATCCTCTGCAACTTCCCTAATAGTGATTCGACGATTTTCCAAAACCATTTTCTTCACTGTTTCGAGGTTTTTTTCGTTTGTTGGCGTGGTTGCAACTCCAGGACACTCATCGTCATTAACATCTTCTCGGCCTTCTGTAGAGCGCTTGTACCACTTATAAACACTTTTTTGAGACAAAGCAGACTCGCCGAATGCCACAGTCAACATTTTAAGTGCGTTGGAGCACTTTATTCCATTTTTAACGCAAAATTTAATACATATTCTTCGATCCATTTTTTCAAAAGTAAAAAATCGAAGAACACACAAAAAACGTGACTAACCTTTCCAGTTGTCAAAAACAAACCACTAATCCAAAATGGCTGATAATGCTAACATATGATAAACATATGTGTACCAACATAACAAACAAAAAAATCGATAATCGAATGTACACAGCCCGCGAAAATTCAAATTTACTTTTTCTTTTGAACAGGCCTCGTAGGTCAACGATTCACCTTCCGAAATTCCGCTACTTATTTTCACGTGGCTTGTTCACATTCTACGAAACAGAATATATATTTAAAAAAAAACGAATGATATTTTCAGATAACATTATAAACTAACTAACTAACCATCACGCCGGTTTTCCGCACGGGTAGGCAGAGAGGATGTACTGCCATAAAAAAATATTTTTATTCACATTCTTCACATTCTTACATCGTATCTTTCTCTTTTTTTTAAGAAGGACAAATATTCCCTGATAACAAATAACGTGACAATATTCGAAAACTCCTACTACCATCATAACAAGCGGAAAAAGTTGCTTGTGTAATGACGGAGGACTTAGCTAGCAAAAGAATTGAACCCACAACGCACGTGTGGGAATTCGATACGTTAGTCCACTCAGCTACCGACCGATCTCATACATACATACTTTTTTGTAATTCTGACTGGCCCAAACTCAAGTATTTAATTCACTTGATCGAGCTAGGTCTTCTTCGGGCGTCCCCGACCGGGAGGGCCATCAAAAGGTAAGTGGATCTGTAAGAACCACGAGTTTTCCGTGTTTTTATCTTTGAAGCGTTTTTAAAGTTAACGGGTGTTTTCGTGCCTTTTTTACTCATTACACCTAGGTAATAACTTAGAACGATAGTTAGTATCAATTGATAGGTCCTAACCTGATACTTTTTGTCCAGTTCCTACCTCCCCTTTTGCCAGCTTGTTCTGTTACCACACATTATTTGTATGGCTGGATAAAGTGTGTTGAACAGCCTGTAACGATAACCCCCACCACTGGGCAGCCATATTAAGTTCTGGACGTCGAGAGCGGCGAGTCTCAACTCGACCTCATTCGCCTACAATCGCTTGGACCACCCAGGGACGGCGCCTCGCTTCGCATCCGTCTCTGTAGGATTCGCCTCATTCAACTTTTCATCGCACGTGCAGATTGGTCGGCCCCTCTCGCCGACGTTTTAACAGGTGAGAAAGTTGGCATAAATTTACCTTTTCTCACTTGTCCTCAAATACACTCAAATCATTCATTAAGTATAATCGTTTTACAGTCCACTCAAATTGACTCACGTCTTTCCAAAACTGAATCGCAGTTTCTGGATCGAACAGTCCTTAACAGATCTAACACAATATCAAAGACATGAAAAATTAATTTAATAACCCCATTATGCGAAGGATTTCCATTAGCAAGGAAGCCTCTTGAAGGGCTCTCACTGACTCCAGGCAAATAATAATTTATATTTCTACTGGAGTAGAGCGGCGGAGATGTCTGCCGGGTGATTGGTAGGATCAAAGATGTATTGAAATCTCCGATTACAGGAATTTAAATATTTGAACCGTATTTTATTAGGATTAATCGAATATCAGCGACTCGTGTTAAAAAAGGTGATTTGAGTAAAAGCTGTTTGTAAGATCTCGTTATGAAAACATGTTATTTGAAAAATGATTTAAATGCGAAAAGTTTCTACCGGTATAACATACCCCTTCAGAGATATGATAATATATTTTCGTGGTCCAGTAGTCAAATATTAGGTATATTTCCCGTAAACTCATTAAATTTCTCAGTATTCTTTAATCAACTTCTCAGTTGACGTTTTGCCTCTTTCATTTCATAGTATTTGTCTCTTTTTCTCTGTTCCTTTGTTATAATTTAAATGTTATTATTTTGTTTGACCATGTATGACCGTATTACAAATGTGGATATCCGGAAAGAATGCAAAGCTGATGTGAGCGTAATGAATAGGATCAAGAAAGGGACGCTTAGATGGTTTGGGCATGTAGAGCGAATGAAGGAAGAAAGGAGTGTGAAAAGAATATATGATGCGAAAGTAAATGGAAGAAGAAGTCGAGGACGCCCGAGAAAGACATGGCACGATCAAGTGAATCAAATACTTGAATCGGGTTATTCGAAGAGTCAGAATAACAGAAGAGTATGTATAAGACGGTGTATGAATGTAAATGAAGCAAGAAGTGTGTGCCAAGACAGAGTTGTATGGCGGTCCGTCCCCTCTGCCTACCCCTGCGGAGAAACGGTGTGATGGTTAGTTAGTTAGTTATATTGTGTTCTTCCTCTGTATGTATATTGTATAATCGTACACTTAGAATTTTTTGTTTAGCTTAAATTTGTACCCTGATTATGCTTAAGCTAAGCGAAACCGGTCAGTCATAAATTTTTTTTATAAAATTAGTGGTCTTATACAACGTTATTATTTCATTTTCATTACATAGTAATAGCTTGAAGTGAGAAACAGGAAATAAAAACGTCTCACATTTTAGGAATACTTATTGAATTTGAATTAGGTATACGCGTTTAGCAGAACAATTGCGAGAGAAGTATGATTCTTTATAACTAACTAATCGTCACGTCGTTCCCCTGCAGGGGTAGGCAGAGAGGATGGACCGCAATTCCACTTTGTCTTCGAATTCATTTCTAGCTCCCGTGATTCTGACTCTTGACATGGCCCGACTCAAGTATTTGATTAACTTGCTTGTGCCATGTCTTTGTCGAACGTCCCCGACGTCTACCATTCACTTCCACCTCACACACCCTCCTTGCGCTGCTTTTTTTGTTCACCCGCTGTTCATGCCCAAAACCATCTAGGCATCTCTTTCTTAATTCTATTCACTACGCTTATATCAGCCTTGCATGGTTTTTTATTAATTTATTTTAAAAGATCTCCAACTTCAGTTATTCAGTAATCAAATGAAGATATGGATGATAGTGGTACAGTAGAAAGTAAAAATTATGTAAATAAACATAGCAATTCAGTTTCAGATAATCACATTTTAACACAGTGGTTTCACCGCATATACGCCAGAGGGATATCGTTTCTATAGCATGCAGTTTACTTTCATCCTTCCTCTTCCAATCCCATGCTGCACTATCATACGTCAAAGTTCTTTGGACTACATTTTATTTGCGCCATTGGACAACTTCTTATTAGCGCCAACAGCGTTAAGTCCTCCATTAATGGAGTTTAAGAAAAAATAGATAATTGCTAGGAATCAGGTGCGAGGGAAAGGCGTATGAAAATCATAGCCATTTAAGGAAAATTGAACAAGCCGCCATATAATAAAAAAAATACCAAAGAGATGTAATCTTCCCCTAATATGTCCCAGCCTACCGAAGCGTTTAATGTCTAGAGCTTTGTAAGAGAATACGGTGAGGACACTCTCCGGACAGATTTCATCCCTATTACGGTGGCAATGTGATGTCAAAATTATGCTAAACCGATACTTATGGAAGAGGATGGAAAATGGTTGGAGTTAGCGACGATTAAGGTCAAATAAACCCTATAAAAATACACACTTTTTGGCTTTCTAATTCAAGCAATACTTCAAATGACTTATCAGATCTAAGAAATTTTTTTACTCGACTTTTATTATAAAATTGTTAATGGTATTATAGACAGTCTGACTTACTCAACCTTATTACCTTTCACATACCAACGAGAACTACTCGATCCTAAATTCTTTTCAGTTGTAACAATAACATCAGGACTGAGTCTTTCAGATACTCGCTTGTACCTAGATTGCATGTAGTTGGTAATACATACGCAGCGGTGCTGATGTATTTAACTCAACGGAATGTAGATACAAGAAGGCTATTATTTTAAAAATATTTTATTTTTTATAGTGAGTCTCAATTGCTTCCAACCGTCTAGAGCTAGTGAGACTATGGCATTCCCAATTTGGGTATGTTGTGAGGCTGAAGGTAGTGGGGAGGGGAAAGAGATGAAGAAAAGAAGTTTGGGAAGTACCTGGCTACTCAGATCTGGTCACTTAACACGGCTTAAAGCCATTTCAAGCAACTTTTCGATTATAAATGGTGGTCTTTCACCAAGGCGATACTATTCTTGTGGAATTAATTTTCATTTTTTCACCGTCTAATGTAAACCTTCATATGTAAAATAAATCAGCAAATTAAATTTTATACGGTTAGTCAAAAATATGTCTTAGTTTTCCGTCTAATTAAATTATTTTACTGTCATTATTTAATTCATATATTTTATTATATTAAAATACGCACTGGAGTTTTCACTAAAACTTTCGAAAATGCTTTCACTGGTTTGCAAAATGCATACGTTACAGACATTTTAGTATATCTTTCGTACAATTTAAACGATCACAGTAAAGATCTGAAAAACTTAGACATTTTCCTAACTACCCATGCAGAATTTATAAATAAGTCACGGGTATATAATATTATATCGTATTGTAAAAATATTAAACTGTGCTAGAGAATATTCGTCCTTCTTACTGTGTCACCTGTGGTTAGAGGTGCATCAATGCGAAAATAACCTTTTCAACCCGAAAGGGCTTTTTTGAATACGTTTATATTTAAGTACTTTAAGTTAAATTTTGTAGACTGTGTTTCACGTGCTTAAAGCAATCTTTTATTTAAGCTCACTCACCATGGTTAGGGAGGGAATAAGATGGAATTTGGACGGAGACGAAGGGGGCCAGCCAAGGTTGGCAATGGAAGGGTTCGGGTTTGATTCTAATTTGGAGTAAAATACTTTGACTAAATCATGACGGCCTCCATGGTCGAGTGGTAAGACGCTCGACTACGAATCCAAAGGTCGCGGGTTCAAACCCGGCGTGCGCCAATAACTTTTATTTGATTAATATGTGTCATAACACATTTAATTCATATAAAAATAATAACAAGTATATTTGCGGCACGTTCCAGAGTGGTAGATACTCTAAGTATCGCCCTGGTGAAAGACCACCATTCAGAATCGAAACGTTGCTTGAAATGGCTTAAGCCGTGTTTGGTGACCAGATCTGGATAGCCAGGTACTTCCCAACCTTCCTCTTCCCGATCTCCTTCCCCTCCCCACTACCTTCAGCCTCACAACATACCCAATTTGGGGATGCCATAGTCTCACTGGCTCTAGACGGTTGGGAGCAGTTGAGACTCTTGTGCGGTATTCATGTAAAAAAAAAAAAAACATAAAAAGAAAAATTCCCAGCCTTTTATGCGCAGCGTGGGAATTTATTTTTACCATTTTTTTGTTTAAAAAAAAAGAAACACAAACATTTCCGGGTTACGAATAACCTGACAATATTTGAAAAACTCCTACCGCCATCATAAGAAGCGGAATATGTTGCTAGTGCAATGAGGGAGGACTTAGCCAGCAGAGGAATTGAACGCACGACGCCCGGGTGGGAATTCGACGCGTTTGTCCAATCAGCTACCGACCGGTCTTTTTACTTCATGTCTCCCGACATGAAGTAAAAAGTGCAGTAGACCGCTTCGAAGGTCTAATATGATGGTAACGTTACAATTACATTATGTATACTGATAAGTATAATAATATAATTCTCGATCTACTGCTAAACAAAAAGTTCGAAAATTTTCACAGCCCGCGACAAATGTAAATAACTATAAAAATCAATAAGATAATTTTAGCCATAGCTTTAGGTATTTAAATAGTGTTATGGTAAATTAAGCGATAGTTTTAAGTTTTGTAAAGCGCCCTTGAGGTGATATTTCACGAGTTATCGCTATATAAATTAGACAAGTATTATTTTTATTATTAGTCTCTTTACTTCCATCATTACAACTCAATGTCCTCACCATTAGCTGAAAACCATATACTCATTGTCATAAAATGTTTATTGTTATTTTGTTACTTGTTATATTTACACTGTTTGCATTTTTAGAATCGTTTACTTATAATACTTGAATATTAATGTTATATGTAGCAACATATTAACTGTCCTCAATCTAATTTCCTTTTCTTTGATTTGAAACATATGTTAATATGAATTCATACATTTCATCTGGTAATTTATAGCCTTAGCTTCTGGTCAATTGATTTTTTCAATCTATATCAACCCATATCTTAACCTTTTTCTCTCATGATTTCAGATAACGATCATGATTTTAGATAGTTTTATTTTGTATACATATTATATATTATTTTCTCCTTGTTAGTCTTCTAGCATAATTAATTTAGAATGAAGCGCAATTGAGGTGAAATATTACAAAACTACGCTATATAAGTTCACTGTTATTATTATTATTATTAATAATAATAAATTGTTACCCCTCAAAATTTCCCACAAACTAAATGAAAACTGAGGCCATTGAGTAAAGCAAAGCATCACAACGTTACTTTCAAATCACCCAGAGACAGTGTTGTGTTTAAAAAAGGTATTAATAGTACCCAGAAGGTAATAAAACCACCCGAAGGTATATTCGAATGTGATTCTTAAGCCGCCCTTGTCAGCAATAAAACAAAATACTACGTCAAAAATGTTCACTATTGTATAAAGAGCCAATAGCGTTTATTCCGGACATATGTTACAATTAGAAGTAAATCTATTTTGTATTCTGTGTGCGCAAGGAAGAACGGAATGAGTCAATAAACGCAGATGTTCAGAAGAGCCAAAACAAAATCTAGGAATTTCGTTTTTGTATTTTTAATTTATTTTATATGTTTGGGAGACCAACAGTTTACATACATACTAGGTAAAATATTGTATGGGTAGTATTAATATGACCAATTACAGGTTTCCACGTAAGTGTTTGTATATACAGGTGAGCTGATACTGTAAGTAAGTAAATCTTATTTTAAAAATTAAACAAGAAATTAAGATATGATTTAAAAGAAATACAAATCAAATAAAAAAATAAAAAGCATAAATTTAAAAATTTCATATCAGTATGTTTAAAGGGTTGAGGAAAAGATAGGAAATGAGGGGGATCGATCTAGATGTAGCAAATATGTATAATGATATGTGTGATTTCAAAGTTTTTATTTATTTTTATAAATATTTAAAGAAAGAACGTTAAAAGATTGGTGGTGCCGTGGGATGAGTAGTTATTTGTAGTTATAAAGGCTCGAGAGATCGTCGGTGTGATTTTATGGAGTGAGGTGCAGAGTTAAAAATGTCAAATTGTGAGTAGTGTGTGTTGAAAGGGTGTGAGGCCCGATAGAAGAAGGAGTTTTGTTTAGAATTAATGCTGCATCGAGGGACTAATAAATAATAAATGGATAACTTTTATAGCGCCGTTTTTGTGGGAAAATCACCTCAAGGCACTAGTATGTAATCATGCCATATATCAAGTATCGTCGGTGTAAGTCCAATACCGCGTGTGAGCCATTCCAAAAGACGTTTTTTGGCGCTTTCAGTTGAACGGCACAGGCCGCATATACTGGCGTATTCAAATTCTGAAATTGACCAATTCAATGCGTGCGCTCGGTTAAAGTAAATACGAAGAAGCGAAGAAAAACCGCATGAAATGGAAACGGTTTTTCAAAAAATAATAATTTCATTTTCTGACTAATCTCATTTTTCCTTGCTACATTTCTTTGCATATTTTTTAATAGTGAATACCACACAAGAGACCCAACTGCTCCCAACCGTCTAGAGCCAGTGAGACTATGACATCCCCGACTGGAGGATGTTGTGTGGCTGAAGTTAGTGTGGAGCGGAAGGAGATAAGGAATAGAAAGATTGAGAAGTACCTGAAGTACCTGTACTATTCCGAATGATGGTCTTTCACCAGGGCGATACTTAGAGTATATACCACTCTCGAACGTGTCGCAAATATACTATATATTATTTTACATGAATTAAATGTGTTAGGACACATTTTTATTATTTAAAGTTTATTTGCGCACGCTAGGCTTGAACCCGCGACCTCTAAATTCGCTGTCAAGCGTCTTACCACTCGACTACGGAGGCCGTCATATGTATCTAAGGAATAATTCTGCATGCTTACCTCAAAACATTTTTTTTTCACTCATTCCGTTCTTCTTTTCGCACACAGAATAAATCATAGATTTACCTCTAATTTTACCAATCTGAGGATGTCCGTAACAAGGTGAAACCGGTCCGGTTCTTATAAAAAGACAGTGGAATAAAGCAGAAAAGTTGGTACTAATAAATCATTATGTTAAGGGCAAAACCTTTCAATCCAGTTCAATGTCAAGAGAAAGACCGATTATCCACTAAGGCAGAAACTTTCGGCTAAATTATCTTCAAAATCAAAACTTTGTCCACCCCTAAGCGGTCAAAACTGAGAAAACTTTCGGCAACTATTAAATTTACTATCAGGAAACAACAGCCTTTGATTCTATCTCCACCAAACAAGTTCCAAACAACAAAACACTTCGTTAAACAACGTAACTCTTAACTACATAATTTGAACAAACATTAAAAACCACAAAAGTGTCAAATGACTCCTCACAGTTACGTATGGGGTCCTTATACTAATGTACATGGCTTTTTATCGCTATTTGAAAATGAAACTTGAGTCGCCTTGAAGGCTTTACGGGGTTAGTTTGAAATATGGCTCCGTTTCCTGTTTCTGACACGTGCTGGTGGGTTGAGTTTACTCTACCCCTTCTCACCCCCACCCCAGGTGTCCGCTGAAGCCTTCAGCCAAGCAGGATGTACCACACTTCGTATTGGCCTACCCTCACTCCCCTCGGGGAGGTTATACAACGAAAGCAGTTGATAGAGACATTGCTTAAGTTGTAATGCAAATCTGATGGCAGAAAAATTACTAGAAGTGATTCATCGTTTTCTTTATTGCAAAAAGCTCATTTTGTGACAGGTGTTTTGCTTTCCGAAAGCATCCGAAGTAAATAAGGTATTATCTCATCGACTGTCTAAGGGAGAGGCTTTCGAGGAATACTGTCTCTTGGCTGTGGGTCTTTGCCTGGACCCACATACTTGTATAGACTATTTATAAACTAATTAAACTTTGTTATTAGTTTTCCTATTTCATATTTACATGCGTTTGCGTTGCAAAGTGACAACACAATGTCTATGTAATCTAAAATTTTTATGAAAGGAGATTGTTTATTTCATCTTTGAGGATGCTGTGTGGAGGGTCTTTTTGAGGAAAGGAAGGAGTGAAACTGGGTGTGGAAGAGGCCTATGCTGTAAGAGGGAGGAAACACAGAGGCCAGCTAATAACCTCCTGCACATGTATTTAATATGTAAAGCTATGACTAAGCTATGGCCGGCAAATTATTCTACAGCCAAGCTGTTGAACGTAAGAACGACTCGTAGAAGCGGCCCATTTTCATGTATTGAATCTCAACCGTGTACAGATGTTGGGCGCGCGTTTGGCGAGTTTTCCGAGCATAAACCGGTGCCGAAGGGATCGATGACGCAATTTCCTCGGAGCATCTTCCATTGAAATACCGGTAGAACAAGGACAGCATTCTCACCTGACTTCTGTGCTCCGTTTATTATAATAGGAGAATCTATCAAACGGACTGCCCATTTCTGCTGATATTTAGGGGCTCCAGACCAGAGGTGGCCGCTGAATTTGACAGCGGGGTACACTTAAAAAAAAGCCCCTTGAATATAAGGTGCCTTCTAAGCATTAGATTGGAAATTATTGTGCATTAGACATCCCCGACTGTTTCAGGAAGTTAGGTTGAGTATTTTCACGTCGTTTACTTGTAGTTCGGATTGTTAATGAAAGAGGGGTAAGCAACAGCGATGGAGAGTTACTTAGAATACATGCTTTTGGCGTGAATACCTCACAAGAGTCCCGACTGCATGGAACCAGGGGGACTGTGGGATCCCCTTCTGGACGCAGTTATGCAGAAAGCATCCAACGCCAAAAAGATGGAACCGAGAAAAGGGTGTTTAAAAATATGACGATACAAAAGCATTAACATACGCGATCGGCATTTATAAAGTGAATATCAGTGATTTTTCTTTATGAGAATTAATATAAATAGGTTATCGAATTTAGAATTTAAAAGAAGTGAATTTCCTGAGTTACTTTTCCATTCAATGTTTTAAAACTTCAATTAAAGTAAAATTTCTACAATGTATAAAAAAATAATTACTAAAAAATCTATTGTATTTGGAGCTTGAATGTTTTCACTAGATAGAAATCTAGTATTTATCTATGGGAAAACACGTCAAACTCCATTTTGGCAAATTGTGGGTGGGAAGCTTTCTACATAAAAACGTCGAATTTAGGATGTTTTAAAGCTGAAGCAAGTGGTGAGGAAAAGAAGATAGGAAAGAGGAAAAAGGAAAAAGTGCCTGCCTATTAATATTAGGTCACTAAACATGGCTTATGCCGTTTCGAGCAACACCAACGTTCTGAATGGCAGTGTTTCACTAGGGAGATACTGAGAGTATCTAACTTTTCCCAATGAGTATTAAGTAATGTACTATGATATGTATTTTGATTTAATGAAATTAAATGTTAAATAATAGAAAATATGATCAATACAAATTGAATAGTTTTATAAGGTATCCGGAATATTTGGTAAATTACTACATATTATATTCATCCCCTTACTTTCAAACGAGGTGTAAATGTTACGCGTGATGCAGAACCCTTGATTTAAAATTAAATTATTCAAATATTAATTGATTAATTAATTATAAGTTAGGAATAGCGAAAGACTTGCTTTATGACCACGGCGTATGCGTCAAATTCAATGGCCTACGCGTTACCAAAGCAACGCAGATCCGGCGCGTAAAAATAAGACGGTAAGAATTTGTTTTAAATGCCTACAAAATGGAGGAGATTTTTAAGGCTTTACCTGCCGGAAGATTTGAATGTTTCGGGTAACGTAAAATACGTTTTTGCAAAATTGAAGCCAATGAAATCAGAGTGAAAATTTTAAGAAATAAAAAAAATAAGTAGAGAGATCTCAATTTAGGCAGACTTTGCCACCCCTAATATTTACAGTAGTCGGGTGGTTGAAGATGAAATATTAATAGGGGTGGGAGAGTTCTTTGATCATCTCTAGTGCACAGCGAGTGAAGACATAACATATGAAGGATTTACTGAACATGAATGATTTACTGATTCTTATTTCATTTCACATACCAACGAGAACTGCTCGATCTAAATTTTTATTTGGCTGTAACAATAACATCAGAACTGAGTCTTTCAGATACTCGCTTATACCTAGATTGCATGTAGTTGGTAATACATACGCAGAGGTGGCTGATGTATTTAACTGCACGGAATGTAGATACAAGAAGGCTATAATATCGTACGACTATAATCAATTATATTTGTATGTATTTAATGAATTGTACAAAAATAAACATTATTACTTAATACTAACAGTTGGTATAATATTAATTTAGTTTAAATACAATGTATAGTTTCTAGTTAATGATAAATACCTCCCTAATAAAGAAAATTCTTGTGCTTAGGGAGGGAGCACTATCATGGGTTTCTTGAAATTATTTTTTATGATTAAAAATGAATATCATATGAATATAATACATTTTAGGTTATTTTATTGAAAAGTGTACTTTGAGTTTTTTTTTTGAATATTTTGTAGTTGTTTACATCTATTATGTCTTTAGGAAGTTTGTTGAAAATCTTAATTGCTGAGTAGGAATAGTGATGTTGTGCTGTTGTTGTATTGAGTTTCGGGGTAACTATTTGGCCTAATGTTCTTGGTCTGGTGGTCACTGAATCCAAATTGCTTTTTTCTTTGTGGATTTGAAGTAATGCATTTTTTTTTTCAAATCTAAAACTTTGAATTCTGTAAATAATTCGTCAGTAGAGTAATCTAATGGCTTTTTTAGAAATATTTTTACTAGTCTTCTTTATAAATTCAAACACTATGTTTTACTACTCTACAACTATTCCTTATTGTGTTCGTGCATATGATTCTCATTTTTTCACTGTCAATTGGAAACATTTTTAAGGTAAAAACCTTCCCAGATGTATAAAATAAAAATATTAAAAAACTAGCTTTACCTGATTCAGACAGAAGAATTTCCTGGGGGGGGTGGTCGCTTCCCGCTGTACCCCTGGCAGCCTCCACCAACAGCAGCAAGAGTAGACATCCACCCCGGGCCATCGTAATTAACCACTTCACAGGAATAACGAACTATTCAACTTCACTCGAAACTAACATATTTTACACTTCTATAATTAAACTATTCAAAATTACAACACTAAGAGATTTCTTTATTTTCACAAATTAGAACTTATGATACTTTAACACACACTAGAACAACTTATTTGAAAGTAACAACTTCGTTGATTGAGTTTAAACACTTTTTAGTACGTACCGACACTTTCCAGCAATGAGTTGATTTATTGTTATCCCTGAAACAAGAGAAAAAAAATTATTAGTAAAAAAATACAAACGCTTATTAAAGATTTTTAAAGAAGGAAATATGTTCACGATTCGGTAAGAAAAGAAAACTCAATTCCAAGCACTCAAAATTCTGCGTATTACCATTGTATTTAATGATTGTAAGTTCCACTAGACAGCTACCTAAGTATAAAATGAATTATAACGAAACTTAAGTGGAAATCTAAATGTAATATTTTGCAGTGGGTACAAATTAAATAATTGTTCTTTTAATTTTGATGAAATGGATAGAAAAATAGTTTGGTATATTTTATAGTAATAACTATGGCATCCCCGATCGGGGTATGTTGTGAGGCTAAAGGTAGTGGAGAGGGGAAGGAGATGGGGAAGAGGAAGGTCGGGAAGTACCTAGCTATCCAGATCTGGCCATCCAACACGCCTAAAGCCATTTTAAGCAATGTTTCGATTCTGAATGCTGGTCTTTCATCAGGGCGATACATAGAGTATCTACCACTTCGGTATGTTGTGAGGCTAATGTGGTGGGGAGAGGCAAGAGAAAGGTTGGAAAGTACCTGGCTACTTAGATGTAATCACCAAACACGGCTAAAGCCATTTCAAGCAACGTTGCGATTCTGAATGGTAATATTTCACCAGGGCGATATTAACACAAAAACAAATACAATAATAAATATACTCGTACAAGAATACATACAAAAACACGCCAATACATGAAGCGATGGAACTATTTAATGAAGCTGCATCTACCTTAGATATATTAAGATGCATATATGGTACATAAAGTTCTGTCATTATCTCTCGATATACGTACAAGAGTGACCGTTAGGTACATAGCGATCTACATAATCTTAAATAAAATATATATTTTTTACACACCCTTTTACACTTGCCAATTCAACGATTATCTCATAACATGTGTAAAAGAATAAAACTCTCGTATATCTTATCTTTTTTGTTTTTCATTGCTAACCTTATTTGCGTTATTATATCATATATAGTGCGTCACACTACTTCAGTTTGCACTAATATAACTCCTTTGGATATATAATACCTTGACTATATGTGAGGTGTACATAATTGTTTAGTTTCTTTTTTTACACTGCATGTATCTACAATATTTTAAAATCATTCATCTCTTAATGTATTTGGTGAACAACTGTTTTTGTGAGATCTTGTTAAATAAATAAATAATAGTATGTAACACTTTGTTAAAAAAATAAACTCTTTTCTCTTCTGTGATTGTTCACCACAGACCGACAAAAGGTCACCTTATAATTACCAAAGAAAACCACTGCCTTTGAAGTTGTGGCGAGGTCTTTTCGAGAACAAAACAGCCTCACGGAGAGGAGACATTTAACGGATACGAAAAATTAAATATGAAGGTCGCAGGGTCAAACGGGGTGGTTAATTATTGGCGCCCTGTGCCCAATGCGGGCTGGAGGTGTGTTGGCGTTTACTCTTTCAGACTGTGATTCATTCGTTTCATCATTGAATATAATGTTAACCGAATTACTCGCGAACAATCAACACATCGTAAGGGACGGAGTTTACAGATTTCCATATTAACTGCAGGTGGTCTAAAGAGG
The DNA here is from genome assembly GCA_022651775.1 of Drusus annulatus. NCBI lineage: Eukaryota > Metazoa > Arthropoda > Insecta > Trichoptera > Limnephilidae > Drusus > Drusus annulatus. The sequence goes on from JAGWCC010000058.1 coordinate 855,418, forward strand.
ATCTAACTAACCTAATTCATATAAAATAATAAACAGTATATTTGCGTGACGTTCCAGAGTGGTAGATACTCCAAGTATCACCCTGGTGAAATACGACCATTCAGAATTGAAACGTTGCTTGAAATTGCTTTAGCCGTATTTTGTGGCCAGATCTGGTACTTCTCAACCTTCCTCTTCATCATCTCCTTCCCCTCCCACTACCTTCAGCCTCACAGCATATCGGAGCGGTAGATACTGAAGTATCGCCCCGACGAAAGACCACCATTCAGAATCGAAACGTTGCTTGAAATGGCTTTAGCCGTGTTTGGTAACCAGATCTCAACAGCCAGGTACTTCCCAACCTTACTCTTTCCCTTCCCCTTTCCCCTCCTACTACCTTCAGCCTCACAACATACCCCGATTGGGGTATGATAATGGATATGGATGCCATAATCCCACTGGCTCTAGACGGTTGGGAGCAGTTGAGACTCTTGTGCGGTATTCACAATATTTTTTATAAAGAAACCGAAAAAATTAAAAAAAACAAAAATCTATTAAATTGTTTGATTGTATACGTGTCAAAGATTTGTAGTTAAGTGTAAGGATTAAAATATGTTATTTTTTAAAGAATATCAATTCTCGACTTCGTAAGATCTTCCGTAAATTAAAATGCTCAATTTATCCAAGACACATTCCAAATATACAATTGTGCTAGAGTACAGCTTTTCATAGTATTACAAAGATGGCACCCTATCTCGGTAGAAATCGGAAAAAAAATATAATGACATTTGATAAAATTACGGTTTTCAAAAAGGTTTCGGTAGCTCAATTGGTAGAGACGTTACTCCCGGATAAATTAAGGTTTCGGAGTTGTAGTCGCTTCCTTTTTTCTGGTTAAATTCCGCTGAAAGTGTTTTACAGTGTCAATGTTTTCGGTCATTTTACCAAATTTGTTGCAATATAAAAACCAAATGCTGCTGTAACATATTAAACAACGATTCGATTTATTTAATAAACTGTTCTTCAATCAATATATAGTAATGAATCTCACATAATCTTCAGACTAATTACTTATTTTTGACTTGACATTTAGTTTCAAAATTGTCAACCATCTAATTGTCACGTATCTATTATAGACAGCCCTGATTTATTGAACCTTATTGCCTTTCATGTACCAACGAGAGCTTCTCACTCGAAACTTCTATTTGACCGTAACAATAACATGCGAGTCTTTCAAATACTCGATTGTACCTAGATTGCATTTAGGTGGTAATACGTACGCAGAAGTGGCTGATGTATTTAACTGCACTGAATTTAGATACAAGAAGGCTTCAATATCATAAATATATCATCAAATGATATTTATTTATTCATTTAATTATGTACGCCTTTATGAGCTTTTATATGACAGTGTAATATATAACATAAAATAATAGACATAAAAATAACATAGAGTAAATGATTAGCACCCAAAAACATAAGTAAGTTAATAGAAATATTATAATGCAATAAATTAACAGTGATATTTTTGAAAGAGGTATGCTATTGTAGCCTTCTTGTAACTAGATTCAGTGCAGTTGAATATATCTACTATTTCAGCGAAAGAATTACCCACTGTATGCAATCCAGGTACAAGCGAGTATCTAAATGACTCAGTCCTGATATTATAGTTACATTTAAAAAGAATTTTTGGTCTATTGGTTCTGTTAGGTATATTATTGGTTATAATTAAAGGTGATCAAACACATGCTTTTGTTTACTACTCATTCTTACTTTCAGTATGAGCAAATAATTTAGAATTTCACCACTGTAAAATGTACCTTTATGTCTAAAAGCCCACTAGGGCATTTACAATACAAATATGTAAACACAACATCGCCTATCGGCCAAACAACCTAGCCCGGTCCCATCGCGGTAGGCAGGGAAATAAACAAATAATTATTGTGCAATCTTACTTTCATCTCATCGTATTGTACCTGCCACATACTGCACACCTTCCTACAGTGTAATTAAATCAAATACATTACAACAATAAATCAAATGCGCAAATAAATGGATTTGACATGCCGAAGTAGTTTTCAAAACAATTTGTTTTATTGCGCAATACATAATAATGAATTCTAACAATGTGTTTTATTAATAAAGGAAATGACTACCTACCTTGTGAGGCGCTAGTACGCTAGACGTTGTGGCTAATAATTCACTCACAACACGAAACTTTGACACTAACGACAGCCCCGAATCATTATAACTTCAATCTGTCAAACACAGACAAATATTCCAACTAAATACACATTGTTCAACACACTTTTTCAATGTTCCAGTCTCTCACGTCATACCGCACGACTAACTTTAACATCAAACAGCGATTAAACAATAATATGACTACGCGAAACCGTGAATATTTCGTTAAAGGCTGATGGCGGACAACACAACCACTCCGTAGGCGGGAGATTATTCAACTGGCGGCACTGACTGAACTACCGTTGGCTGTAGGGGGGTGTACTGTATGTTTTATTTTCTTATGTACGTAACCTTCCTCCTCCCACCTATACGTAACTATTTAACTAACCTTCTGGTTTTCTTGAAATGTTAAAATAACCCTGCTTAACTCTGATAGATAAATCTATTATCTATCTATCTAGATTGTATTATTATAGTTCATATTGTTATTATAGCACGGAAAGCAAATATGAAAATTATTCTTATGGTCCTGTTTGAAACCTCTATTTTTTATTTTTTTTATTTTTTTTTACTTTTTGTTTCTTACATTATTTTTTTACACTACCTACCTCACTAGGTCATAAGAACCATTTCTGAGGTAAGCGACAGTGAGTACAAGTAGAATAATTTAAAAAAAATGATGATATTTGTTACACAATGTTCTAGTATTCTAGTTTATCACGGTGAAGAATTTCAAGTGCTATTTTAGGAGGTCTTAAATTTCATTGCAGTCCTTACTCATTAGCCATTTAGTAATGTTTTGATTAAAGGAATACATATTGGTGATGGCTACAGTCTGTGGTGGGAGTTTGTTGTAAGTGTGAGGCGCGATGTACATATGGTGTCTTTGTGCAAAAGCTGTATTGTATTTAGGTACTAAAAGTCTTTCTTGTTGTTTGGCCCTTGTGTTTTTATTATGTGTGATATACATTAAAGATTTTGAAGAATGAGTTATTTTCAACACTATTTTAAGATATAACTGTCTGATATTGAGGGTTCCTAAAAAACATCTTTGACGTTCTAAACTATATAGCTCTGTAACAATTATACTCAAAAGAGATTTTAATCAACGCATCTAAAAATAAATGTTAACATGTTTTCTTTTTCAATTTTAGACTGTAAGTCATTTGTGTTTCATTTGCGAATAATTCAAATCCACAGTGGTTTTCGATAAGTATTATAACTACAAACAACTAACTTTTCTATTAAATAAATTACCTAACAAGAAATTAATTCAAGTAGAAGAAAGTCAAAATTATTGAATTTCGATAGAAAAAAGTCGGGGACATGGCACGATCAATCGAATCAAACATGTCCTCGTGTCTGTCAATTCGTCAGCGCACTTGAGGTGATTTTTCACAAAACCACCGCCATACAAATTATCAAAATATTTTTACTATTACTTTTATTTACATCAATAATACAGTCTTGTTGCCGCAGGGCAAGGCAGAAAGGATGTAGCGCCACAATTGGCTTTAAAGTTAAACAACTTACGTTATAACTGACGTTATAGTTGTAAGTAAGTTAGGTGCTCTCATATAAAAAAACACCTGTATCCTGTTGCATGCATTTAATGTGCTTCTCATTTCGCACGCATCTCAATTAGGGACGGTTGATATCGGAAATTGGGTGTACCTGCGGTTCCAGTTACCGGTGACCGGCGAAACAGGTTATTTATCCAGTTCTTTTGGGAACCGGTTTCAGAAAAGTTCCACGAAGGAGATTTTTATTGTTTTATTGTAAAGAAAGGATTTCTCACCGGTTCCTTGGACAAATTATATCAATTTTTTTTTGCTAAAAAGGGGAACCGGTTCCTCGGAGAAATTAAATCGACGATTCCTGTGGGCGGCTTGGAACCGGTTTCTTTTAACGCAATGAATACCGCACAAGAGTTCCAACTGCTCCCAACCGTCTAGAGCAGAGGTTCCCAAACTTTTTTGTCCCGTAGACCACTTGCCGATTTTTTCTGTTTTGTGTAGACCCCCTGCTTTCCTAGTATTGTTTTTTTTAGCGTTGGGAAAAACTTCCAAGTTTTGTGAAAGCTTCAGGAACTGCTAGTTCTTTGAAATAAACCCTTCGCGATTAACACTTTAATTGAAGTCGAACTCGCCAAAAAATAGTACTAGTCGGTAGAGATCTCAAATCGAAAAGTGCTAGCAAACAACAAAAATTCCTCTCCGAAAAAAAGCACTAGTCGGTAGAGATTTGAAATCGAAAAGTACTAGCAAATCGACAAAAAATTATTATAATTGAAAAAATTAGGGAATTAATGTCTATTATAAGAAAGCATTACGTAAGTTACTATCTGTGAGGTGGATTATTACATTTGCGGGAAGCCAACATTTTGGTGACGGCCTGCCTAAATGAAATCCACTCTCATGGACCCCCATTTGCGTCTCATGCACCCCCAATTTTGTGGACCCCTTGCAGGTCGAAATCGACCCCAGGGGGTTGATATAGACCACTTTGGGAATCACTGGTCTAGAGCCAGTGAGACTATTGCATCCCCAATTGGGGTATGTTGTGAGTGAAGGTAGTGGGGAGGGGAAAGATATGGGGAAGAGGAAGGTTGGAAAGAATGCTTACTTAAGCCTTGCATTCTTTTCGGATTTCAACATTTTTAACACAATCATACGTTTTACCGCACACACGCCTCAGGGATCTCATTTTACAACGTTTTTTTTTTGCATACCTTTTTACACTTGCCAATTCAACGATTATCTTGTAATATGTGTATTAGAATGAAACTCTCTTTTGTTTTATCTTTTTTGTTTTTCATTGCTAACCTTATTTGCGTCATTATATCATATACTTCAGTTTGTACTCATATAACTCCTTTGGATATATAATACCTTGTTTATATTAATTTAATTTCATGTGAGGTGAAAATAATATAAGATGAGAAAGAGAAAGGTTGAGAAGTACTTGGAAATTCAGCTCTAGTCACCAAACTCAGCTAATGCCATTTAAAGCAACATTTCGATTCTGAATGGTGTTCACTCACCAAGGCGATACTGAGAGTATTTATCACTCTGGAACCTACCGCAAATATATTACGTATAAACGTGAAAATGAAATTCGTATGAATATCAAAGGGTTTAATTGCGCATTTTGGTAATTGCACTTGTAGCACGAATAGGCATACAAATCGCATCTATAACTGAACAATAGTATCGTAGGTTCCAGTCTTTACGGGGGTAGAATACAGACTGTTTGGGTAGAGGTAGAGGCTATCTGCACTGTAAAGTGCATTTCTCTGCCATAATATACGTTGATTGACATCTTTGGGCGATCCCATTTCAATTCACGCGTTTACATATGAATTAAATGTTAAATAACATATATTAATAAAATATATTTTTATTTATTTAATTATATACGCCCTTATGGGCATTTACATAACAGTGTGATATATAACATAAAATAATAGTGACATAAAAATAACATAGAGTAAATGATTAGCACCCAAAAACATTAGTAAGTTAATAAAAATGTTATAATGCACTTTTTATTATTTCTAATTTTGAAACTATTAATTCGTGGTGGAATTCCATTTTAATGATTTAATAAAACAAATTTTTAACTTTATTCCACTTTTTATTTTACGACTGGACCGGTTTCAGCCTATGACGGCCATCTTCAGACTAGTCAGTCTTCAGGCTAGTCTGAAGATGGCCGTCATAGGCTGAAACCGGTCCAGTCATAAAATAAAAGTGGAATAAAGTTAAAAAATTGTTTTATTAAATCGTTATAATGCAATAAATTTACAGTAATACTTTTGAAAGAGGTATGCTATTATAACCTTCTTGTAACTAGGTTCAGTGCAGTTGCATAATCTACTATTTCAGCGAAATAATTACCCACTGTATGCAATCTAGGTACAAGCGAGTATCTAAATGACTCAGTCCCGATATTATTGTTACATTTAAAAATAATTAGTAGTTCTGTTAGGTACATGGAAGGTGATTAAGCTAAGTAAATCAGGGCTGTCTATAATACCGTTGACAATTTAAAAAATAAAAGCCAAGTCGGAAATAAGCCTCCTGTCTGAGAGTGTTACTAATTTTAATTCTTTCATTAAATAATTATAATTTATGGTTTCAATAGGTAGACCGAGTTAATAGTTAATGTACGAGTATCTTGGAAATTTATGTTGCAATTTTCCAATGGAATCATAGTGGATTTTAAAGTGAGGGGACCAGACAGAAGAATTATATTCTTGACTTGATTTCGAACTAATGAAGAGTACAGGATTTTCAATGCAGAAGTATTTTTAAATTCACTGGCATTTCGAAGAATAAAGCCTAGCAATTTTAAAATTGATTGCACACGCCGGGATTTACGCCCGCTACTTCTGGATTCGTAGTCGAGCGTCTTAATCACTCGACCACGATGACGTCAGTTATTGTTACTTAGTGTTATTTTACATATTCGATAAATGGAATAATTTACAGTTTATTTGCGTCACGTTCCAGAGCGGTAAATACTTCAGCATCGTCCTGGTAAAAGACCACCATTCACAATGGAAACGTTTCTTGAAATGGCAAAATGAAAAGGCAGGTACTTCCCAACCCTCCTATTTCTATCTGCTTCCCCTCCCCACTACCTTTAGCCTCACAACATACCCCGATTAGGGATGCCATAGCCCCACTGGCTTCAGATGGTTACGAACAGTTGAGACTATTGTGCGAATAACACTTAAAAAGTAAAATCATTTCTTTCGCCTCACGAGGTCTGCAGTAATTTAACCGTCACACCTTTCCTTCAGGTAAACGCCGCTCGTCACGTAAATAAAAACTTCGCTGGTAATAATTTTACTAATGTATTCATTAGTAACATTATTACCTTGACCTGCATGGTCGAGTGGTAAGACGCTCGACTACGAATTCAGAGGTCGCGGGCTAGAACCCGGCGTGCGCAAATAAATTTTATTCAATTAATATGAGTCGTAACATATTGAATTGATATAAAATAAAATATAGTATATTTGCGGCACGTTCCAGTGTAAAAAATACTCTAAGTATCGCCCTAGTGAAAGACCACCGTTCAGAATTGAAACGTTGCTTAAAATGGCTTTAGCCGTGTTTGGTGACTAGATCTAAATAGCCAGATACTTCCCAACCTTCCCCTTCCTCATCTCCTTCCTCTCCACACAACCTTCAACCCAACAACATACCCCAATTGTGGATGCCATAGTCCCACTGGCTCCAGACGGTTGGGAGCAGTTGAGACTCTTGTGCGGTATTCACGTAAAAAAAAGAAAAAGTTAATAATTAATGCGTTATCACAAAACTTCACGGGTTTTTATTGAACTCAGACTTTTAAGGCTGATTCACACCAACGTCCGGATCCGCTCAGTGCCGATATTGTTCCGCATGAGAGCTTATTGATATGGTATGAATATCGATCAAGGAGTATGTGCCAAGACAAAGTTGTGTGGCAGTATATCCTTCTGCCCACCCTTATTGCAGTTTAAAAACATTAAATGTAAGAGCATAGGAACTACAATTATTTTTTTAATAAACACATTGATAAATTATAAATTACCTATTTATAATAATTCTCATAAAGAAAAAAACACTGATATTCACTTTACAAATGTCGATTACGCTTATTAATGCTTTTGTATCGTCATATTTTTTAAGTCTTTTTGGGGTTGTATGCTTCTGCATAACTTCGTCCAATTATAGGTGTCATAGTTCCACTGGCTCCAAACGGTCGGGAGCAGTTAGGACTCTTGTGCGGTATTTACTGCAAGAATATTTAAAAAAAGATGCTTCCGTTAAAGATGTTAATCTCAGGAAATTCACCATTGACTAAAATTAAAATGGATGGCTTGTACTCTGTCTCGTGGAGAAGGGTTTTGACCGGACATTATTTGCGCTTCGTAAATAGATAATTATATGTAATCAAAAATTATGGTAAGTGGTCAGAGCCTTGCCGTGATATAATGGGAGAAGTGAACAAGAGACAGGAGGCAGGAAACAAGGGTGACATGGTCAAAAGAAGCACCTGAAGCTGATAATATGATAACGAGGTAGTTTGGATTGGCCGCTGGAATTATGCGCTAGCTAATAGCAGCCTTGAATTAAGTCATTTGTTAAAATGTCGACTGGGGTTATTTTTTACATGCGGGATCTTCGATTATATCATTTATAAATAAAACACATAAATTTTGTTTATAACCACTTTATTATTTAATATAACGTCTACCGGTTTCGAAAGAACCCTTTCATCGTCAGGACAATATTAAAATTAACATTAAATATATAATGCTGAGGTATATATACATATTTAGGAGTTGGAATGGGTCTTAAATATCTATATTTACCTCAGCATTTTATATTTTATGTTAATTTTAATATTGTTCTGACAATGAAAGGGTACTTTCGAAACCGGTAGACGTTATATCAAATAATAAAGTGGTTATAAACAAAATTTATGTGTTTTATTTATAAATATGGCAAGCCACAAAGTAAATGATTTTTACGAATATATATTATTTATGTTTATATCAATCTATAATCACTCCTTACCACAAGATGAAAGATAAGCGCACTTGAAATATAGTGTGCTGATAAAACCGAGAACATACATTATGTATTAAGTTGTGTTGTTTTGTTGTATACGCCTAAAGGCTTTTAAATATAAAGTACATTTAACAGTTCAACAATTTAAGCAAATGTAAATAAAATCAAGAATCAACAGCACAAATATGAAACAGAAAAAGTCAGAAAATAAAAAGACAGTGGTCACAACCGAAACACGAACTCGGATCTTCTACTCTATGCGGAAGTAACGCTTCAACTAATTCAGCCATCGGGACCTTATTAGAAACTGACACATCTTTAATCAATCTCATACTTTTCACTGAAAATTATTGGCATTATATATATTTCATATTCGTAAAAAGCATTTATTTTGTGGCTTGCCATTTTATAAATAGAACACATACACTTTGTTTATAACCACTTTTTTAATAAACTTCAAAATCTTTGTAAAATGAATACTAATATACATTCTTCAGATACTCCAAAACATACATTTTTTGATCGTGTGCAGAATTTATTTCCACATATGTTTCTTCCAGAAGAGATGAAGTTATTATCTAAAGGTTAATCTAATATTGTCCTGATGATGGAAGGGTACTTCCGAAACCGGTAGACATAATATTGAATAAAAAAGTGGTTATAAACAAAGTGCATGTGTTCTATTTATTATATATATTTCTTGAATTTTGTTCGTTTTTTTCAATCGTTTTTTTTTTAGCTTTTTCTGTTTTATATTTGTGTTGTTGACTTTTGATATTGTTTAAATATTAAAAAAAAGCGTTGATGCTTTAAGGTTAATTCTAATTTCAATAAAAAACATTTGCTCATATGAAGTAAAAATGGTAGAAAAATAGTATTCAACTAACATTTAGCTAACTAACAATCACGCCGTTTCCTCGCAGGGGTAGGCAGAGAGGATGGACAGCCATATAACTCTGTCTTGGCACACACTTCTTTGCCCAATTCAAGTATTTGATTAACTTGATCGCGTCTTATCTTTCTCGGGCGTCCCTGACTTCATATTCCATTCACTTTCACGTCATACATTCTTCTCATACTCTTTTCTTCGTTCATCAGCTTTACATGCCAAAATCATCTAAGCGTCCCTTTATTAATCCCATTCATTACGCTTACATCAGCCTTGCATTCTTTTAGGATATCCACATTTTATACGGTCATATATATGGTTTTACGACACATACGCTTCAGGGATCTCATTTCTACAGCATTCAGAATAATGTTTGACAACGTAATGTTAATAAAAAAATAAGAAATATGATGTAATAGCTTTCTTGTATCTACATTCCGTGCAGTTAAATACATCAGCCACCTCTGCGTATGTATTACCAACTACATGCAATCTAGGTACAAGCGAGCATCTGAAAGACTCAGTCCTGATGTTATTGTTACAACTAAATAGAATGTTGCATCGAGTACTCCTCTTTGTTATATGAAAGGCAAAAAGGTTCAGAAAATCAAGACTGTCTATAATACCATTGACGATTTTAAGAACAAAAGTCAAGTCAAAAATGATTCTTCTTTCTGAAAGTTTTAAAAAGTTTAATAATGTAATGTCCCAGTGATCGACGAAATATGGCACTCAATACGTTTGTCCTGGCTTCGTAGCTCTGTTTTTGTCTCAGACGAAAGCCTCTTAATTTCGCTAAAGAGCTTAAAGCTCTGCGAAGAGAAGAAACCTTTCACGTAGAAGTATTTCCGTCATTTATAAATGAAAAGAGATACGGTGTTTCCTTGCGCAGCCCTGTGGTAATAAATACAAACGTTCATGTCAAAATGTATTATTTTATGATACACACCGACGTGTGGTGACGGCCTGCGTGGTCGAGTGGTGAGACTCTCGACTACGAATTCAGAGATCGCAGGTTCGAAACCGGCGTGTACAAATACATTTAATTAAATTCATATATGATAAAATAATATGAGTGGTAGATACTATAAATATAAGTATCGCCCTGGTGAAAAACCACCAATCAGAATTGAAACGTTGCTTGATATGGATTTGGCCGTATTTGATGACAAGATTTTAATGGCCAAGTACTTAATAATCTTTTGCATCTCCTTCACTTCTCCACTATCTTCACCATTACAAAGTACCCCATTTGGGGAATGCCATAGCCCGACTTGCTCCAGACGGTCAGGAGCAGTTGGCACTCTTGAGCGGTATTCACTATATTTTTAAAAAAACCAAGAAGTGTATGTATTATTGTAAGGGTATAACGAGAGAATCTGTAGATCTTCCATACTGTCAGCAATCAGCACTACATCGTCCGCATACAATAGGCAACATACTTTCAGATTGTTCATTTTTGCGCCCAAACCCACACATTTTAATTCTTGCATACAATTATCAATGGACAAATTGAATAACCACAGCCTTGCTTTACACCTTTTGATGAGTCGAGTAAGAAAATAATAATAGTACTTAGGCTAATTTATCTAAGAAATATTTTTCCTCTGACTTGCCAGTGCTTTTTTAAATTTAATTTATTAAAATAGTACATTTAATATATAATGGTTAAATAATATGATCATATAATGACGTGAAATGTTTTTAATGTTATAAATTACACTCTACATATTCAATAATTTATTTCTTAAATTTGATAACATTTTTCTCTTCTTTGACATTGCTTGGTGATTCTTAAAGGATCTTCACCAATCTCTATGTAGCAATGTATTCTGAGATTTGGATTTCTTTTTATAAAGAGGTCGTATTTCATTTTTTCTTCTTGTTTTTTCAAGTGTGCATACCGCACAAGAGTCCCAACTGCTCCCAAACGTCTAGAGTCAGTGAGACTATGGCACCCCCAATGGGGATGTTGTGAGGCTGAAGGTAGTGCTGAGAGGAAGGATATGGGAAAGAGGAAGGTTTGGAAGTATCTGGCTATTCAGAAATGGTCACCAAACACGACTTAAGTCATTTCAAGAAAAGTTTCGAATGTCAATGGTGGTCTTTCACCAGGGGGATACTAACAGTGTCTACTACTATGGAACGTGCCGCAAATACACTATTATTATTAATATGTAGTTTATATGAATTAAATGTGATTTAAAATAAAAGTGTCTTTGTTTTAGAACCACTTTATTGGACACATATACCAACCGGTTTCGGCTCTACCTGAACCTTCTTCAGGGATGAATAAATATGTATTCAACCCTGAAGAAGGTTCAGGTAGAGCTGAAACCGGTTAGTGTATGTTTCCAATAAAGTGATGTTGAAACAAAGATACTTTTATTTCTAATTTTATTATGTCGTAAAGTGAGTGCTTCACGTCAAAGTTGAATTAAATGTGTTATGACACATATTAATTGTTTTTTTTTGTGTTCGCCGGGCTTGAACCCGTGATGACCTCTGGATTCCTAGTCGAGCGTCCTACCACTCGACCACGCAGGCCATCAATTTAAAATATTAAAAAAAACTTACCAAGAATTACTATCGTCTGGAAAAAAAATTAACCTTTCAAATTTTATGCTTTCTCGTTAAACGATACAATCAAATAAGTTCCTTCGTACGTGGAAACATTTTACGGTTCACGGTTTGCGAGAGTCTACTAAAGCCACCGTATTGGGAAAAGATGTAAAAGCCGAGAATAAAAAAGGGTTATAAGCCTTGGATTACTGAACGTGCAAGATACAGATTTTTTTCGCCCAAACTAAGTGTCAGCCTAAATCTCGGTAGTGAATAATAATAACAGTGAACTTCTATAACGCAGTTTTGTGATTTTTCCCCTCAAGTGCGCTTCATACTAAATTAATAAAACTAACAAGACTAACCGTCTTCGTACGGGAATAACCAACTGTTGAAAGTAAAGCTGACAACTATAGATAATAAATATTTAAAAAAAAAAAACACAAACGCATTTAATGCACACCGTTTAAACCGTCTTCCGGAAGGTAATAAAACTACCCGAATGTATTTCTGAAGGTATGGTACAGCCACCTCTGTCAACCATAAAACTAAAATCCTTAAGTCGCAGATGACTCACTATGAATATCAATATCCATCCCTTTCGGACCTAATAGTATATATTCCATAGACTTACTTTAAAATTGTCTAGTCTGAAGATGCCCGTCACCGGCGAAACCGGTCAGATCTTAAATAAAAAAAATAGTGGAATAAAGTTCTAAATTTGGATTTACTAAAATAATTGAAACTATCTAAAATCATGGGAGAAAAGGTTCATATATGGGTATAACAGTGCATGAGTACATCAACAGATTAAAAAAAATAAAACAATTTACTAGAAGCTAAGGGTATAAAAATCCAGATGAAAAGTATGAATTAATTTTAACAATTAAAGCAAAGAAAATGAAATTATATTGAAAACAGTTAACATAAATGTTAAATAACATACCATTTTAGAAAAACATCACATTGTGTGGATTTTTAAGAAAATAAGATGAGCTTAAATAAAGGAATACGTCGTAAGAACCATTAAGAAAAAGATCCATCAAAGAAGGAGGAAAGATTTTCCCTCGGGAAATAACTCTCCACCTTCTTCGGAGATTTATGTGGACTTTTGCCAATATTTCCAATCAACTTGCTCGTGGGCGCAGTCCACAAAGAAAACGCAGAACCTGTGGATGACAAAGGAACGCAATTAGAAACCTTAGTAATGTAAAATAAATAAAAGTATATGTTGTGCCGATGATTCTTGAGGCCGGTAGAAAACCGTTATTCTTTGTAAGTCGTTACTTTCTTTACGATTTATCAACCTTTACTTGAATACATTTCCCTCTGACTGAATGTCTACGGTTTATCACTACGTGACATAATGTCAAAGCAAAATACAATACAACCTTTCGTGTTTGCCTATAAATAGGTAAACATGAAAATTATGTTTTCGAAGGAAGCCAAAACTTGGAAGTGTGACATTGTATATTAAATAAAACAATACACTTATTAAAACACCACTTTATTTGAGTTAACCACCAACCAGGTTTCGCTTATCTCAAGCTTCGTCAGGGCTTTAACATCAACTAAATAACATTACATGCAGACTAGCGTTGTGACCGCTTTGAAAGAACTACTTCTTTTGGCAACAGTTCCTACTTCATTCATTGTTCGTTGAATAAATACTGCAATTGAAGTTGGTAGTTTATTTTAGCGTTCATTCATTTCATTGAACAAATACTTCAACGGAAGTTAGATTACAAAGAACTACTTCAATTTGCAGCAGTACAGTTGTGAAGGTGAACTTCAAAGCCTACAAAGACGTACTTCATTACAAGTACTTTAATTGAATCTTCGAACTTCGATCTAAAGGAACGTGATTTTTATTTTGGCGAGGAACCAGTTCCAGTTCTTTTCACTTTGAAATCTCTACCGAATAGTATTTTTTTTATTTTGGCAAGGAATCGGTTCCAGTTCTTTTTCCTCTCTTTCGCAAGTTCGACTTCAATTGAAGTGTTCATTGCGAAGGGTTCATTTTAAAGACTAGCAATTCGTGAAGCATTCACAAAACAGTAAAATTTTTCCCAACGCTAATGCAGACAGATCTCCCTCTACTATATATTGTATCTCTCTCTGTCATTCATTACTGTCTAATATGTATTTTTCTGCATGTAATTCTGTCTCCCTCTACTATATCTTGTATCTCTCTCTTTCATCACTGTCTTATGTAATGTTATTTAGTTGATGTGAAAGCCCTGACGAAGCTTGAGAAAAGCGAAACCTGGTTGGCGGTTAACTCAAATAAAGTGGTGTTTCACAAAGCTTATTGTTTTATTTAATGTGAAAATTATTGTTCATTTCTAGAGAATTGATTACATGCCTCAGAAGGTTATCAGATAAATTCTAAAGAATTTTTCAATAACATTATCCTCGGTAGCCTACAATTTGGAAAAAAAAAGTTGTGGACTAAGCTTTTTAATTGTCAAAGAGCTTTTATGCCCAAGGGATATCGTAACGATGGCAAGTATCAATAAGAGTATTGAAACAAAGATAAATTCAATAGACCACCAAATTATTGTTCTTGAACAATTGCCCTTCAAGACCACGTGGCTCAGTTCGCCATGTTTTTTTTTCATTATCCTGGCGAGAGTCATGCGTAGAACAAAGCAAGTAAACAAAAAGAAACCTGTTTTTTTTTTATTATGAATCTTTTTAAAAACGGATTATTATCGTTTGACGAAAGTTGAAATGATTCGAAAGTGAATGGAAGAAGTCAGGGACCCACGAGAAAGACACGGCACGATAAAGTGAATCAAATACTCGACTCGGGCCATATGAAGAGTCAGAATAACATAAGAATATGTATGATACGATGTATCATGTGAATGAGGCAAGAAGTGTGTGCCAAGACAGGGTTATATGACAGACCGTCCTCTCTGCCTACCCCTGTGGGAAACGGCGTGATGGTTAGTTAGTTAGTGACAGAAGTTAGCATATATTTTCATTTTATTTCATGTTCCTAGCAAGACGATTACAAGGCAGTACCTACCGTACTATTGTAGCAATTCTGCTTCAATCTCACAATTCAACACGCCTATGCGACGAATGCTGCATCTGGGAAACATATACTCCGATGTCGCTGATATATTTAACACGTCAATATCAAACTATAAGTTTAATTAAGTACAGTTGTTGTTATCTGGTAGAGTTAAACTAATAGATGGACCTATTACTTAATATTATTTATTTCCTTTCTTTTACAATATTTTTTGAACATGTTATTAGTTATTTTTGTATCTGCTATTCAATACTATTTTTTTATTTTTTCTATTTTACACAATTCTTGCACTAATGAGGTTACTGTTTTGAAAAAAATAAAATATATTAAAATGTATGCAAAAGCCTAAAACGGGCGTAAATAAATAAATATCATATCCAATATTTATGTAGTTGAGAATTTTAAAACTTTGATTTTCTTTGAGAAATTAAAAGAAACATAAAAAGTTATTATTGAAAAAGCTGAATTTGTATCATATTAATAATAACTGTTGTTTATCGATGGTTTTCGATGCCTCCATTTCTGGCATCGAATGAATACATTAAAATTATCGATTTTTGAAGTTCTGTACAATTATTGGTCTCATTCAACTCTAAGTAGTGGACACAGGTACAGTTCTAATGCTGCAGGGGGCAGAGATATTTTACGACAGGACGGCATGAATAAGTATGGGATTAATAATGTTATCATACGAAGATTTGACGGACTCCGTGATCGAGCGGTTAAGATCCTCGGCAACGATTCCAGAGGTCACGGGTTCAAATCCTGACGTAAGCAAATAAGCTTTATTATATATTTTTGGCAGGTTCCAGAGTTGCAGATACTTAAGGCATCGCCATTTGTCAAGTATTTGATTCACTTCATCGTGTCATGCCTTCCTAGGGCGTCCCCGACTTCTTCTTCCATTTCTTTGTTCATTCGCTCTACATGCCCAAACCATCTAAGCGTCCCTTTCTTGATTCTATTCATAACCCTTACATCAGCCTTGCATTACTTCCGGATATCCACATTTTTAACACGGTCATATATATTTTTACCCAAAGAGCAATAATATACCAGGAGGGAGCGCTAGGGTAGTCAGTTTGATGATTTTTGCCTGACTGGGGCGTGGCTAGGGCTAGAGTTAGGGTATTTATACATCCATTCATAGCGCATGTCGACAAAATATTTTTGTTTATTTGTATAACCACTTTTTCTTAGTATTTTTATGAACAAAAATGGTTTTTTAGGTTATATCATACGAGTTTGGTCCTGTTATGAGTCGCCGCGGACGCGGGAGACGGAGAACATGCCTACATACCGAAAAGCGGAGCTATATTATGTGAGAACTTGTCTTATCTATTTCTCTCTCACAGCTTACGACGTAAAAACCCGGAGAAAGTGATTTATCGACAATTTGTATAGGTTGGGTAAAAATGTTTAGCTCTCTCTCCATATACGTTCTTTCTCTTAAGTTTTACCGCACATAAGCCTAGGGGATCTCATTTCTACAGGGTCTCATCAACCTCGTTAATCCATAAGCGGGAAAAATATAGGAAATTCAGTATTCAGTTATTTATTATTTTTAAAACATCACAAAAAATTATTTCAAGGCGTTTCTAAATAAAGCGAGTAAGTGTATAATACACAACATTCATAAATATAAAGCAATTAATTCTAAGGGGCTATTTCACCACCTCTCAATAAACTACTATTCATTAGTTAACTCTAATCATCGGAATATTCGTTAGTTATCTCTTTCCGCAAGTTTGGCTGGCAACGTCGCTTTTTTTCAAACCTTATCCCGTCTGCTGTCACGTCTGTCAATACAATGCCGTTATTTCTAACATAAACTAACTTTCACAACACAACATTCGCGCGCGAAGCTCATTACATCCCTGTCACCAAATAGTTAAACGCGTCTCTATATTTAAATAAAACATATTTCTATTTTATAACTTTATTATTAAATTATATTAGTGAAGTGCATTGGGGAGTGTCTATTATTGCTTGGTGAAGGTTGATAGTTTGTAAGCATGAACATGTTGTATGTGGGTATATTGTACTGCCAAAGATTGTTGTTATTTCATAGTATATTCCGTGATACATTGTGAAGGCGTATATTAGAATTACATACCGTGTGCTTCTTGGAGAGATTTTATCCTTGATTTTGTATCTCCTTTACGGCATTTTTTGTCAAGCGAAATCTTGACCTAAACTCAATGTCATCTAAGACGTATACAAAATTGACTCTTGGTTTGAAAACACACGGTCTACGTCTTTCCGCCATGTCCTGTTCGTCTAAGATATTTAAATCTTCAACCACTTCCATAATTACAGTAAAAAATCAACTTCAACAGAAAACTCGCCTACTGTCAGCTGTCAAAACAGTACGCCGCCATTTTAAATCAGAAGATAGATACTAACTTGTGCACTTTACGTTGACAGCTTCTTGAGAAGTGGTGAAATAGCCCCTGAATAATACAATAAAGTTATAAAATAGAAATATGTTTTATTTAAATATAGAGACGCGTTTAACTATTTGGTGAGAGGGATGTAATGAGCTTCGCGCGCGAATGTTGTGTTGTGAAAGTTAGTTAATGTTAGAAATAGCGGCATTGTATTGACAGACGTGACAGCAGACGGGATAAGGTTTGAAAAAAAGCGACGTTGCCAGCCAAACTTGCGGAAAGAGATAACTAACGAATATTCCGATGATTAGAGTTAACTGATGAATAGTAGTTTATTGAGAGGTGGTGAAATAGCCCCTAAGACATATAAATTGCAATGAATGCAAAGTATAGACAGTAAAAAATAATATTTCATCAAAATGATGTATAAAAAACCAATGAATAATTACGCAAACAGCAGAAATGCTTGTCGTTTGAACGAAGCTTCATTTATGCAAAATATATCGACATCCGAAACGATTCGATTCAACAACAAGATTGCCCTTCCCGCCGGCATTACCATTGGCAATGTAGTCCTGCAGGCCGGGAGATAAAACAATCTATGCTATAAGATAACCACCAGAAACATAGAAATTCAATTCAATTCAATTTCTTTATTCTTTTCAATAACATTACAAAATAAAATTTTAAGGCGTTATTAAAGATATGTAGAAAAATATATATGGAGTATACAAAAAACAGAGTACACTGCATATAATATACAATATAAGACAATATTTTATAACTAAACAGAATAGATATATAGTAAATACAAGTTAATCAAGCAGCAACGGTTTTGCTGACGTTAAAAATATCCATATCCGAAGCGATTCGATTCAACAGCAAGAGTGCCCTCCCCACCGGCACGACCATTGGCAAATTAGTCCTGCAGGCCGGGAGATAAAACAATCTATGCTGTCGATGACGGCGATAACCATCGGGAACATAAAAGTTAATGCTCTCCATGATAGCTAAGTTTTCGAAATATCCACGTATCAATTTGAAGAAGTGGGTGACGATGTACACATCCCTTCTGACCCGTAGATGGTTTGTTCCCAGCATACCCAAGAGAAAGTCAGTCGGATAGAGCCACGGGTAGTAACCGTATTCCTTCAAGTAGAGAAATCTCAGAAATTTCTTCTGAACCCTCTCCAACATGAGGGAGTACTTCTCCTCGTGCGGACTCCAAATCACTGATCCAACCCCCAGCCTGCTTCTTACCAAGGAATTAAATAATATTGTGAGAACCCGGTTGTCTCTAAAGTTTTTCGTAGTACGTATAACGAAACCCAACATTTTCAATGAAGTGCCACAGGTCATTTCGATATGAGTATGAAATGTTAGCCTACTATCAAATATGATCCCAAGATCCTTCATAGTAGAAATGAATGCTCTCCATGATAGCTGAGTTAACTGAGTTAAATAGAACTTTTTTGCCTTAATACCATCGTTTCATTCAATTTACTAATGAATCGGAAAGTTAAATTGAAATCCAAAAGGAAAAACTTTTGATAATGTCATTCCTTAAACCTTAGCCCGTTACAGTAAGACCAAAATAAACGGGTTTCCGTTTAATTTCCTTTTCCAACCTTCGACCCGAGTAACGCCTGGAAAAAAGAGTGCTTTCTTCCTCTTCCATCCCCAAATGGCTCTGGTAGCCTAATCTGTTTATTTTACGGCTATTTAACTTGTAACAAATGTCTTTGAATGAACAATTTCTCGAACGGGCCCCTTTACAAGAAAGTGGCAAAACGAAAAATAACCCAATGTCTACCGTAAAGATAAAACGATGCTTCCGGTTATTTAGATTTTGCAGCGCTACGATAGACATATCGCGAAACGAAACGTAGATTTTTCGTGGATCAGCATCTTTTAACTTTACTTTAAAACAATAAATTAAAAGCTCATTATTGGATTTCAAAGAGACAATTTGCTAGGTTCTCACTTAGAGTATATATAGTGGTATCTACCCAAGGCAGTGTAGTCAGTTTTTTATGATTTTTACCTGACTCCGCGGACCTGGGCGTGGCTAGGACTAAGGCTAGGGTATTTATACATACATTCATTCCACATATCGACATAATGCTTTTGTTTATTCGTATAACCACTTTTTCACAGTATTGATATCAACAAAAATATAGCATCTAACCTAAAGAACTGTTTAGTTGTGTCAAGCTTAGTGGCATAATAAATAATGTGGACGGAGTCTCGCGGTGACCCAGGAGCCCAAGATCATTGTGACAGTACGCAAAAGCGGAGAATTATATTTGTTGTCTCTTTCTCTCTCATGGTGTAGGACGTAAAAACCCGGAGAAAATGATTTATCGCAAGTTTGTATCGGTTGGGTAAAAAAAATTAGCTCTCTCTCCATACATTAATTCTCCAAGGGTTCTTACCTTCTTGTTTTTCATCCATCCTACCTTATTCAACCATTTTACTGTATTCGATTTTCATATTCAACAACACCGACTTTGAAAACAAGTGACAATCAAGAAACAGGAGAGTTTTGTGAAAAAACGTGTTCGTTCGTTGGTATCTCGCTTGGTCGTTCGGTTTGTTTTCTTCAAATAATATTGAATTAAGTGTTTTCAAGAACTTAAACATCAATTTCATCGGTGATTGAATCGGTTTCCTTAGTTCCTTCATTCCATAATCTCTCCACATCCATAAGTAGACACTTTCATCAAGAAGTATAGCTTTATCGTTTTACAGTCCACTATTTTCAAAATTCATCTGAAGCTGAAAACACATTTGTAAAACCATGTATGACCTTGTTAAGCATTTGTTAATCTAGAAAGAATGCAAGGCTGATGTAAGCGTAATGAATAGGGTCAAGAAAGGGTTGCTTAGATGTTTGGGGTATGTAAAGTGAATGAACGAGGAAAGTAGTACGATATGAATATATGATCTATAAATGTGAATGGAGCAAGAAGTGTACCAAGACAGATTTGTATGGCGGTCCATCCTCTGCGTTATCATCCAACAGCGTTCAGTCCGAATTTCAAGATTTACGACCTTGGATGGGTCGAAGACTGCCCGCAAATTTAGGGTATTTTTGTAGAGCTGGTATTTTTAATATAGGGGATGGGAAGGAAAGTCGATTAAGGGTAAAAAATACACTGCTATGCTAGGAAAAAGTTTAATAAGTTTAAAAATACACGCTTTAAAACACTGAAAGAAATAAGAAGTTCACTTTAAATACGACAGCCTCCGTGGTCGAGTGGTGAGACACTCCACTATGAATCTAGAGGTCACGGGTTCAAATCCAGCGTATGCAAATAATTTTATTTAGTGTATATGAATCATAACACATTTAATTTACATAAAATATTTTTTAGTATATTTGCGGCACGTTCTAAAGTGGTAGATACTCTAAATATCGCCCTGGTGAAAGACCACCATTCAGAATCAAACCGTTGCTTAAAATGGCTTTGGCTGTGTTTGATTATTAGATCTGAATATAAGATCTTACAACCTTGGAGAAACAATGTATGGAGAGAGAGCTAATTATATTTACTTAACCGATGCAAACTTGCGATAAATCACTTTCTCCGGGTTTTTACGTCGTAAACCATGAGCGAGAAAGAGACAACAAATGTAATACTCCACTTCTATGTACTGTCACAATGAACTTGGGCTCCTGGGTCACCACGGGACTCCGCCTACATTTTTTATTATGCCACTAAACTTGACACAACTAAACGGTATTTTAGGTTGGATGCTATATTTTTTATTGATAACAATACTGTGAAAAAGTGGTTATACGAATAAATAAAAACATAATGTCGATATGTGGTATGAATGGATGCATAAATACCCTAGCCTTAGTCTTAGCCACGCCCAGGTCCACTGAGTCAGGTAAAAACATCAAAAACTGACTACACTCCCTTGGGTAGATACCACTCTATATACGCTCGCAACATATCCTAATTAGAGATGTCATAGTCTCACTGGCTCCAGACACTGGGAGATACTGGGAGCAGTTGGGACTCTTGTGCGGTATTCCCTATATATATATATATATATATATACGTATTATTTTTTTTAAGATAACAGGAAATTGAAAACATCGAATATACAATGGTTTTCTATGCCATTTCCTCCAATCACAGACCTGTAAAGATTAAATGAAAATGAGAAGATCTCAATATTTCTTGAAAAACTAAATTCGTTACAGAAGGCTTAATATAAAATCTGATCAATATTCTTCTTGCTAGGATTGATCGTTAGGTTGGCCTTCAGTCCAGGGAAAGCTTAGAAATAACTACGATTAACATAAGTCCGATTTCCATCGGGAAATGGCTTCTGAAAGCTTATCTTGAAACAGATATCTTTGAATCGGCCATTTCTCGAATGGGCTTTTTGCCAGAGGGTTTCAAACCCAAAAATTACCCAACTTAAACAATAAAAGCCTAAAAGTGATTTCTTAATATACTTCTAATTATATAACAACTACTTGTTAGTAGCAAAAAAATCGCGGAATGTTTTTGCAACTTGACTTGTCAAGAAAAAAAATTATATGCTTTGATCCACCCATTTCAAATACAGAATAATGTCTGATATGTCCTACAGGAGTAGGTAGGTGGGGATTTAAAAGATTTTCAATTAAAATTTGATAATTAAAATCAGTTTCAAATGCGAAAAATTTACAAAGGTTTTTTTAAAGCTCTACTTCTATCAATCGTAATACACGAACTGAGAGCAAGTATACACTTTGACAAAATAATATATTTCATAATTTAAAAAAAGTCCCAACTGCTCTCAAGGGTCTAGAGCTAGTGAGACTATGGCATCCCTAATTGGGGTATGTTGTGAGGCTGGAGGTAGTGCGGAGGGGAAGGAGATAGGAAATAGGAAGATTGGAAGCTACCTGGCTGTTCAGATTTGGTCACCAAACACGACTAAAGCCTTTTCAAGCAACGTTTCGATTCTGAATGGTGGTTTTTCACCAGGGCGATACTGATGCTACCACTCTGGAACGTGCCGCAAATACACTATACTCGTTTAATTTTTTATATTAAAAAAATGTGAAATAACACATATTAATAATTTAAAAAATAAATGCGCACACCGGGATTCGAACCTGTAACCTCTGGACTCGCAATCGAGCATCTTAGCCACTCGACCACGGAGGCCGCCAAATGTTTATGTACCTAGGTGTACTGTAAAATTCTATAACCCTAACTAAATAACCATCACGATCTGCGTTTCTCTGCAGGGGTAGGCAGAGAGGACGGACCGCCATACAACTCTGTCTTAACACACACTCCTTGCTTCGTTCACATTCATACACCGTCTCATTCATACTCTTCTGTTATTCTCTCTATCGACTCTTCACGTAGCCCGATTTAAGCATGTGATTCACTTGATCGTGCCATGTATACGTATAGACTTCTTCTTCCATTCACTGTTGCATCATATATTCTTTTCACACTCCTTTCTTCGTTCATTTGCTTTACATGCCCAAACCATCTAAGCGTCCCTTTCTTGATCCTATGAATTTCGCATACATCAGCCTTGCATTGTTTTCGGATCCCACATTCTTAACACGGTCGTACATGGTTTTACGCACATACGTCTCAGGGATCTCATTTCCACAGCATTCAGTCTACTTTCATCCTTCCTCTGCCAGTTCCATGACTCACGGCCATACGTCAGGGTTAATAGGGTGGAGTTCAGTGCTTTATTAATGGAGTTTGCTGCATTCACCCTTCTTTCAATATCCTTATCGGCCCATTGAATATTTCATTTATATTATATTTTGACGGCCTCCATGGTCGAGTTGTAAGACGCTCGACTACGAATCCAAAGGTCGCGGGTTCGAACCCGGCGTGCGCCAATAAATTTTATTGATCAATATATTGACCGGTCGGTAGATGAGTGGACAAACGCGTCGGATTCCCACCCGGGCGTCGGGCGTTCAATTCCTCTGCTGGCTAAGTCCTCCATCATTGCACAAGCAACATCTTCCGCTTCTTATGATGGCAGTAGGAGTTTTTCAAATATTGTCAGGTTATTTGTAACTCAAGAATGTTTGTCTTTCTTTTTAATAAAAAAAAATATTTTTAAAAAAGATGTGTAATGACATTTAATTGAAAAAAAAAAGTATATTTGCGGCACGTTCCAGAGTGGTAGATACTTTAAGCATCGCCCTGGTGAAAGACCACCATTCAGAATTGAAACGTTGCTTGAAATGGCTTTAGCCGTGTTTGGTGACCAGATCTGAATAGCCAGGTACTACCCAACCTTCCCCTTCCTCATCTCCTTCTCCTCCCCACTACCTTCAGCCTCACAACATACCCCTACCGGGGATGCCATAGTCTCACTGGCTCTAGACGGTTGGGAGCAGTTGAGACTCTTGTGCGGTATTCATGTAATATATATATTTATATATATATATATACATAATACATACATTGCGGTGATATTTAACAAAAATGGCGCTATATAAATTAACCATTTGTGTTATAGTCTTTTTTTGATAGTATGGGTCTCAAAGGAAATAAATTTTTCAATGATTAAAGTAAACGTAACATTTGTAAAGCGTTATCCACTCCACCCTATTAACATTTCCCTAGATTTCCGCGTAAAGAAGAATGGAAAGCAAAATCCAATATTTGCACACAATTACCTCCAAATTGGAGAAACGATCCGTAAATATTCCCACGGAACCCGGTTAGCCCACTCCTCCCCCAGCCCCCCTTTCTATTTCCGCATGGGGGGGGTTTATTCCACCTGCCCTACGAAAGTCAAAAGCTCAACATACTTTAATAATTAAACAGGGTATTTATTAGGTTTGGGAAAAACTCCAATGTTCTGTGAATGCTTCACGAATTGCTAGTTCTTTAAAATGAACCCTTCGCAGTGAACACTTTAATTGAAGTCGAACTCGCATAAAAGAGATTTGAATTTATCCGGTTATTTGTACCAGTTATTTTTGGAACCGGTTCCTCACCGAAAAAAACACGTCCTAGTCGGTAGGGATTTCAAAACGAAAATAGCTGGAACCGGTTCTTCGTCAAAATAAAAAGTACTAGTCGGTAGAGATTTGAAATGGAAAAGAACTGGAACTGATTTCTCGCCAAAAAAACACACTCTAGTCAATAGAGATTTAAAAACGAAAAGCACTAGAACTGGTCCCTCGCCGAAAAAACCACGTACTAGTCGGTAGAGCTTTGAAAGTGAAAAGAACTGGAACCTGTTCCTTGCCAAAAAAAAAAAAAAAACTACTAGTCGGTAAGGATTTGAAAACGAAAAGAACTGGAACTGGTCCCTCGCCGAAAAACACGTACTAGTCGGTTCTTTGTAATCTAATCTAACATTCATTGAAGTATTTGTTCCATGAAATGAAGCTAACGAAATGAATGAGCGTTAAAATGAACTACACACTTCAATTAAAGTATTTGTTCAAAGAACATGAATGAAGTAGGAACTACTGCCACAAGAAGTAGTTCTTTCTTTGAAAAGCTGTAACTTGACCAGTAGAGGGGGCAACTTAACCCTGCCTATAGTATAATAATCATGGTTGCATGGTACTGTAAAGTGGGGGAGGGAAGGAGATGGAGAACTTTGTTCTACTGCAATTGTTGGTGGTTTGTTGGCGACAAGAGTTTTATATGAATCCCATAGAATAGAGCCTTAATATTCTGTTGGGTAATCGGTAAATAATAAAACTTTACATGAAAAAATACGCGGAGTACTCGGTAAAAAACATTGGCTTGTTCCACTTTTATTAAATTATATTCAATGAAAATGAAATGATAACTTTGTATAAGACCAAAGACTTTATGTTAATTTTTATAACTCACCGGTTTCGCTAAGACTTATCAAAGTACAAAATTAAACTGAGCAAAAAATATAATGTGTGCGGTTATATATACATACAGAGGGAGAATACAATACAAAATAAAATAAGAGAACAATGGAATAAGATTTAAATTATAACAAACGAACAGAGAGAGGGAGGCAGACAATATGAAATAGGCAAAACGTCAACTGAGAAGGTTTATTTCAATTTGTATAGTGAATACCGCACAAGAGTCCCAACTGATCCCAACCGTCTGGAGCCAGTGGGACTATGGCATCCCTAATTGGGGGATGTTGTGAGGCTGAAGATATTGGGAAGGGAAAGGAGATGAGGAAGAGAAAGTTCGGTAGAAAGTACCTGGCTATTAAGGTGATTAGAATAATGAGAAATTTTGTAAGTTTACACGAAATATACCCTAAAGTGGATTACTGGACAACTTTAACAGATCATTATGAATTCGACTATTAATTTTAATGTCTTTTTTGTATTTCTAGTGCTTTTAAATAATTTAATCTGTTGCCATGACCATTTTTTTGAGAATATGAGCACCGGTGCTTTTATTGAAGGTATGATCTTTATCAATAAGATGATTGGCGAATTCTGACAAACCGTGGTTATTTAAACATCTAAGATGTTCTTTGATTCTAACATTGACATTGCGGGTTGTTTAAATGCAAAACAATCACAATTATTATTATTATTTGTGTTATTCTATTGTTTTTTCACTGTTCTCTTATTTTGTTTTATATTGTGTTCTCCCTCTGTATGTATATATAACCGCACACTTTGTATTTTTTGACTAGTTTAATTTTGTACCCCGATGATGCTTAGGCTTAGCGAAACCAGTCGGTCATAAAACATTAAATGAAAGCTGTGGTCCTATACAAAGTTATTATTTGATTTTCATTGAATATGTCAAACCACAAAGTGATGGCTTTCTACGAAAATATGAATTATATTCATTATTATTGTATCTATCAAATGACTAATGCCTGTTTCTCGAAACAGCAGATGCAAATATGTTGGATTTCAAAGTTCTGATTTAAGTATGACTTGTTAGGTTCTTACGGTTATGTTTTTTTATATAGTTCCTACCTAATCCAACCATTTCGCCATATTTGGTTTCCGTATTCAACTACAGCGTGCTCGAAACATTTGACAATCAGACAGAAGAGTTTGATCTGAAAAAACGTGTTGCTCGTTGTCTTTTTGCTCGTTCGTCGGTTTGTTATTTTAATCTCCAAATAATATAAAATTAAGTGTGGTGTTTTGTTTATGATTCGTTTCGTTAATAAAATAACTGTGTCAGAAGAATCGAGAACTTTACCTTCAACTACATCGATGAGTGGATGGTTTCCCATTTTTCTTTCTTTCCATAATCTTTCCACAAGCTACAATTAGACACTTCCATCAAGTATTATAGTTAATCGGTTACAGTCCACTAGTTTCTAAATTTATCTGAATCTTAAAACACATTCGGTATTTAATTGCAGCTACGGATACAACAAGGAACCTCTCATAACCTAACCTAACATGACGAGTCACTTTCACAAGATTCATCCTTCTGTTGAAGTCAGTTCAACACTGGATATAAATTTGTTCCACTCCTAAAAACGACAATATTGTAAAAAGTATCACGTAATATTCTGTTGGTGAGTTATGGTCTTAATAATATCGTATCTGTCATCTGCAGGGAAAAAGCTATCGGGAATTCAGAGTGTCCGTTTGTAGGAACTTAGAATATAAAACAGGAAGAAGTGTAAAAGTATAATTTATCACAGGTGACACATTTAAAATTAATAATATTGAAGAACAACGCCCAAAACACGTGAACCTCTACGCAAACCTAGAACAGTTAACATGAATAGAAACGATTAAATACATGACATGGCGCCGCTTTACTTGTCGGAACTGTGCATTCCAAGCGATACTAATACGAGACAAGTAACTCTTCGATCTGCATCTTTAACGGCCATAGATAGACTCACTGTACCTAAACGCAATCCCAACACCAACTTCGGAGAGCGAGCTTTTGCCGTAGCAAGCCCGACAGCTTAGAATAACCTCCTTTCACATTTGCGAAAGATCGAAAGCTCAACTGAGTTCAGAGTTAAACTGAGCATAGCACTCGCACTGAGTGATCAACACTCTAGGGAAGCAAATTGACGCTATTGTGGGTGTGATAATTTAAAAAGGTGAGTCTTTAACCTCATTCCATTTTTTCTACCCTAGGTTTGACAGCACGAGCAACAACCATTACACATATTTGTTAATATAAATATGTTGGTTGTAAGTCACTAGTTATAAGTATTAGGCATAAGTCAACAATAAGTCATAGTTTTAATATTATTTTAATTATGCTACAAAGCGCTTTTGAGGTGATATTTCGTTCACGAAAACGGCGCTATATAAATCAGCCAATTATTATTATTGGCTGTGACCAAACATCCTCCACTTCTTGATCCAACAGATTATTGACAAAATAAAGGGCTGGCAATACTAACCCGCCCAAGTTCAGATTCCCAATCCGCCCAAGTGGAGATTAATTACGTTAACCTAACCGAAGGCAAATCATATTTCTAAATTGAAAACGATTTCAATATGGCTAAGTTAAATGCTTATAAAATAAAGGAGGAATTTAACAGGGTTGACACTCCGATAAGAAAACTTTTACTCACTTTTGCCTCAATCCACACCATTTCACAACTTTACGGGGAAGTACGACAGTGAATTTTACACCGGAATTAAGTTCCTACCTGCTGTAAGCAAGCTTCCACCCCCCTTAAGCCCCACATACGCCTCTTCTATTCTCCAACCACCCTTTGGAGGATAATTATAGACACAGAATATAAATTAGGCATGCTGCCTCCGCACTAAGCTAATGATAAAATAGTTGGTTGTACGAGAATAAGTAATTGAGTAAAGTGAAAGCCTTAAACTGTGTTAAACTGTGTAACCTGTCTAAGTAACAGGGCCTAATGAGTTGCATTAAGTCAATGAATTTAGTTGAAGGACCGAGCTTAAAATACATTTCATCCAAAAGCTTCTCTCAAAGCACAGGTATTTTGGTACGTAATAAAATGTACGTAATGAATTACAATATATTATCAGTTGACATCGACTAAATTAAGCATATTGAGTCGACGTGAGTTGTCGTTTGTTTGTTGGCTATCTCCAATCGGGGTCGGGAACGATTCCAAATTGCCGACATTGTCCAAAAAATCTATATCAATGTTTGATCAAGGCAGGAGTAGGAAGAACGGCGGATTAATTGATAATAAATGTTAGTACCAACAGATGTGACTGATTGCTATTGGATTTGTTCTATAAAATCACTGCCTAGACACAAAGAAAGATACCAACACAAACTAGCCACTTGAACTCAAAGCATACATGCATACATATTTGGTGTAGTCCAATGAACATAGAATAATTTACTTTGATGTTGGCGGCGTTTGAACATATGTAGTTACTGCTTTTGACACGTTATATTAGGACGGTCGGTGGGGCGCTCGCGGCGGTGAGATTAGCTGAACTTCACGCATTTTTTTATTAAGTGTACATTCATTTTTTGCAATAATTTAAAAGATATTTAAAATAATGCATTTTTTCATGCGAGTACGGCAGGGTGGGCAACGCTTATGTGTTTTTATAGAGTGCACGTCTCTGATCAAGGGGTAGATAGTTACAACATAATCCGCATCGCCAAGTCATTAACTATCTAAAAATTTACTTCTGCTATTTTGAAAACATTATACAAATTTGGACGGCGGAAGAGCGTCATAAAAGCTTTTTAACCATTTGTCTAGCGTTCGATGGGAAACCAGATGAAACATAGCTGAAAAACCATGTTGATTATTTAAATATTTTGAATAGGGTCAGTTCCGACACCAAATAATAGCTTTTCTCAATGACTTTACATATATATGGACACGTTATAGCCTTAGAATATTAACACAAAATGTGGCAAGCAAAACACACACGTTACCAGTAAATTCATCATTTAAATATCGGTCATGATGACAAAGATAGACATTCATAAAATATATGTGTATGAACGAAACAGATCTGAAGTTCGGACCGCGCTCCATACTTGCTTGAAACGACCTCAAGCGACGCGTGACCGTTTAGTACTAAATCGGTGTACCGGATGGGGACGCGGGACGTTAAAGATGAGGATATCCAATCCAAACAGTCCTCGCTCTCTAATTTAAGGGCGCCCGCGAGCTCGTACGCCTATGCTCTCTCTGTCAGTAGCTCAGTGACAATGAAGAATGCGGGGACTGAGGGGAGCTTCATATTTACGTTAAAGTGCCGAATCAGCCCCCCGCTTTCCGCGTCCTGGTCCACCGGCCGCAGTCTGTCATCTTGAGTGACCGGATCCGAGAGCCAATCCCGACAAAATCAAAAATCGTCAGCCCCAGACCCGTGGCTCATTATGTCTGAACTTACTTTAGATTTATATTGTGAGAGTTCGGCCGTAGGTAACGCAAAATAAAGTAAACAGAAAGATTGGCCTAGCTCTCTTTAGCTTAATTAGTAATAAGAATTTTATAATTTGTTTAGACATAAGTTAATTGTTATAATGTCTCCCGAAAATGTCGGCCTTGGGACCCCTTTTATTTGTATTTGTCATTTTTTATTGGAATTAATAAAAATGTGGGGAAAATGCAGCTTAGGCTGAGCGAGAGAACTTGAAGAGGTGAATAGCTGGCATTTTTGTTTCATCCGCTGCAAAATTTGTAGCGGATTACACAACGAATCTAAAATCACAAAGCACATGAAAATGGGTTGCATTCGTCCCGGCCCACCGTAAAGGACAGGAGTAGGGCGCCGGGTATAAATACGAGTGCAATAACCTACCCAAGTCACTCTCGCCACACTACAAGCTTCACCTATTCGACTCCCGCTTCTCGCCTACTGCCGTTTCCCGCCTGAACTACTGACCGCTCGTTTGATTTACAACACCCTGGACCTTACCTCTTCCCTCCTTGGATCAATGAAGCAGCAGCTCCCACACAGGCGCATTGTGAGAGATCCACACATATACAGCGGCTACTGCACGACTGGCCGGCCATATATTTCAGTCTGTGTGTGAGACAGCCGTCCCATACAATTGGCTAAAACACCGATCACACCAACTAGCGTGATTATTGCTTGCCACTTTGAGTGCGCTACAACGTGTCTATATATATGTAACGTCATTGGCTTTTCTCCTTCTTTCCATATTCCCGCTCGAATTCAGGCCACGTAAGAACATGGACAGCTTCAAACCATCGAAGGAAGGGATCATTACAAATACATACTCCTTGAAATCACCTGCCATTAGGATGGCTTTGAAGCAAAGAGGAATCCTGGGAAGACTCCTGGGAAGCTTACGACTTCAATAGATTATAAATCCGTTGCCTGTACCCTGACGAAGACGTTACACAAGGCGGTTCTATTTGCAGCGACAATGACAGCAACCTCCCAGCGCAACCCGCTGTAGGACTTTCTGCCTCCTAGGAACCAACCAGCGTAATAAACCTTGCTCCATTAAACTTGCGATACGATGAAAACAGGAACGTTAGAGAATTCGTTCCGCGGATAAACGAGTTAAAGCTGATTCACACCAACGTCCGGTTCCGCTCAGTGCCGATATTGTTCCGCAAGAGAGCTTTTTGATATGGTATGAATATCAATCAGGGAGTATGTGCCAAGACAAAATTATATGGCAGTATATCCTTCTGCCCACCCTTGTGATATTTAACTACTTAGTTAGTTAAATAATTATTTTTAATTATAAAAATACTAACATCGCAGATTTTTTTTCATAAAAAACCATTTTTTAATCACTAAACAATATTTTTATTAATTATGAATTATTAAAATTTTTATTTAGTGATAAAAAAAAATGGTTTAAAAAAAAAAATCTAAATTTGTTTTGGCACTTCAAAATAATTATTCAACTAAATAAGTAGTTAAATATCGTGGGACACAAATTTGTCTTGGCACATACTCCTTGATTGACCATATCAAACCGGAGTTTTTGCGGAACAATATCGGCAGGAATCAGCCTTTAAACTTGCGATACGATGAAAACAGGAACGTCAGAGAATTCGTTCCGCGGATAAATGAGTTGAGCTTTGAAATAAATATACGAAGAAATAATTTTGAGAGTTTTTTTTATTTTATTTTTTTAATAGTGAATACTGCACAAGAGTCCCAACAGCTCCAGTGGGACTATGGCTTCCCCAATCAGGGTATGTTGTGAGGCTGAAAGTAGTGGAGAAGGGAAGGATATGCGAATAGGAAGGTGGGGAAGTACCTGGCTATTCAGATCTGGTCACAAAACACGACTTAAGCCATTTCAAGCAACGTTTCGATTCTGAATGGCGGTCTTTCATCAGGGCGATACATAGAGTATCTACCACTCCGGGGTATTTTGTGAGGCTAAATGTAGTGGGGAGAGGCAAGAACAAGGTTAGAAAGTATCTGGCTACTAAGATGTAATCACCAAACACGGTTGAAGCTATTTCAAGCAACGTCGCGATTCTGAATGGTAATATTTTACCAGGGCGATACTTAGAGTAGCAACCACTCTGGAACATGCCGCAAATAAATTTTACATTATCTTTATATGGATTTAATCTGTTATGACACATATTCATTAAATAAAAGTTATTGGGGCACGTCAGGTTTGAACCCGCGACCTTTGGATTCTTTGTCAAGCGTAGTCGAAATCATATAAAAGAAACCGTCAAAAGAAATCATAAGAAATCAATTGCAGAGAAAACCTGTCTTGGTTTAAGCTCAAAAAGCTACTATTTCAGAAAGTCGAACCGCCAAAAGCTCAGTACACTCTGAAAGCTTAGATATACATGGCCTGTTCAAAAGAAAAGGTGAATCATGGATTTTATTCATCGATCCATTTTTTTCAAAAGTAAAAAATCGAAGAACACACAAAAACGTGACTAACCTTTCCAGTTGTCAAAAACAAACCACTAATCCAAAATGGCTGATAATGCTAACATATGCTAAACATATGTGTACCAACATAAAAACAAAAACAAAAACGATAATCGAATGTACACAGCCCACAAAAATTCAAAATTCACCTTTTCTTTTGAACAGGCCTCGTATGCCGCAAAACAAGCCCATGGAGAGTCCGCTTTGTATTACCACTGCAAGTTTTTAAACCAACACAAATACTAGAAATAACCTCAAAATCCGTTGACGTTAGCTATGCCACTCTCTGATGTGACGTTAGCGCAGACGGAGAACATTCTTACATACTTAGAAGTGCTGCAATATTATGTGAAGACTTTTCTAGTCTCTTTTATCTCTCATGGTATACGACTTAAAAACCCGGAGAAAGTGATTTGTCGCAAATATGTATAGGTTGGGGAAAAAAATTTAGCTCTCTCTCCATATATATTCTTAATCCAAGCCCCCAACTCTACTTGAAGATACTCTCTCGCTAGGGTTAGCGTTCTGGAAATTATGCAATCCACTGCAGAAGTAGATTGTCAATACAACAAAGTACTTGTAAACCATTCTATTACCGCATACGGCAGAAAATTCTTAATCACACTCTAAATAAATAAAGTTAATTCACTTTAAAGGCTTTAAATTCAGCAGCGCAATCTCCAGTTCATTTAATATGTGATTATTATTATTTACGTTTTAATCAACTTAAATAGTGTTGTAAAGTGTAAACTAACCCGCTCGCTTCCATTATAGTTGCCCCAATTGAGATTAAAAGTTCATCAAAACAGAAATTACTCTAACACAAATGGACCACTTCCGACCGAACACACCTGAACAAGGGTTCATTGTGTTGGAAAGCTGCCGCGAGAAGAATACGTAATGTTTGCCGTGATAGACATACTTTGATTTAACAATGAGTTTGTAGAACTAAGGAACTATAATAAAAACATACAATAACAATAACAGTGAACTTATATAGCGCAGTTTTGTGATATTTCACCCCAAGTGCGCTTCATGCTAAATTAATTGTGCTAATAAGACATAAGGAGAAAATAATTTAAAATATTTATACAAATTAAAACTAAGTAAAATCATGATCGTTATCATAAATCATGAGAGAAAATGTTCAGATATGGGTATTACAGTGCATGTGTACATCAACAGATTTTTAAAAAAAAACCATTTATTAAAAGCTAAGAGTATAAAAATCCAGATGAAACGTATGAATTGACAAAGACAAGGAAATCGGATTGAGGACAGTTAACATTTTTGGTATTTATAACATTAATATTATAAATACAATATATAAATACTCGCGTGTACCTAGATTGCATGCAGTGAGTAATTCTATCGCTGAAATAGTAGATATATTCAACTGCACTGAATCTAGTTACAAGAAGGCTATAATAGCATACTTCTTTCAAAAATACTACCGTTAATTTGCATGATAATATTTCTATCATTTTCATCATGTTTTTGGGTGCTAATCA
Source organism: Drusus annulatus (assembly GCA_022651775.1). Taxonomy (NCBI): domain Eukaryota; kingdom Metazoa; phylum Arthropoda; class Insecta; order Trichoptera; family Limnephilidae; genus Drusus; species Drusus annulatus. Next base: position 889,339 of record JAGWCC010000058.1, read on the forward strand.
TTGTTATTTTTTATGTCACTGTTATTTTATATCTTATGTTATGTAAAAGCCCATGAGGGCGTATATAATTAAATAAATAAATAATATTCAAGTATTATAATGACTCGATTCTAAAAATGCAAACAGTTTTAATATACCAAGTAACACAAGAACAATACATATTTTATGACAATGAGTATAATGTAGTAGGTTATTGTCAAAATATATAATAGTCTTTAAGGTTAGGTAGATTGCGTTTATTTACGAATTGAAACACACTGACGTAAGTAATCACAAACGAGATGTGTTTTCTGTCACGAGGGGTAAACGGAAGTGGCAGAGGGGTGATTCCTCCCTTCCCCGCCGGAAACATCTTCCTCTGCTAAGCTGTCAGTTGCGCCCCGTTGCGGCCATGTATTTAGGCGTTACAAGTTGCTATTTGAGTAGACTATGTTTCTAAAAATATATATGTAGTTAATACCGCCCAATAGTTCCAACTACTACCCACCGTCGAGAGACAGGGAGACTATGGCATCCCCAATTGGGGTATGTTGAGAGATAGTGGGGAGGGGAAGGAGATGGAGAAGAGGAAGGTTGATAAATACCTGGCTTTTTAGATCTGGTCGCCAGAAAGACCACCATTCAAAATCCAAACGTTTCTTAAAATGGCTTCAGCCGTGTTTGGTGACCAGATCTGATAGCCAAGTACTGCTATACCTTTTTCTTCCCATTTCCTTCCTCTCCCCACTTCCTTCAGCCTTACAGCATACCCAACTGGGGATACCATAATATCACTGACCTTAGACGGTTGGGAGCAGTTGGGACTCTTGTGCGGTATTCAATATAAACACTAACAGAAACACATCTTAAACTAGTTACACGTATATTTCAGATGGATACAGGCGAAGTCAGAGTTGTGTCAGGACCATAAAGTTTGGCTCACTCTCCTCTCTGCCTATCCCTCCTTGTAAAAACATCGGTCGAATTATTGCCAAGGTCTACGTTGTCACCTCCCCTACGGAGGGCACTCTACTAATCAACAGTTCATTGGGTGATGGATACTATGCGGTTGTTTCCGCTTGTAAAATTTATATTTTCTAGCTATCATGTTGAATGTAATTAGTTTAATTATACAGCGAGTTAGTTAGAGAGTCGAGTAATTACACCAATTATCGCATTCATCGTACTTTATAAACATTTTGTCATGTTTTGATGAGATAAGAAATTTACGAAATAAAGCATTATTATTTTTTAATAATACATTAGATTTTTGGATGAAGACGGACAAAGTAATTGACACATGCGATTCTCATATCTAATTTTGAATTATTAAAACTACTTTTGACATGATTGTATAAAAAGGATAGTGAGATGAAATTTACATTTCTTAATCCAAAATAGCAATTTAAAAAATATGTTTTTTTATAGTGAATATCGCACAGGAGTCCCAACTGCTCCCAACCGTCAAGAGCCAGGGAGACTATGGCATTCCCAATTGGTGTATGTTATTTATTTAATCAATTATTTATCCCTGTATGGGCTTTTACATAGCTGTGAATAATAATATAAAATAATAGTGACATGAAAGTAACATGCAGTAAATGATTAGCACCCAAAAACGTAAGTAAGTTAATAGAAATATTATAATGCATAAATCAACAGTAATATTTTTGAAAGAGGTATGCTACTTGTTATGTAACGATATTTTCGTAAACATTAACTTTAAACCCCGTCTGTTATTATATATTTTAAGGTACTCAACCTAATATTAAATTCATTCTATTTTATTACGTACGGGAAACCCCAAAAGGGGAGGAGACTCAAGGCAGGAGTCTACCCGGCTTCTCGCGCGCAGTTACCAAGCTCGCTACAGATGAGACAGTTTCACGGGACGGACGTGCTCACCCCTGAACAGGCCCTCCCGCGCTAACATCAGGACATCTGCGAATCCAGCCGACGGTTTAAAGCCGCATCCGCAAATCGAGTCTACTACAATCGCTCAGGGTATTGTTAATTATAATTTGATTTAAATAATGCCCCTAATTTCATTTAAGCTCACGGTGTCCACAAAGAATTAAAGCTTTTCCTAGTAGCGTTAATTCATTTGCTAAAGTATAAGCCTTTCACCGAAGGCAGCTTCTTAAGCAAAAGAGAAAGAGTTTTCATTTCTGTATTTCCTTCCTTATAAATTAATTGTAATCCTCCCCTACCAAAAAGAAGGTCAAGTTTCTCACCCCTATCTAACGAACTTCCAACACGATGATGCTCTCCGAGTAAGTTAGAATGGCGTGAGTATTTATTAAAGATATCTAAAAGTCCTCATTCAGGACCTAGTTCCACTGGTCCGTATCATGCTATAGCCTTCTTGTAACTAGATTCAGTGCAGTTGAATATATCTGAGTAATACGTTGTGAGGCTGAAAGTAGAAAGAGGGGAACGAGATGAGAAAGGGGAAGGTCGGGATGTACTTGGCTATTCAGATCTGGTCACCAAATACGGCTTAAGCCATTTCAAGCAATGCTTCGGATCAGAATGGTGGTCTTTCACCAGGGCGATACTTGGAGTATCTACCACTCTGGAAGGTGCCGAATATGTGCTATACATCATTTTTATATGAATTAAATGTTTTGAGACACACAATAATTAGAGATTAAAATAAGAGCAAAAATAGATAATACTTGGAACCGACGCGATCCATTAACAATTGACTTCGGGTCTATCGCCCCCTGTTTACCCTAAAAGCTGTGTTTGCTCTGTGGTACAAAGTACCCCCCACTTGCACGAGGGGAATAATTGTGTTCGGGGGATTTAGATCAGTTGGAAGGATGTGTATATGTACAAGTTTATCGTTGCTAGAAAATGTAGCAAACAGACATAAGATTTTTATACTTTTATTTTTATAATGCCTTCAGAAGGCGAAACAGCTGTCACACGTAAAAATAATTACCTAGCAGAACTTTTGACTGAAAACCGTTTTTTAAATAATTATTATTATTTTTAAAAAAAGAACCTCAAAATTAAATTGAAGTTCTACAAAATTAACTTTAAAACAATAAATAAATTTTGCACCAAAGTCATAAATATATTTTGATTTTCTTGAAATTTTTCAAAAGTCTTTTTGTTTGATTATTAAGTGATAATTTTTAGGTTCTCACCTTCATGTTTTTTATCCAAGTCCCTACATATCCAACCATTTCGCTATTCGATTTCCGTATTCAACAACGCCGTGTTCAAAACAATCAACAATCAAACAGAAGAGTTTGATGTGAACAAACGTGTTGCTCAATAGTTTTTTGCTTGTTCGTCGTTTTGGTCTCCAAATAATATAAAATAACTGTGGTGTTTTGTGTATGAGATTTAATTTTGTGCGGGGTATTAATTTCGTTAGTAATACAATTGTCGAAGAAGATTTCAAGAACTTCCAACTTCAACTTCATCGGTGAGTGAATGGTTTCCCATTTTTACTTCATTCCAATAACCTTTCCATAAGCTACAATCAGACACTTCCATCAGGTAGTTTAGTTTGTCGTTTACAGTCCACTATTTCACAAATATATCTGAAACTAAAAACACATTCGGTGTTTTATCGACACATTTATTGAATCATTTTTTTTCTTCGAGTATACAACTCTTATTCCCTTTAGCATATCTTGCAACCTTGATGAGATGAATAGTAGTAAACTTCCACGAGCACCAGCTAAATTTATCATTTACAATATTATACTGTATGCGGACGATGCGGTGCTGATTGCTGACAGTATGGAAGATCTACAGTTTCTCGTGTCTAGGATGAACCAAGTATGTATGCAAAATGAGTTGATGATGAACGTAAATAAGTTCGAAGTCATGGTGTTTCAAAGCGAGAGTACGAGAACAGCGTCCAATATAGTTGTAAATGATGAATACTTGGAGCAAGTGAATGAGTTTGTGTAGGAAGTGTGTTTTAGGAAGTATGTTCTAGAGAGACGGAAAGGCTGTTAAGGATATTGAAAGAAGGGTGAATGCAGGAAACTCCATTAATGGAGGACTGAACGGTGTTGGCGCAAATAAGAAATTGTCTAAAGAAGCGAAGCAGTCCACAATGGAGTGCTTATACCAACCCTGATATATGGCAGTGAGGCATGGAAGAATGAAAGTAGCCTGAATGCTGTGGAAATGAGATCCTTGAGACGTATGTGCGGCAAAACCATGTATGACCGTATTATTATTATGTGGATATCGGGAAAAAATACAAGGCCGATGTGAGCGTAATAAATAGGATCAAGAAAGGGACGCTTAGATAGTTTGGGCATGTAGAGCGAATGAACGAAGAAAGGAGTGTGAAAAGAATATATGATGCGAAAGTGAATGGAAGAAGAAGTTGAGGACGCCCGAGAAAGACATGGCACGATCAAGTGAATCAAATACTTGAATCGGGTCATGTGAAGAGTCAGAATAACAGAAGAGTATGTATGAGACGATGTATGAATGTGAATGAAGAAAGGAGTATGTGCGAAGACAGAGTTATATGGCGATCCGTCCTCTCTGCCTACCCCTGCGGGGAAACGGCGTGATGGTTAGTTAGTTAGTTGAGTACTTAGGTAGTAACGCTCTTCAGAACTAAAAGAATTAACATTTTCTAGCAATATACTTCATCTGTGCTGAGGCCAATTTATGGGTAATGTGCCTATTCTTACAAAAGATAATTCAAATAGCTATTAAAAACGTATTTAAAAACTGCTGCTCAAGAGATTATTATTCGGGTTTAAACGAATAAAGCACATAAAAGCTTGGGATATGGAAACATATTAAAGATCGTTAAAAAAGGATGTGTTTACATATTCCTCAAGATCCCCTTTTAAACGTTTGGATACAAAACCACAGGTGCAAAAAACAAACAAATCGAAAAGTATCTCCATTTTCCTTGAGCTGACTCAGCTAAGAGAGTACATGTAGAAAGCTTCGGGAAACAGAGATATTTTATAGTAGAAGTCCCATTCCCAGAGGCGTGCACTCCATAAGGCACGTAAGCACTGCTTACCCTACCGCAATCACATACAAATATGCATTGTATTGAATTAAATAATATGAAAATATTGCAAAAAACAAATCTACACTTTCGAAAATACGCGCGAAGTTTAGCCAGTCGAACCGCCCCGAGCGCCTCACTGACCGTCCTACTATAATGTGTCAAAAGCAGTAACTACAAACGGCCAAACGCCGCCAACGTCAGAGTAGATTATTCTATGTTCACTACACTACACAAAATATGTATGCTGTGAGCTGTGTGCGCCTTCAAGTAGCTTGTTTGGGTTAGTATCTTTGTTCGTATCTAGGCAGATCTTTTACAAAACAAATGCAATAATCAGTGACATCTGTTGGTACATATCTCTATTATCAATAAATCTGCTGTTTTTCTTACTACCTCTACCCTAATCAAAAACTGTCTGCACGCCATTGTCCATATCTGCCTAGAAGAGTACTTACATCGTAGCAGAGATCCTAGACTGTAGGGAACTGTTCACTGGAAATAGCAGCAGATAGGGGTCGCTTTTACCTGAAAAGAAAGAAAACCATATTATCAGATCATTGGCTAGAACACACTTGAATCGACATTAAGATTAGTTAACAATTCTCGAGAGATATGTCAGAGAAGAGATTATGTTATTATTAACGAAAGCATTTCGTGCTTGAAAAGTTGGTTAAGCAAATAAAATGGTAATTTACAAATCTGTAAATATTCGAATAAATGATAAAGGATAGTACGTAAAGAACCCTTTTTAAAATAAGGTCCAACTCGGGTCAGATGGAAAAGGGATATCTTCTTCCATCGGCAGGAAAGGTTTCTCAAATAATAATAAGATTTCTGCGCCGGAAATGGAAAAAGAGTTATGGTAGGTTCTTGATCGCCAGCCAAATATAAATGTAAGCATTTAAAAAAAAAACCATAAATACATCTGTACCGACAGCAAATCGGACAACGTATCGACATCTCGGATTCATTTCAAAACACCAAAACTAACTCCGCCAGCAAAAGGGTTGAGTCACGAATACATTGAAAATTGCCTACACAGAGAACTCGGCAATCTTTTTGCAATTACGACCGTCGTATTTGCATTTTTATTTTGAATTTGCGTAATTATAAACAACTATTTTTCTCTATATTTAAAACGAATGTTTATCTGTGTGTTTGCGTCTTTTTATCTGTTTGTTTTAAATTTTCTTATAAATTAATCGACCGACTTTGCTGAAAATAGCACAGTCAGTTATTATTAGTGACGGGAAGGCTTAGAGAGCAGTTAGAATGAAATATTTAAAACTTTTGATATAACGTTTTAAAATTGGTATGAAACACATTTAACCCGCCATGTTGTATTGAGGTTAGCCCATATTACAAATTACATATTTTACAAACGAAGGTTTGTTTGCGTAGAATATTTAACAAATGGAAAACACGTCACAAAAAAGGCATCACGAGCTTCGGAAACAATAATAATAATAATAATAAAAGTTTTATTCCGGAAGGTATGCAGGAGTAGTGCAATGCAATACCTTCCATAATTGATATCAATACATTGTAATAATAATAGAAACAAAAATAAAAATGAACAGAAATTCATAAGAAATAAATAAATAAGTAAATAATAAAATAAAAATGTATGAAAGTAAAATAATAATAATGATGATAAATAATAAAAAAAATTTAAAAAAAATTTAAAAAATAAAAAAAGAATATAAGTAAGAAAATATTAATGGAGTATATTAGGCCTCATTTCTACAAAACGCCATCAAGAGGGAGTCCATCCTGGCAGCGTTAAGATTGATGGGGCCAATAATTTACTCCAATGCGCTTCTATGCTTGAGTTCGGGATCTGACGGGATTCCATGATGAGGTTATTTCTGGAGTTGTTAATCCTTTCCCGCATTCCTGCTACCCTGGTTCTCATGCAGGCTGCAAATCTCGCCCCTCGGTGAACATACCGGAAGCACTGCAGTGCCTGGGAAGACTAAACATCATGCGGAAACAGTCGAACGACGGAAAGCAAGACTGGTAACCCATTGAGTTCGAACATTTCGAGCCCGTTCTTCTGAGACAGACGAGTAACGGGAAGCAATACTGAATAATAGCTTCCGATTACGCACTGCTCGATCCAGACGAAAATTGAACTCTAAATCATATCTTGCTGCATTCCATTACGATGTCAATAGTGATTAGTCTTTATCCAAGTGTGCTTTTTGCTAAGATATATTAACTTTTTCACAGCAAGCGATGTCTGTAAGTTGTGAATTAATAGCTCGAAGCTCAAAACTCAAAGCTTAAAGCTCAAAGCTTAAAGCTCAAGGCTAATAACACAAACCTTAAAGCTTAAAGCTCAAAGTCAAAAGCTCAAGACTCTAAGCTTAAAGTTCAAAGCTTAAAGCTCAAAGCTCAAAAATAGCTGAAAGCTGAAATTAAAACCTAAAAGCTTAACCTCATGACGAGTGAGTTTTTGCAATCCAAACTAAACTGCGTATGGGGAGTGAGTTGTTTTATATTCAATTTGTCAGTGTGTCGACAAAATTTAGAAAATCCGTGACAGCTGTATGTGGCCTCAATTAACTAAAAATATTAAAACACATATGATTAAAGTAAGCTGAATGCTGTATAAATGAGATCCCCGAGGTGTATGTACTGCAAAATCGTGTATGACTGTGTTAAAAATGTGGATATCCGGAAAGAATACAAGGTTCATGTAAGCGTATTTTTTTTAATATGAATACCGCACAAGAGTCTCAACTGCTCCAATGCCTCAATGAATAGGATAAAAAAGGAAGCTTAGATGGTTTGGGCATGTAGAACGAATGCACGAAGAAAGGAGGGTAAAAATAATATATGACTCGAAAACGAATAGAAAAAGAAGGCAGGGATGCCTTAGAAAGACATGGCACGATCAAGTTAATAAAATACTCGATTTGAATCACGTCAAGAGTGCGGATAACAGAAGCGTATGTAGAGACAGAATTGTATGGCGGTCCGTCCTCTCTGCCTACCCCTGCGGAGAAAAGGCGTAATGGTTAGTTAGTTTGTTAGCGAACACACACTGAATATATAAAGCCATAGAAGTGTGTTGTGGGCGTGTCGGTGTGCCAGAAGTAAGGTCGATTTTATCTTACTTAAACACCGAAGTTTTTTCTTGAACACACTTTAAATTACTTTTTTTATTTTCTCGGTGGAAATAAATAATATGCTACTCATGCACATCACAATCCACGAATGAGTCTCAAAAAAATAAATTTCAAATTTCAAAATGCGTGACACTTTTTTACATAACTTCCTACGGCTCGGTAACCAAATTCCCTGAGCATGTTTGACATGTGTCATGAACTCTGATGGGATGAAGATGGAGCGAGTAGGTGGAGGAGCCCTCCCTCCTCCCCTTGCCACCCCAATCCACCCTGCTAACTGCTACCCCCGTGAAATATCTCGCAGACGCGCCGAGGGCACGAAGAATATTTATTGGAATCTTATTTCCTGAATCGAGATATCACTTCCTGCATCAAACCCTCGTCAGAATGTTTATTTGTTTTACGTCAAACGCACACTTGTCAAATATAAATATTTCAATACTTAGAAATAAGTTGAGGTAATTTAATTTTAATATTTATATTAATACAGTGATCAGTGACCTGGAAAAAGTACTTAAAACCATTTACATTACTGCAGAAAGTGGTAAAAATAGCAATTACACTTCAACAGTACCACTTCGTGGCGCTTTCGCAGCTGCCTGACGTGTTTTAGTCTTTCTCGTTATTTTTCGCCAAATAAGTAGGATATTTCACAAATTACTTCTTTAAAATTACACTACAATTACCATTGTTGTGTATAGGTTAAGTGAATTAACTCTAAATAATTTTAAATTGACTAGTTTCGACGTAATTTCGATTTTTAAGAAAATATTTTAATCCTTAAATATCAGTGTTTTAAATGCAGTGCAATTGCCCGAGAATGGCCACTTGCTTTGACCCTTGTCCAGATGTGTCCCTTCGACCGCCCGGGAACCGGCAGGGGGGCGGGGGAGTGCCGATCTCGACCGAATGTTCCCGAACGCGAACGAACCAGGCACCCAACAAATCACCCAAGTGACACCCTTACAGATGACAGCCAGATGACATTCGCCCACGTTGGTCTAAATCTGTTAGGGCGGCCGCATTCCATCTTACATAAACATTACAATTTAACAAGATCTGTACAGCGCCCTTGAGGTGATTTTTCACAAAAACGGCGCTATAAAAATCATCCATATATTATTATTATTATTGTTAATATAAGGAACACTTAACGTGTATATAACGTGGTCAAGTAGTGACATGCTCCACTACGAATCTAGAAGTCGCGAGTTCAAACTCGGCGTGCGATAATAATTTTTCTTTAATCAATGTGTCTCAACACAATTATAATCGTATAATAAAAATTTTAAGTAAATTTACACACGTTCCAGAGTGGTAGATACTCTAAGTATCGCCCTGGTTTAAGACCACCATTCAGAATCGAAACGTTGCTTGAAATGGCTTCCTCTTCCCCATCTCCTTCCCTTTCCCACTACCTTCAACTTTACAACATACCCCAATTGTGGACGCCATAGTCTCACTGGCTCAGCAGTTGGGACTCTTGTGTGGTATTCACTATAAAAAATATTTAAAAAGTTCAATCTGAAAATAAGTTTAACATAAGAACCTAATACTTGAAAAGTTTATATGGCACCATTTTTAAAAAACATTATGTCAGGGGCGCTGGCTATTGATATACAAATTTAAAACCGAGTTGACCGGTTAGTAGCTGAGTGGACAAACGCGTCGGATTCATAGGAATTAGCCGGGTGTCGTGAGTTCAATTCCTCTGCTAACTTAGTCCTTCATCATTGCAAAAGCAACATCTTTTACTCATTATGATGGTAGTAGGAGCTTTTCAAATATTGTCAGATTATTCGTAACCCGAGAATATTTGCCTTATAAACAAATTGAAAAACAATGTTTAAGTAGTAAAAAAATGACATAATTAGTGGTCCATATTTTATTCGACCTTTGATTTACCTCTCTTTTTGCGCAACATGCTGAAGTACCACTTCTTATTTTTTTACTTCTTCAACTTTCTCAGGTCAAACTTTACTTTAATCAGTTCATCGAAATAAGATCGAGCACTGCTCTAGAGCACCCTAAAAAATCAACCCCCGAGAATATTACGAAGGTATTTGCCAAACTTTTTCAAAAACATTTTATTTCTTCGGGGAATTATGAAGAGTGCTAAGGTCAAAACAAATTTTCAGTTCGATGATTTTCTCCAAAATATTTGCAATTTTAAAAACAAGGGTTGATTATAGAAGCCTACTACACCCTCGCAGTATACGAAAGGCACAAATCAGAACTAGGTCTTTCCAAGTTGGTCTATTAAATAGCGTATTGCAGGAGCTGTTTGCCTGCGGAGCCTACACTAATACTAGCCACAGAATATCATATTAGATACCAAAATACGCAATTTAAATTCCAACATTATTTACTTGATATGAGTTGTGTTGGATCCGAAGCTGCGATGAAACATCGAATGTGTTTAAAGCTTCAGATGAATTAAAAAAATAGTGGACTCTTAACGATAAAATTACTAAATACTATACTTGTTGGATCCAAAGTTACGAAAGATAAATTTTGAAAATAGTGGACTGTAAAACGATAAAACTATACAACTTGATGGAAGTGTCTAATTATGGATGAGGAGAGATTATGGAATGATGGAAGTAAGGAAACTAATTCACTCACCAATGAAGTTGATGTTTGAGTTCTCGATTATTCTTACACATTGTATTATTAACGAACACCACAACAAAAACAAACTTAGTTTGATATTGTTTGGAGAACAACAACAGAACAAACGACCAAACGAGACACCAACCAACAAACACGTTTTTTCACATAACTATCTTTTGTTTCTTGATTGTCACTTGTTTTCAAACTAGGGATGTTGTATACGAAAATCGAATAAAGTAAAATGATTGAATAAGGTAGGAACTAGATGAAAAACAAGAAGGTAAGAATATAAAAATTTATCTCTCTGAAATCCAACAATTATTTTTGATGAAAATATCTAATTATAGCTGCGGAAATAATAACGGACGAAACAATGGAAACCATCTCACTCACCGCTGAAATTTAAGTTCTTGATTAAGGATTTAACTGGAGAAACGAAAGAGCAACAACGTTTTTTCACAGAAAAACTAGTCTGTCTCGACTGTCATCAAAACGGCGATACAGTGAAATGGTTAGGTAGGTAGGTATTTGGATAAGAAACAGAAAGGAAAGGACTCGACAAATTTTAATTTTAAAACCAACAAGTTGTTTGTGGAAAATTTCGTGGAAAATGTTATAAGAACCGATTTTTTAACGATTTGCTTTAAAACCATGTTACGTGTGTACAAGAATCATTGTGGGCATCTTAAAATCAAAAATTTTTGAAAATCAAACCATTTTTATGCGGGTTGTTTTTGTTATTACTGCAGTGAAAAATCTCGTATAATATTCCCAGGGAGCAGGTTTAATATTTGTAATAATAAATAGCAAAAGGCGATCAAGAAAATCCAATAATCTTTCGTGGTAGTAATATGTCACAGATGCGTTCTTCAATAATTTTCGTAGGAATTTATGTCTTGAATTTAACAATATAGAGTAGATCTAAGAATTAAGCAAAGAATTTGCATAAAAAGCCTTAATATATGAATTTATTGGTTTTTTCATAGAACAACAAAAAAGTTGTACAGGCTTATTATGTTTCTCAGTCCATTTTCCGAAATACTGCTTTCAAGTTATCCTGGGTAAGAAGTTGGTAATATTAGGTGAACGACTCGTTATCAACAACGATTATTCATATGACGAAATCGAACAGTTGAATACTGGAATTAATTAAGGCTCTAAGTACCAAAAAAATTAAAACTGTTTTTTTTTAAAGAATCGTATTTTACTTACATCATAAAATACGATTCTGTAAAAAAAAAGTTGTTAATTTTTTGGCACTTAGAGCCTTAATTAATTCCAGTTTTCAGTTATTGAAAATGTCTTCATTAGAAAAGCGCAGGAAACACTTTGATTTAATTTTCATTTACAAAATCATTAACTGTTTTATTGACTCACCTTCTCTGCTGCAACTTTTCCAGTTCAACATTTACTGCCGTAGACGCAGAAACAATGAATTGCTGTTCCTCAATCATCACAATACTAAGTATAGGTATAATTCTCCAATGTCCAGAATGTCAAGACTTGTTAACTCACGCCATGGTCTTGGAATTTTTGGTAGCAGTCTATTACTTGGCACATACGAAATCAAAATAGAACCATAAACTGATTTAACGCCACTAAATCTCTAATCTAATAATAATAAACTCTACTATGGTACAGAAACCCGTAAAATTCAACACGATTTGCGATATCAAACATTATATTCATTTGTAAAAGTCAAATACTTCTCTGAAATCTTTCCGCAATTTCAAGAGATCCACAGAATATAAATCTACTCACAATGTTAATATACACATGTTCATAATGTTGATCATCAAAATGTACAAATATTTTGTAAAATATATATGTGTATGTAGGTTAATATTCATGTTGGAGATTTATCAAGTCGGAGGCAGCCGCTGGAAAATGTGTCCCTGCGGCTAAACACAATACGTCGTAAGAAATGCTATACATTACGGTTTACAACGGTTTTCCCTGTAGGCAAAGCGTAATGTACATTATTTCTCTAAAATAAGGGATGGTAATTTCGTTTACAGATACAAATGAAAATCATTTTGGTTGCTAAGAAAGAAAAGTTTAAAAAACTTACCAACATATTATTTCTTTTAAAAAAATATGCTTCGTAGGGAACCTAGTGAAGTTTCCTGAAACAAATTAGTATGAAAAATAAAGCTTTTTAAAAACGTACCTTACAACACATCAAGCACAAAAATACGATGTTTTTACAAATTTTTTTACAGTGAATATGACCAAAGTTCCAACTGCTCCTAACCGTTGAGATCCTGTGAGAATATCATCCCCGATTGGGGTATGTTATGAGACTGAAGGTAGTGAGGAGGGAATGGAGAAAAGAAAGAAGAAGGTTGGGAAGTACTTGGCTATTCAAATCTGGTCACCAAACACGGCTAGTGCCATTTAAAGCAACGTTTCGATTCTGAATGGTAGTCAGACTTCACCAGAGTGATACTCAGAGTATCTACCACTCTGCAACGTGCCGTAAATATTTTTTTTATTATTTTACATAAATTAAATGTTTTATGATTTATGACACATATTGATAAAATAAAAATTATTTACGCACGCCAGGCTTGAACCCGCGACCTCTGGATTCTTAGTGGAGTATCTTACCACTCGACTGCGGAGGTCCACGATTGATTTGATAATAACATTTGATAATGATTTCTCAAATTGCGCATACAATTTAGAACTTTACTAAGCGTGCTTAAAAGCGGTTTTTAAATTCAATAAATTGCGTGAATGTTGTAAAGTTTTAACGAATATTCTACGGACACTTTGCAGAATGGTTACTCCTCAATTCTCTTTGCAAATAGCGCAGCGATGCCTTAAACATGGTTCGTGTTTAAAAAGTACTATCATCTGCAGATGTTCAGCGAGACTTTTAAAACAAGAGAAAAAGTATTTTTTTGAAACTTTTACCATTTAGGACTGTTTCGTTAAGACGATGCAAAGTTTTCATTTATTACTTCGGTTTGTTTGAATTTTCTGCAGTGTGTCTATCATTTTTTTAAATTTTATTTATTGACTTTTTGTATCTTACATTATGTTTTACATTACCTACCTCACTAGGTCATAAGAACCTGTTCTGAGGTAAGTGACAGTGAGTACAAGTAGAATTTTATTTTTTTTAAATGTTGATATTTGTTACACAATGTTAGATGATACAACAGATACTGACCGTAAAACTCTCTTGATACGATATAAGGTACGAGGCCTGTTCAAAAGAAAAGGTAAATTTAGAATTTTCGCGGGCTGTGTACATTCGTCTATTGTTTTTTTTTTGTTATGTTGGTACACATATGCTTATCATATGATAGCATTATCAGCCGTTTTGGATTAGTGGTTTGTTTTTGACAACTGGAAAGGTTAGTCACGTTTTTGTGTGTTCTTCGATTTTTTACTTTTGAAAAAAATAAATCAAAGAATATGTATTAAATTTTGCGTTTAAAATGGAATAAAGTGCTCCAACGCACTTAAAATGTTGACTGTGGCATTCGGCAAGTCTATTTTGTCTCAAAAAAGTGTTTATAAGTGGTACAAGCGCTTCACAGAAGGCCGAGAAGATGTTAATGACGATGAGCGTCCTGGAGTTGTGGAAAAACAAATCGTGGATTTTATTCTTTGATCAGTTTTTTTCAAAAGTAAAAAATCTAAGAACACACAAAAACGTGACTAACCTTTCCAGTTGTCAAAAACAAACCACTAATCCAAAATGGCTGATAATGCTAACATATGATAAACATATGTGTACCAACATAACAAAAAAAAAATCGATAATCGAATGTACACAGCCCGCGAAATATCTAAATTCACCTTTCCTTTTGAACAGGCCATGTACATTGACAGTAGGTAAAGTTGCAAGGCACTAATTCATTAGGTCGGATTCCTATCCGAGCGTCGTGGGTGCAATTCCTTGCTGTTGAATCAAATCGCTGCGGATATCGACATTTTTTGTATCAGAACATAAACAGAAAGCTTTATTGGTGCTTGTTCAACCACTGTATATTATTTATCCATCTTGTTTAGTTATAATATCTTAGAAATTGTGTATCTTTTTCATCATTAATTTACCTTTTTCTTGTCCTAGGACGTATGTTGTATACTCTATTTTTTGTACACCCAATATACATTTTTCTATATATCTTTAAAATGCCTAGAAATTGTATTTTGTAATATTTTTAAAATTAATAAATAGTTGAATTAAATTCCTCTGCTAGCGTAGTCCTCTGTCATTGACAAGCAACGTCTTTCGTTTATTGTGATGGTAATAGGAGCTTTTCAAATATTGTCAGGTTATTCGTAACCCGGGAATGTTTGTCTTTCTTAAGACAATAAAAATATTTAGATTGATCATATCAAAAAAAGAACTATGCAAGGGAAGCCGAGGGCCTTATTCTCATAGAGAAAGGGGTAGGGGGTAGAAGAGACGTTCATCACACACTGGAAAGAGAAACTGAATGAAGATTTTACATCCTAATTTAAAATCCGTTCTCAAAGCAATCTATGACATAACTTCATTTCACAAACGCTCTGCAGTCACCCCTAGAGGCCGGGTGATATTTGGGAAATATCTCAGGGCCAAGTATATAATATTGAAAATTGTATTTGGAAGACTACACATGCTTCTACAGTATCAACTTTATTTACTTTAGAATTTTCATAGGTAGTAACAAAATGTGTTTAAAATTCTAAAACCTAGCGTTAAAAAGTACAATCATTGGAGTGCTATTTGTAGTCGGTCGGACTCATGGCTCAAAAAATATTATGTCGTGGAAATATCATAGACCGAACGGTACAATTTTATAAAAATTCACTAGATATACTACATTCTAATTTTGAAACTGTTATTTAATGGCGGATCTCCATTTTAATGATTAAATTATATATTTCTGGCACGTTCCACAGTGGTAGATACTCTAAGTATCGCCCTGGTGGAAGACCGCCACTCAGAATCGAAACGTTGTTTGAAATGGCTTTAGCCGTGTTTGGCGACCAGATCTGAATAGCCAGGTACTTATCAACCTCCCCCTTCCTCATCTCCCTCCCCTCTAAACTACCTTCAGCCTCACAACATTGTTGTCTATAACGGCATGAGAGGTGACTAGGTACCCGAGTACTGACATGTAAACGCAGCGTATTAGCATAAGGCAACTCCATTTTAATGATTAAATTATATATTTCTGGCACGTTCCGCAGTGGTAGATACTCTAAGTATCGCCCTGGTGAAAGACCGCCACTCAGAATCGAAACGTTGTTTGAAATGGCTTTAGCCGTGTTTGGCGACCAGATCTGAATAGCCAGGTACTTCTAAACTTTCCTCTTCCCCATCACATTCCCCTCCCTACTACTTTAAGACTCACAACATATCCCAATTAAGGATGCCATAGTCTCACTGGCTTCAGACGGTTGTGGCAGTTGGGACTCTTGTGAGGTATTCACCATGAAAAAAAAAAGTTTTTAAACGCTTTCCTGATTTTCCGACAGACATTAGTTAAATAACTCAGTAGTTAAAACACTGAATCATTAAACGAGGGATCACTCGACCTTTACGAACTTGTCGCAGGTCTTTTTCGCTGTTGGATTTTAAAATAATAATTAATAACCAATTATTATTTCTAATTTTGAAACTGTTAATTCGTGGTGGGATTCCATTTTAATGATTTAATAAAACAAATTTAAGACTTTAATCCACTTTTATTTATTATAAAAGTTATTGGTTTATTTATTATAAAATTTTATTATAAAAGTGGAATGAAGTTATAAATTTGTTTTATTAAATCATTAACAACTAATTCCTTCCTAGACTACTAGTTTTTTGTTCGAAAGTAAAAAAAACATGTTCGTCAATCGTTCACCGGGTGGTAAGTTTTGTTGTTTGCTGTTCAGAACAATAATACATAATAAATATGGTGTTTCATCTATAAGAAGAATATAATAAATTTGATTTTTCGTGGTTCGTGCATCGTCTAGTACAGTGATTCCCAAAGTGGTCTATATCGACCCCCTGGGGTGTATTCCGACCTGCGAGGGGTCCACGTCAATGAAAAAAAAAATTGGGGGTGCATGAGGCGTAAACGGGGGTCCACGAGAGTGGATTCCATTTAGGCAGGCCGTCATCAAAATGTTGGCTTCCCGCAAATGTAATAATCCACCTCACAGATAGTACCTATGCAGGTTTTTACGTAATACTCTCTTATAATAGACATTAATTCCGTAATTATTTTAATTATAATAATTTTTTGTCGATTTGCTAGTACTTTTCGATTTCAAATCTCTACCGACTAGTGCTTTTTTTTCGGAGAGGATTTTTTGTTGATTTGCTAGTACTTTTCGATTTGAGATCTCTACAGATTAGTACTATTTTTTGGCGAGTTCGACTTCAGTTGAAGTGTTGGTCGCGAAGGGTTTATTTCAAAGAACTAGCAGTCTCTGAAGCGTTCACAAAACTTTGAAGTTTTTCCCAACGCTAAAAAAAACAATATTAGGAAAGCAGGGGGTCTACACAAAACAGAAAATATCGGCAAGTGGTCTACGGGACAAAAAAGTTTGGGAACCTCTGGTCTAGTAGATAAAAATTGTGAAAGAAGAATTATCCTCCAATAACTTCAACTTGATCAGTGAGTGAACAGTTTTCTTTTCCTTACCTAATCTTTCCACAGTTATAATCAAGCATTTCTAATTTACACTTTAATATTTAAAATTTTATCGATTTACAGTCCTTTTTTTAAAGTCACGTGAAACTGAAAACGCATTCCCAGTTTCATCGCAGCTTTGGATTCAATTTTCTAAATTCTGGTTGTTGGAATGAAAGCTGCAATAAAACACCGAATGTGTTTTCAGCTTCAGATGAATTTGGAAAATAGTGGACTGTAAAACAATAAACTATACTACTTGATTGAAGTGTTTAATTATAGCTTGTGGAATGACTATGGAATGAAAGGAAAAATAGTAAACCATTCACTCACCGATGTAGCTGAAGTTCAAAGTTCTTGATGTGTTTGACGAATCTAATCACAAAACTGAACGGTCGGTAGCTGAGTGGAGAACGCGTCGGATTCCCACCCGGGCGTCGTGCGTTCAATTCCTCTGCTGGCTAAGTCCTCCATCATTGCGCAAGCAACATCTTCCGCTTCTTATGATGGCAGTAGGAGTTTTTCAAATATTGTCAGGTTATTCGTAACCCGGGAATTACATTTAAAGAAGAAAAAAAAATCTGTTCTTATTTAACAAAACCACATTTATTTAATATTATTTTTAGAACAACATCAAATCCGACGAACAAGCGAAAAACCAACGAGCATCACATTTTGCCACATCATTCTCTTTTTTTTGTTTCTCAATTGCTTCGAACACCGTTTGTTTAAATGCAGAAATCGAATAACGCGAAATGGTTGGATAGATAGGAACATTAGGTGATGTATTCACTATCAATAATTGTAGGATTGTAACGATGTAAAATGTATGTATATTTGTATCGTATCCACTGTCATTAATTATAGGATTTAGTGCCTTGCAACTTTACCTACTCTCAATGTATATTATATGGTATCAAGAGAGTTTTACAATCAGTATCTGTTGTATCATCTAGCATTGTGTGACAAATATCATCATATTTTTAATATTATTCTACTTGTACTAACTGTCACCTACCTTAGAACAGGTTCTAATGACTTAGTGAGGTAGGTAATGTAAAAAAAATAATGCAAGAAACAAAAAAATAATTTTAAAATTTAAAAAAAAACGCGATGAAAAACATGAACCTAACCTAACCTAACAAATTATCACTTGAAATCCAAAAAATTACCAATATCGACGATCTATTCAGAAAAGCTATATGAAACAAATAACATGAAAAAAAAAATACCATGAATCACACACACACTCTGTACACACATAAATATAATTATTGCAATAATCAATCTTTTATAAACCGACTGTTTTATAACAGAAACATGTTCCACACTAGCTATAGCGACAAAATTAAACCTTCATCTAAATTCAATTAATTCTCATCAGTCTTCTATCCATCCCTGGCTGCCTAGTGATCCATACAGACTTCATTTTGTTTGGAGAAGTTTAATTGTATGTTTGTCGAAGAAACCGCCCGCGACTTTTTTCCGTATTTATTTCTGGAGTTCCACAAAACTTATTCGCCCGAGGTAAATTGTTTTAACAAGACAAAGCGTGCATTTAACACATCATAATTAAAATTTGTCAACACAAGAAGACTGTTCGATTCAGAAACTGCGATTCAGCTTTGGAAGGATGTGATTGAATTTGAGTGGACTGGAAAACGATTATACTTAGTGAATGATTCGATTGTATTTGTGGACAGATAAGAAGGGTAAATTTATGCCAGTTTGCTCACCTGTTAGACGTCTAGCAAGAGGTCACGAACTATCTGTCCGGGCAATGAAATTTGAGTGGGCGAATCCTCCAGAGACGGATGCGAAGCGAGGCGCCGTCCCTGAGGGCCCGAGCGATGGTAAACGACTAAGGTCGAATTGAGACGCGCCGCTCTTGACGTTCCGATCTATGTGTTTGTTGCCGGGTGGTGGGGGTAGTTGTCGCCGGTTGTAACATACTTTATAGCCATACAAATAATGCGCGACAACAGAACAAACTGGCAAAAGTAAAAGGTAGGAACTGGACAAAAGGTATCAGGTTATAACCTATCAAATTGTTGATTTTAGGATCCAACAAAGACTATTAATGAGATAATGGCGTATGACTGAGTTGATAGGAAAAAAAACTATGGAGTATTATCTATGTATGGAGTTAACACGAATCTTATACAAGCAATCGCGTTCTTTTACGAGGGAAGCGTTGCATGTGTTAGAGTGAACAAGGCTGTGTAAGTCACCGTGGTTGTTCAATTTGTACATGGATAATTGTATGCAAGAATTGAAAGGTGTGGGCTTGGGCGCGAGAGTGAACAATCTGAAAGTATGTTGCCTATTGTATGCTGATGATGCGGTGCTGATTTCTGACAGTATGGAAGATCTACAGTTTCTCGTGTCTAGGATGAACCAAGTATGTACGAGTATGCAGAATGAGTGATAATGAATGCAAGTAAGTCCAAAGGCATGGTGTTTGAAACAGCGTGTAATATAGTTGTAAATGATGAATACTTAGAGCAAGGGGATGAGTTTGTGTATTTGGGAAGTATGTTCTAGAGATCTAGAGAGAAGAAAAAGCTGATACGGATATTGTAAGAAAGGTAAATGCAGGAAACTTCATTAATGGGGTACTGAACGCAGTTGGCGCAAATGAAAAAAAAAATTGCCAAAGAAGCGAAGCTGGCAGTTCACCATGGAGAGCTTATACCAACCCTAATGTATAGCAGTGAGGCATGGAACTGGCAGAGGAAGGATAAAAGTAGACTGAATGCTATGGAAATGGTATCCCTGAGGCGTATGTACGGTAAAACCATGTATGACCGTTTTAAAAAGACTGGTTTTAACGTAATTAAAAGGATCAAGAAAGGGACGCTTAAATGGTTTAGGCATGTAGAGCGAATGAACAAAGAAAAGAGTGTGAACAGAATATATCATGCGAAAGTGAATGAAAGAAGAAGTCGGGTACGCCCGAGGAAGACATGGCACGATCAGGTGAATCAAAT
This sequence comes from Drusus annulatus, assembly GCA_022651775.1. Classification (NCBI taxonomy): domain Eukaryota; kingdom Metazoa; phylum Arthropoda; class Insecta; order Trichoptera; family Limnephilidae; genus Drusus; species Drusus annulatus. Next base: position 909,698 of record JAGWCC010000058.1, read on the forward strand.
ACTTGGATCGGGTCATGTGAAGAATCATTATAACCGAAGAGTATGTATGAGACGATGTATGAGTGTGTGCCAAGAGAGAGTTATATGGCGGTCCGTTCACTCTGACTACCCCTGCGGAGAATCGGCGTGATGATGGTTAGCTAGTTAGTTAGTGAAATAGGGTTCGACTCCGGTTTTCACACTCCTTAGGTAACCTCTTCCAAGATAGGAATTTCAACATTTTTCCTAGTCTACCCCAAACAATAATATTTGATATCAATCGTTAAAAATAACACATATAAGACAAAGCTTTATTCAAAGGATTCAACATAAGCTTACACAGAGTGCCATTAAATTTCAACCAAGTACATCTGTATTTTCCGTTCAGGTTCATTTCTTTCTTCCCTTTCCTAGTATGTATTGTATTTGTCTTCCCATTTCATGTTATTATTATATGCTATGATTCTCGAGTACGACTTTAAAAGTCGGGGATCTTATGCGAAATGAAAATTTTTACGTTATTGAGGGAAGCTCGTATCCTTTTCATGGAAGGAGTTTTTAATAATACAGACATGTGTTGAGTGTGTCATTGTCGTTTTATTAAAGACACATATTATATTGAATTGCACATCGAGAAGTAGTTTCATACATTCAGTGATGAATTTAATTCATTTCCACAAATATTAGACCAAAGATGAACAAACACCCGGGAGATTGAAAATTCATATAAATAAAAGTTACATCCAAATTTTACGTGTAGCAGGTTCCTAATTTAGACATGTTTGAGCGAGTTAACTTGTGGAGGTTTTTTTATAAACTTAATAATAGCACTTGATCTTTACTCAAAAAATAAAATAATAAATACAACAAGTAATAAATAGTAACGATATAAGGAGGTATATTTAATATTTTTACCCTATCCATACACATTTGCGATAAATCACTTTTTCCGGAATTTTACGTCGTATATTACGAAAAAGAAAGAGACAAAAAAAAAAATTTCACATCATATTGCAACACTTCTAAGTATGTAAGAATGTTCTCCGTCCGCGCTAACTTCACATCATCGAGTCGCATAACATACGTCAACGTATTTTGAGGTTATTTTATGTTGGTTAAAAAACTTGCAGTGGTTATACAAATAATCAAACATGATGGTGATACGTGGTTTGCGTGAATGTTCAAATAAGACCAAAACAAAGATTAAAAAACATCACTTTTCAGAGGTATTTCAACAGTTTTAAATATTCTTGACCGAGATATAGAATTTTCACATTTTTAATGATATAAAGACGTAAAATCAACCAAAAGCTTGCATCATTATTAAGGCAAACCTTCTGTTATTAGTATTTGTGTGATATTTTGACTTTATAAATCATTTTAATGGTGTATTGATATTGTTTTGTTTAATATGTTTATTTAAAATGTCCGAATTCCATGTGGGCGGTAACTAGTAGGCTATCCAACATCCTTTAATATATGTTTGTCTTTTTCTATCGAGTCAGTGTAACGTCAACAATCCTGACTACACTGTTTCGCAAAGGCACCTCTCCATGTCTTCCAACACAACAAGTTACTCTAAATGAAATATCAATTAGAGCATGTTTGATTTGAATTTATGTCGAAGATAAATACCGGGAAGCTCCTTTGCTGGTCTTTTATATTATCCATGTATTTAGGTAGGTGGCTGCTCGCATTCCAGCTTAGGGATTAAAAAAGTAACACAGATGGTCTAGGCGTATAAATTAATAGTAATAATTAAGGCGACTGTCAGCAGCCGAAGACAAAGGGCCTTAAGAAAAATGTACAAACTTGTATAATTGGCAACAATAATAACAAGAAAACCTACATCGTGTAGGTGCAGAGAAACAACAAGTACATTTATATTCACGTTTCTTAATATTTCCGAAGCATTTTAACCTCCAAGTTAGCGGGGAAATTTATCCACTATTCATACTCAGAACAAGTGCCGCTTTTCTTTCAAAACCTCCGCGTAAAGTGGTGTAACTATAGAATATACAACGCCATCTACGAGCCGCTAACTTGTTCACCATGAGACATTATACGCTCTGCAGAAGATTGTATGAGAGAGTTTTATGAAAACAGAGTAGTTCCAGGATCAAGGATGAAAATTAAAGGAAAAACTGATTAAAATGAGTTTAAAATTTTCGGGTTTTTTTTAATTCAATGTAAATTAGCCAATAAAAAAATTAAAAAAGGACATTTATTTATTATTGTATAAACTGACTATTGTCCAATTGCATAAAAAAAATAACACAAAACGAGAAAAAAAGAAGAACAGAGAAAGAATACCACATACATGAAGCGAAGTACCTGGCTATTCAGATCTGGTCACCAAACACGACTAACGCTGTTTCAAGCAACGTTTCGATTCTGCATGGTTGTTTTTCAGCAGGGCGATACTATAACTATATCTACCACTCTGGAAATACACCAGAAAGAACATTCAAGTCAAAACCAAGGTTAAGTCAAGGTTTTGCTAGGGTCGTTAAGAATAACAAAAATCATTTAGACTGGTACCAAAAATTTCAAGAGCATGGCTTGAGTTAACAAGTCTCGACATTCTGGACAGTGTAGGTGATACTCGTAATTAGTAGAGCGATGATTGAGGAACTGTAATTCGTTGTTTCTCAGTTTATGTGATGACACTGCAGTCAATTACACAGGTTCTGTCTTTTAATTTTTCCAGGCTGTTGCATCCCTATAAACATTTGCATGAATCAGATTTTACTTCGTATTAAAATGTAGACTGAATGCTGTGGAAATGAGATCTTTGAGACGTATGTGCGCTAAAACCATGTATGAACGTATTAAAAATGTGGATATCCAGAAAGAATGCAAGGCTGATGTGAGCGTAATGAATAGGATCAAGAAAGGGACACTTAGATGGTTTGGACATGTAGAGCGAATGAACGAAGAAAGAAGTGTGAAAAGAATATATGATGCGAAAGCGAATGGAAGAAGACGCCCGAGAAAGACATGGCACGATCAAGTAAATAAAATACTTGAATCAGGTCATGTCAAGAGTCAGAATAACAGAAGAATATGTATGAGACGATGTATGAATGTAAATGAAGCAAGGAGTGTGTGCCAAGACAGAGTTATATGGCGGTCCGTCCTCTCTGCCTACCCCTGCGGGGAAACGGCGTGATGGTTAGTTGGTTAGTTAGTTAAATTTCCGCATCCTAAGCAAGAAAGTTTTTTTTATTTTTAATCCCCTTAGTGACTCTATTTTCTGGGAAGTTTTCGGTGGGACGAGTACAAACAAGAAATTGGCAGTTTTCATTTGAAATATAGGCAAAATATTTTACAAGAGGCGCTGGAGAATTCCCCTGAATCCTAGAACGTGAAAAATATAACCCGCTGGGAAAATTGAAATTCTGAGAAATAATTCACCACCGTTTTCCATCGGCGTCTTCGTGGGTTTATTTTGTTTCCGTGGCGGCGGGTAATTAGAGGTTTCGTTCGACTTTTATTTTAATGTTTCCCGTTCAGACGGGTACAAATAAACCGTAGGCTTTTCGGTTCATTTTAAAGATGTCGTATTTATCAAGCACGTACTCAACAACGTGCTATATGGCAATTTTCCACCTAAAGTAGCTCGTAACGATCAATTGCTCTGTAATAGTAAAGTGAACGGGGGAAAGGGGTTTCTTTTACTAATAGGGTATTTATGTTTTCCAGAATGCGACCATTTCAACAGCCTGTAGAAGCGTTTCAAAGGCCTTAAGAAAACCTATCGAATATTATTGTTTCGTTTGCTTATTTTATTTTATTTACATACTAACTTTTTGTTTCTTACATTTTTTTTGTTAACATTACCTACATCACCAGATCATAAGAACTTGTTCTCAGGTAAGTGACAGTGCGTACAACTAGAATATATTTAAAAAAAATGATGATATTTGTTGCATAATGTTAGATGATGCAACAGATACTGACCGTAAAACTCTCTTGATACCATGTAAGATACATTGCCAGTTGGTAAAGGCACTAAATCCTATAATTAAAGACAGTGGGTACCATACAAATATACATACATTTTACATCGTAACAATCCGACAATTGTTTATAGTGAACACATCACATTTTATACCTAAATAAAAAAGAAACTAAAATGCTAATTTTAAAGTAGTATATAATAATAGTGGACTTATAATAATTATTATGGAATAATGGTGCAATATTTATATCATATCGTAAAATATTATTTATATAATATACCCTTCAAGCATTAAAGATTTGTGGTCAGTACAACGAAATCGCTTCTTACGAAGAATTGCATGGAGATTGGGGCGAGAAAGAGGCGATTATTCATATATATATTTATATATATTTTTTTAACGTGAATATCGCACATAAGTCTCAATTGTCCCCAACCGTCTAGAGCCAGTGAGACTATGGTATCACCAATATGGGTATATTCAATTCAATTCAATTCAATTTCTTTATTCATTTTAATAACATTACAAAATAAAATTTTAAGGCGTTATTAAAGATATGTACAAAAATATATATATGGAGTAAACAAAAAAACAGAGTACACTGCATATAATATACAATATAAAACAAGATTTAATAATTAAACAGAATAGATAAATGGTAAATACAAGTTAAGCAAGCAGCAATAAAACTTGCTGTTTAAATACAGTTTCGCTGATGCAAAAAATATCCATATCCGAAGCGATTCGATTCAACAGCAAGAGTGCCCTCCCCACCGGCATGACCATTGGCAAGTTAGTCCTGCAGGCCGGGAGATATATTGTGAGCCTGAAGGTAGTGGGGAGGAGAAGGAGATGAGAGTTTCAATTCTGAATGGTGGTCTTTCACCAGGGCGATACTAAGAGTATCTACCACTCTGGAACGTGCCGCAAATTAACAATATTTTATTTTTTATATCAATTTAATGGGTTGTGACACATATTAATTAAATAAATAAAAAAATTTGCACGCCGGGTTCGAACCCGCGACCTCTGGATTCGTAGTCGAGCGTCTTACTACTCGACCATGCCGGCCGTCATATGATGAAATTGAACAATCATTGGAAAATTCTTCATTAGAAATGCGTAGGAAAGATTTTAATTTAATTTGCATTTCGAAAATTGATAATTTTATTATTGACTCATCTTCTCTGTTGCAACCCATCCAGTTCAACATTCCTTGCCGTAGACTCAGTAACAATGAATTGCTGTTCCTCAATTATCATTCTACTAATTATGGGTATCATTCTCCACTGTTCAGAAAAATGGAAAAATGAAATTTTTGGTAGCAGTCTAACTGATTTTTGTCATTCGTTACTAACTAACTAACTAACCATCACGCCGTTTCCCCGCAGGGGTAGGCAGAGAGGACAAACCGCCATACAACTCTGTCTTGGCACACACTCCTTGCTTCATTTACATTCATACATCGTCTCATACATACTCTTCTGTTATTCTGACTCTTCACAAGTATTTGATTTAATTGATCGTGCCATGTCTTTCTCGGGCGTCCTTCTTCCATTCACTTTCGCATCATATATTCTTTTCACACTCTTTTCTTCGTTCATTCGCTCTACATGCCCAAACCATCTAAGCGTCCTGTTCTTGATCCTATTTTCATTCTTTACGACTCAAAAACAAAACCTTGGCTTTGATTGAACGTTGTTTTTTTATGTAAATTTTGTTCTATTTTTGCCATTGCTACATTTAATATTATGTATGTGCTGTTTTTTCTCTGTTGCTCTTTTTTCCCATTTCGTGTTTTGTATTTTTTTGGAATGGACTTTAGTCCGTTGGTTTATAAATAAATAAATACTTTCAATTTACTTCTGTTGAACTTTTGCACAAGAGATATATCTGAATCTATGTTCCATCGCTAGATGTCGCCTTGTGCAAGTTCTAGTCGCAATACATGGGACATATAGAGTTAGTACAGGTACGTGGAAAACAGAGCATTTAGTACACGTTCTCGTACAACTAAGTTTATTAAAGTTTCTACCGTAAACTTAAACTATATTGTTCAGAATTCTCATTGGAAGTATGTAGATACTTAAGCCAACTGTTCATGTTTCACGGAGAAACAACAAATAATGACGTCGTTAACGAGTAAAGGTAAACTTTAGCGAGTTGAAAATCGTAAAGTAATACTAAAACTATTATTTACGCTGGATTTTGACTCACCCAATGAATGTTCTACCTTCTGAAAATAAAACGATAGCTTTCTACAAGACCACAGATTTTATTTTGATTTTTATAACCGACCGGTTTTGCTTAGACTAAGCATCATCAGTTGAGATCTCTTTTTTGGGAGGAATTCGTCAAAAAAATTCCAGAAAAACCGCGATTACAATATACAACTCCATTATTGCTCCATATTTTTATTACTGTTCAACGATTCTTTTCTTCTGCAACGACAGAGAACAAAACAGGTTTCAAACTCTCCGAAATAGAGCAATGAGAATTATATTTAGGCGAAATAGATACTCAAAAGTAACTAAAATGTCAGAGGAACTAAATTGGCTAATAGTGAAGCAGATGCTAACATTAAACACATTGATGTTTATTCATAAATTGAAGAACAACTTGTTACCAAAATATTTTTCCGACAAAATTATCTACAATGTTGATATTCACAAATATAATACAAGGGCATGCAAAGAAATTAGACTACCAGAAAAGAATAAAGCCAACACACAAAATAGCTTACTATATAAAGGGATGAAATCTTATAATGCGCTGCCGGAAACCATCAAAATTATGCCTATCGATGAATTCAAAATAGACGTAAAAATTATTAAAAATACATGTGAATCAAAATTATAAGTAGTATATTAGTTAAAATAGTATAAAGTCACAAAGAAAATTAAATAATTAGCTACTTGTAAACATGAATGTACAAAGTAACTAATATAAAATAAATAAAACTTAACAAAATTAAACTACAAAAAATACAATGTGTGCGGTTATATATACATACAGAGAGAGAACATAATATAAAGTAAAATAAAAGAACTGTAAGAAAACATTTTAATAACATTAAAATTATAACAAAGGAACAGAGAGAAAGAGACAGATAATATGCATTGAAAAGGGCAAAACGTCAACTGAGAAAGTGATTAAATAATAATGATAAATTTTATGAGTTTGCAATATGAAACGAAATAATAGAACAGTGAGAAAACAATAGAATAACATTTCAATTATTACTAAGGAATAGAGAGAAAGAGAAAAGGGGTAAAATGTCAAGCGAAACCAGTCGGTCATAAAAATTAAAATTAAAACTGTGGTCTTATACAAAGTTATTAATTCATTTTCTTTAAATATGTCAAACCACAAAGTGATTGCTTTTTACGAAAATTTAATGTTTTACCTTTTTTTTTTTTTTACGTGAATACCGCACAAGAGTCTCAACTGCTCCCAACCGTCTAGAGCCAGTGAGACTATGGCATTCCCAAATAGGATATGTTGTGAGGCTGAAGGTAGTGGGGAGGGGAAGGAGATTGGGAAGGGGAAGGTTGGTAAGTACCTGGCTATTCAGATCTGGTCACCAAACACGGCTAAAGCCATTTCAAGCAACGTTTCGATTCTGAATGGTGGTCTTTCACCAGGGCGATACTTAGAGTATCTACCACTCTGGAACGTGCCGCAAATATACATTTTATTATTCTTACATGAATTAAATGTGCTATGACACATATTAATTAAATAAAAGTAATTGGCGCACGCCGGGTTTGAACCCGCGACCTTTGGATTCGTAGTCGAGCGTCTTACCACTCGACCATGGAGGCCGTCAAACCTGTTAAGATTAAAACACGCACGAGTTCGGACTAGTCTCTCGACACTGAAAAGACGACTAAAGAGGAGAAAAACAAATTTAAACTTGGAAAAACTAAGAATCAAGTGTAAATAAATAAAGTGGGGACAAAGCATCACTGGGGTTTTTTTTTAAATGATAATATTGTTAAAACAAATACAATTTTGGATATATTATTCGCTAGGAACTTTGAAAAAAATCATTCCAGAAAGGACATAAATATATATTTTTAAAAGAGTACAAAAAAAAATGGAACCACGAGTAAATAAAACACCTTGGAGTGACAATGTATGGAGAGAGAGCTAATTATTTTTACCCAACCTATACAAACTTGCGATAAATCACTTTCTCCGGGTTTTTACGTCGTACACCATGAGAGAGAAAGATACAACAAATGTAATACGCCGCTTCCATGTACTGTCACGATGATTTTGGGCTTCTGGGTCACCGCGGGACTCCGCCCACATTTTTTATTTTGCCACTAAACTTGACACAACTAAACGGTTTTTTAGGTTAGATGCTATATTTTTGTTGATAACAATACTGTGAAAAAGTGGTCATACGAATATACAAAAACATTATGTCGATATGTGATATGAATGGATGTATAAATATCTTAGCCTTAGTCTTAACCACGCCCAGGTCTGACGAGTCCGGTGAAAATCATCAAAAACTGACTACATGGCCTTGGGTAGACCAGGGGGGGAGGGGTGGAATTGGATAAATAAAGACGACAAACCACTAAAAAAGCAAATAAATAATTAAAATGATCATTTTCTATTGAAGATGCGATGCTCATTTCTGACAGTACAGAAGATCTACAGATTCCCGTGTCGAGGATGAACAAAGTATGAATGCAGAATGAGTTGATGATGGATGTAAGTAAGTCCAAAGTCGTAGTGTTTAAAAGAGAGAGTATTGGAACAGCGTGCTATATAGTTGTGAATGATGAATACTCGGAGCTTCTCATGACTTCTTATGACTCTTCACATTGCTCGATTCAAGTATTTGATTCACTTGATCATGCCATGTTTTCCTCGGGCGTTCCCGACTTCTTCTTTCATTCACTTTCATAACATATATTCTTTTCACACACCTATCTTCGTTCATTCGTTCTACACGTCCAAACCATCTAAGCGTCCCTTTATTGATCCTATTCATCACGCTTACATCAGCCTTAAATTCTTTCCGCACATTTTTAAAACGGTCATACATGGTTTTACCGCACATACGTCTGAAAGATCTCATTTCCACAGCATTCAGTCTATTTTCATCCTTCCTCTGCCAGTTCCATGCCTAACTACCATACATCAGGGTCGGTATAATCACTCTTCTGTGGGCTGCTAGCTTCGCTTCTTTGGACATTTTTTTATTAGCGCCAACAGTGTTTAGTCCTCCATTAATCGAGTTTCCTGCTTTACCCTCTTTATAAATAACATCTAAATTATAATAGAGAGAAAGAGATAGATAATATGAATTGAAAGAGACAAATATCCGTGGTCTTATAAAAAGTTATTTTGTTCAAATCTTTAAATATGTTAAGCCACAAAGTGATTGCTTTGTTTGAAAAATATTTTTGTTTTTCAGAAGATTTTTTTATACAAACTCAGGTTTGGTTTAACACCTTAAATTCGGATACCAATTAGAAATATAATACACACTGACAGTGGTACATTGGAATTACTTAGATAAAGAAGCAAAAGGAGAAAGAAAACGTAAGAATTATAATGATATGAATGAATTCGCTGAAAGAGTTATAACGAGATGAAAAATGAGAGATTTTCGTAGCACTTTTATTTGATGAGAAGATTAAATTGAGAAGTGAGGCGTCACGTGCTGAAACTTATTTCTTTCTACGTTAATGGGGAATCCTATAATGAGCATGATCATTAAGGAGAAGGGAAAGAGGGGGTGGTAGTTCGAAAGTGAGAAATAAACATGTTAAAGTAAAATGCGAATTAAAGAGAAGTAAAAAATACACATTTTTATAAATGAATACCCCACGAGTGAGTGTGTGGCATCCTAAGAGGAAGACTGGGAAGTACTTGGCTGTTCAGATCTGGTCACTAGACATGCCTAAAGCCATTCCAAGCAACGTTTCGATTCTAAATAGCGGTCTCCGAGGTCGAGTGGTAAGACGCTTGACTACGAATCTAGAGGACACGAGTTCAAACCAAAATTAATTTTATTCATTAATATGTGTTATAACACAATTAATATAAAATAATAAATTGTATTTTTGAGGCACGTTTCAGAGTGGTATATACTCTAAATATCGCCCTGATGAAAGACCACCATTCAGAATCGAAACGTTACTTGAAATGACTTCAATCGTATTTGGTGACCAGATCTGAATAGCCAAGTTCTTCTCAACCTTCCTTTTTCTCATTTCCTTCCCCTCTCCACTACCTTTAGTGTCACAACATACCCCAATTGGGGATGCCATAGTCTCACTGGCTTTAGACGGTTGAAAGTAGTTAGGACTCTCGTGCGTTATTAACTTTTTTTAAATCACCAGGGCAATACTAGTATCTAGCACTTTGGGTCGTGTCGAAAATACGATCTATGTTATTTTATGTGAATTAAATGTGAAATGACACATTTGAATCAAATAAAATTAAAACCACGATCTCTGGATTCGTAGTCGAGCATCTTGACCACTCGACCACGGAGACCGTTTAAACCTATTTTTATTCCTTTTCTCATCATTGTCAATAAATTATCCCATCAATAAAGTGTTCCGACTCAACGGATTGCACCCAATCTTAGGCAAGTAATAAAATACTGTAAATAAAATGACCCTAAATAAATTGATGGCCGCCCATAAATTATTTGTGGTAATGGCTATAAAAAATGCTACAATTTACAGACTTTAATAGACGTATTCTCTTTCAAGCTACGTATTTGTGTTTTCACCTTTTGTTACCTATTTACTACCACTTTATAAGAAAACATTTAAATCAATCTTTAAGGATACACATAATTTATTTCACTGTCGTTAATTCCACAATACGAGGCCTGTTCAAAAGAAAAGGTGAATTTTGAATTTTCGCGGGCTATGTACATTCGATTATCGTTATTTTTTTATCTTTATCATATGTTAGCACTATCAGCCATTTTGGATTAGCGGTTTGTTTTTGACAACTGAAAAGGTTAGTCACGTTTTTGTGTGTTCTTCGATTTTTTACTTTTGAAAAAAATGGATCAAAGAATATGTATTAAATTTTGCGTTAAAAATGGAATAAAGTTCTCCAACGCACTTAAAATGTTGACTGGCATTCGGCGAGTCTATTTTGTCTCAAAAAAGTGTTTATAAGTGGTACAAGCGCTTTACAGAAGGCCGAGAAGATGTTAATGACGATGAGCGTCCTAGAGTTGTGGAAAAACAAATCATGGATTTTATTCTTTGATCCATTTTTTTCAAAAGCGAAAAATCGAAGAACACACAAAAACATGACTTACCTTTCCATTTGTCAAAAACAAACCACTAATCCAAAATGGCTGATAATGCTAACATATGATGTATAATATACAATGTTGCTGGTAATTTACCATCATGTTTTTCTTCTTTGAAACTTTGTCAAATCTTAAATTTTGTATTATTTTCTATTTTTTATTACTGTTTCTTCTCTAGTGTTCATACATCTCACTAACTATTTTTTATTGTAATTCTTCAATACATACTTGCATGTCAATGCCACGTGTTGTGCAGAATATTTTCTTCTTCAATTTTTTGCACAAGTTCTTTATAAAACACTGATGGTCTCCCGCTCCTTGCCTCGTTATGAGTGTCAGTACAGCCTCCTATCAACAACCTAACCCACTTCGTAACATGTAGTCAACTCATCACATCACCACCATAAACTTCCACGAGCTTTCGATGGAAAATTGCCACCAACAATTGCCTGGAGCCTTTAATAAACATCCAAAAATTATTTCTGAAAGTTATCCTTAAAGTTTTTTTTGTGTATTACAGACTGTATATGTCCATTTACAAAACACAAGAAAGTAACATTGAGATATTTTTAACATGTCTCTTGAAATCTTCAAGGTTTACGTTGAATACATCAAGAAACATGTTATTTAGTAGAACCATACCCCGTGTCATGCAGCACTGAGCCAACACGTCTGTTCTGCCATGTGGAATGCACAGCAGATCGTGATGTCGCCCCTGGCAGTAGTTGTTTGGCACAGACAACTTATAGCATTCCAGGAGGTATGGATTGTCAATCAAATTATTTTATATTTTGTACGCTGTTACTGCAAGGGGCCCACTCCTTCTCGACTGGAGACTTTGATAAAGCGTATCGGAGAGCAAATCTTTATGATGCATAAATTTTGGGTACTCGCCGTGGATTCTCATATCCATATATCTGAGAAAATTTGTTTGGATCTGTTCCAATAATAACATATATTTATTTTGGTATGGGGCCCATACAGCAGAGGCGTACTTTAGTCTAGACCTTATTATATAAGTTTCTTTAAGGACGAGCACTGAATTTGTTTAAGGAGCTAGACGTCCTAAACTTGAAACAACTATACTCTAAGAATATCCTATTGCACCAATTTATTAATGTCCATATGTTTGAAGAAAGGAAAATTTCTAGAACCTTAAGGCAGTCACACATTAAACTCTTTAATATCCCAGCCTATAAAACCGCTTACGGACAAAAAAATTCTAAGTACAACGCCCTAAGCAATTCAATTCTCTGCACATCACTATCAGAAACATACAAACCAAAGGCTCCTTTAAAAGCAATATCGTTCCTCACCTTAAAAACCAAGTTTAATTTAGCTATTATTGTGTAGATTCCATATCTTCATATTTGTCATTTACTTATATTATTTTATTATGTATGTACTATATTTTCGATATTAACAATGTTACTATGTAGCTAAAAAAAACACTTTTGCTTTTGTGGGATGGGCAATTATACCAACCAACAATAAAATGTGTTGTTAAGTAAAATAATAAATACATATTCGCGGCGGTATTGTTCTGCAAAGTGAAAAAACGGATGACAGCGCGAATATTGCACGGACGGAGGGTGGCGGAAGTGCGCGACGACCTCTTCATCGGAGGAATTTACCGTGACTGAACAGAATGACCGACAAACACGCGCGACCAAACAAACTGACCCTTAGGATCACTTCTACACGCCAAGTGCACCAAATTTGAAAGAAAAAAATTCTCCCGCCTCAGGAGCCCTTCTTACTATTTTTTTTTTTGATGAAAATACGAGTATAATACAGTCCCCTGGGAACTTACATCAATATTGAGAAAATTAACGAATGTTCAGTTTATTTTGACGGACTCCGTGGTCGAGTGGTAAGACGCTTGACTACAAATCCAGAAGTCACGGGTTCAAATCCCGGCGTTCGCAAATACATTTGATGTAATAAATATATATGCTGTTTCACATTTCATGCATATAAAATAAGTTATAGTATTTTTAGAGTGTTAGATACTCAAAGTATCACCCTGGTGAAACACCACCATTCTTAATCGAAACGTTGCGTGAAATGACTTTAGCCGTGTTCGGTGATCAGATGTGAAAAGCCAGGTACTTCTCGACTTTCCTCTTCCCCAACTTTTTATCCTCTCCACTACCGTCAGCCTCACAACACACCCCAATTGGGGATGCCATAGCCTCACTGGCTCCAGACGGTTGGGAGCAGTTGGCACTCTTATGCCGTATTCAGTAAAAAAATAAAAATAATAAAGGGGTAACCTGAGTCAGTTGGAGATACCATAATAGTTCATAATGTTTTCCAAAGTAATTTAGCCCCCCAAGGGCGATATTATGTTCCTACCGACCCTACAAGCGAAAATTGGGTTAAGATTGTATCAATCAAGTTAAGGACGGAGCTTGGGACTTTACGTTAAGCCTTGATAAATGCCACTTATGTGAAAGGGCAGGAAAAGCTCTAACTGTGTCGCTCTGTTGTATGATTTTATGAATATTTTTTATATTTTAAACAAGTTTGTAAATACATTTAGCTTATTTTAAGCTCTGATAAAGCTCATGTGTAAACAAAATTTAGTCGGTATTAACGATATTGATAAATAGTGGTATTTTTTTATTTTAAAATATTATTGCGAATACCGTTTTTAATTATTTAATTAAGAGTCTCAATCGTTTGGAGCCAGTGAGACTATGGCAACCTCGATTAGGATACGTTGTGAGGCCGAATGTAGTGGGGAGGAGAAAGAGAAGGAGATGGAAATAGGATGGTTGGGAAGTACCTGCCTATTCAGATCTGGTCACCAAACACGGCTAAAGCCATTTCAAGCAACGTTTCAATTCTGAATGGTGGTCTTTCACCAGGGCGATATAAGGGTATCTACCACTCACATTACATCGTAGGCTGCTTCCTGAGGAAATAAAATCCTTGAAACTAAAAATGGAAACGAGAAAAAAGTTGATTGCAATCTTTGGAGCACAGACGTCTGGCGGGAATGCTGTCCTTGTTCTACTGGTATTTCAGTGGAAAATTCTCCGAGGGACGTGCGGCATTGATCTCTCAATCAATTTTAAAAGAAAAGTACTTTTCTTGTACCAGGTTTTATTTTTATTTTTAATATGCACTTTCAGTTTTGTGATAACATGTTATTTCAATAAAATACAAAACTAAAGTTCCATAGCATTGGAAACTTCAATTGCGTTTTTCTCAAAACTGTGTTTTTGTAGATAGGCCCCTGCGGTACTAAGCCCTCGAGCTTGGGTAGGCGGTGACCAAATCCCTATTAAAAAAGAAATGTGTCAATTTTGCACAGCGTAGCTTTTGAGAAATCGGTTGAACTTTTAACTTTTCAACTGAAAATAAAATAGATTCTCCGAGCTCGGGCAATTCGACAACCAACAGTGGAGTGCTCATTCATGTGCGAAGGAACACTCGACTGTTGAACTAAATCTAAACTGTCTGAACCAAGAGATATTGGCTTAAAAAAATACCCAAACTGTCGAATCAAGAATCAATAAAAGAAATGAAAAAATAACTTTTTATAAGACCACGGATATTATTTAATATTTATAACCGACCGGTTTCGCTTAGCCTAAGCATCACAAGGATACGAAATTAAAGTTAACAAAAAATACAAAGTGTGCGGTTATATCTACACGCAGAGGACAAACAGAATTTAAAGAAACAGAACATTTAAACCAGAACAATTAAACACAATAGAATAAAATTTAAAGTATAACAAAGGAACATAGAGAAAGAGACGGATATTATGAATTGAAAGAGACAAAACGTCAACTGAGAAGGTGATTAAAGAATAATGACAATTTTTTTGAACTCACAGGATATATACCTAATATTGGACTACTGGACAAATTTACCTGATTATTAAGAATGTGAATATTAATTTGAATGGCTTTTTAATTCTAGTGCTTCTAACTTATTTAATTTGTGACCATGATGATTTTGGTGAAGAATATGAAAACCGGTGATTTTATTGAAGGTGTGATCTTTATCAACAAGATAATTAGCAAATTTAGAAAAATTTTGGTTTTTAAATATCTAAGATGTAATTCGAATCTTTAAAAAAAGCATCGCTGAAACAATGCGAAGCTTGGCTATTTTTTTTTATTTCTTAACTTGCAGATTAAATATTCACCTCAAATCCCTTGAATCACCACCAGGCTGGAGCTTTATGTGAAAACAGCCCTAGAGCAAAACCTTCTTTGAGCACAATAAAGCAAAATGAGGTCATTGCATAATGCCTTCACATTTTTAAACAAACTTCTTTTGAAGAATTTTATATCCAAAAACGTCACATTCGCTCCGCCCGTGATGGGATATAAAATATGGAATTTGAAACATGTTATCTTAAAGTATATAGAGTGGTATCTATCCAAGGCAGTGTAGTCAGTTTTTGATTATTTTTACCGGACTAGGCGGACCTGGGCGTGGCTAAGACTAAGGCTAGGGTATTTATACATCCATTCTTTTTTTTAATATGAATACCGCACAAGAGTCTCAACTGCTCCCAACCGTCTAGAGCCAGTGAGACTATAGCATCCTTAAATAGGGTATGTTGTGAGGAAGGAGATAGGGAAGAGGAAGATTGGGAAATACCTGGCTATTCAGATCTGGTCACCAAACACGGCTAAAGCCATTTCAAGCAACGTTTCGATTCTGAACGGTGGTCTTTCACCAGGGCGATACTTAGAGTATCTACATCTACCATTCATATCACATATCGACATAATGTTTTTGTTTATTCGTATAACCACTTTTTCACAGTATCGTTATCAACAAAAATATAGCATATAATCTAAAAAACCGTTTAGTTGTGTCACGTTTAGTGGCATAATAAAAAATGTGGGCGGAGTCCCGCGGTGACCCAGGAGCCCAAGATCATCGTGACAGTACATAGAAGCGGTGTATTATATTTGTGGTCTCTTTCTCTCTCATAGTGTATGACGTAAAAACCAGGAGAAAGTGATTTATCGCAAATCTGTATAGGTTGGGTAAAAATAATTAGCTCTCTCTCCATACATTGTTACTACAACATGTTATTTTCTTATAAATTAGATTTAAGGTTGTGTCTTTTGTTTATTGCAAAGCTGTACTGTTGTTACACAATACCATAATTTCCTTTGTGAGTGCGTACAACCGTACGAGTGTGAACATTTGATCTAATGTTTATTCAAATGATCAAATTTAAAAATAATATTTTCAAACACCTACCACCCTAATAAAGTGTTCATTTATATTGTATTTAGCAGACGTTATTCGACATTTATTTATTGGAAAGTCAAATTAGATCCCTCTATTTTTCACGGGTAACAACTCGTAAGGTATATTTATCTCAATGTGAAATGAAGATTAGACGCGTGGTGGTTTATTTCAAAGAATACTACCGAAAAAAACAATATGCAAATAGGAATAATTAGATTTTCCCCCAGACACGGGATTTTTTCCCCGAGTAAACAATTCTGAGGAAGACACGTGCGTTTTCGTATGACCGCCCGGGCTTTTGGAATAAAGTTTGTAGGTAGGTCTGGCACAAAATGTTAATAAAAACCTCTATGGAAGGTTTTTTACAATAAGTGGATATACATAAAAACATTGTAATACAGTTTTATGAAAAACATAATTCATTGCTTAAGTTAGAAGCAGGTTAGGTTAGCATTAGCTAAATTGCTAAGAAAGACTTAGCTAGGGCCATTATGCAGCGCCTAGATAACATCACTACACTACACGTGCACGAACAGGCAGGAAGAGATTAAGGTGTAGCACGGAGCACGCTCCTAACTCAGGTTTACATCTTTATACTTACAGTTATCCACGCTAAGTAACGAAATTTAAAAAATGATAACAGATACAAATCTAACCAAACCCAACCAAATTAAACCTAACCTAACCTAACCCAACTGTTGTATTTCAAAGTGATAATTTGATAGGTCCTTACCTTTATGTTTTTCATCCAGTTCCTACCTTATCCAACCATTTCGCAACATTGGAATCCGTATGAGACAACATGGTGTTCGAAACAAGTGACAATCATAACAGAAGAGTTATGTGAAAAAACGTGTTTCGTGTTATTCGTTGGTCTCTCGCTTGTTCGTCGGTTTTTTGTTGTTCTTAAGGTAATATTAAATTAAGTTTAGTGTTTTGTTGTGATTCGTTTGGTTAACAATATAACTGTGTAAAAAGAATCAAAAACTTCCACTTCAACTATATCGGTGAGTGAATGGTTTCCCATTTTCCCTTCATTCCAATAATCTTTCGACATTCATCAAGTATTATAGTTTAACGTTTAGAGTCCATTATTTTCCAAATTCATCCGAAGTTGAAAACACATTTGGTATTTTATCGCAGCTTCAGATCCAAAACTAACATTGTAAATGCATAATGAACACAGGAAACTGGATTTTTCCAAATAAAGTCAACTATGTAGCATTGGTGAATCAATTGATCTGACATTTGCGTAAGTTTGGGTGGGAAGACACCTTTATATGTTGATGAGGAATAAAATATTTGTAACAACTGAATTCATATCCATCGCTTCTTCTTTTACTTCAGAGCCTTAATTCTTAATTCAACTAGAGCCGTTATTTATTAAAAAAAACTTTCCCGAATGAAAAATAAAACTCTTTTCAATTTTCTCGACGGGTAAACAAAAATCGTCAGCTAAAGAGTTGTTTAACAATGCAAAGTACAGAAACTTAATAAGGAAATAATTGAATATTATACACTAACGACATGGCACGTTACACGGTGACAAAGCTCGAATAAATTATTCAATTGTCCATAGCGTACTTTCTAAGAAATTCTCGCTGTCTTTATCTTTTAGCTGAAAATGAAATTGGCTATTTTCAGTTCGGATAATCCTAGAGACAACAGAAGGGGGTTCACTCGTGTGGGAAAGAGAAAGAATGTCGCTTTTACGGACCAAAAGTTATTCGCACAAGATTACACTCGAAACAATCACATCGAGTTCCAGATTTTCAAACAATCAACGATATACGAGGCCTGTTCAAAAGAAAAGGTGAATTTGGAATTTTCGCGGGCTGTGTACATTCGATTATCGTTTTTTTTTGTTATGTTGTACACATATATTATTTTTATCATATGTTAGCATTATCAGCCATTTTGGATTAGTGGTTTGTTTTTGACAACTGGAAAGGTTAGTCACATTTTTATGTGTTCTTTGATTTTCAACTTTTGAAAAAAATGGATCATAGAATAAGTATTACATTTTGCATTAAAAATAGAATAAAGAGCTCCGACGCACTTAAAATGTTGACTGTGGCATTCGACGAGCCTACTTTGTCTCAAAAAGTGTCTATAAGTTGTACAAGCGCTTTACAGAAGGCCGAGAAGATGTTAATGACGATGAGCGTCCTGGAGTTGTGGAAAAACAAATCATGGATTTTATTCTTTGATCCATTTTTTTCAAAAGTAAAAAATCGAAGAACACACAAAAACGTGACTAACCTTTCCAGTTGTCAATAACAAATCACTAATCCAAAATGGCTGATAATGCTAACGTATGATAAACATATGTGTATGTGTTTGAACAGGCTATGTATATATATATATATATATATATATGTATTTATTTATTTATTTTTGGATGATTTTTATAGCGCCGTTTTTGTGGAAAATCACCTCAAGGGCGCTGTACAAATCTTAATTTCTACTTAATATTAATTCTTAGTTTAATGGTCAGTAGTCAGAGTCAGGAGCCGAGTCCAGCGGTGACCAAAGGTAGCCGAATTCGTCGCCGGTGTCGGAAGGCGGCTTGGTGGTGGGCGGCGTCGGCTTGGGCACGGGTATATATATATTTTTTTTTTTTAAATATCTTGCTTTATAGTTAGTCCCAATAAGTTATTAGAACTCACTTTAAGGTAAGAGAAATTTACGTTACATGAGTTTATATAATTTTAAATATTTATTACAAAGTGATCAAGCTTATACATTTTACATAAATACATTATACAAAATAAGGTTATTAATATTAAGAAGGAAAAAAAACTAAATTATATTATAAAAAAAATATATACGTACGTATTTATATATATCACAGGAATACCACGCAAGAGTCCCAACTGCTCCAAACCGTCTAGAACCAGTGAGACTATGGCATCCCCAAATGGGAATGTTTTGGGGCTGAAGGTAGCGGGGAGGGGAAGTAGATGAAAGAGGAAATTTAGGATTACCCGGCTATTTAAATCTGGTCACCAAACACGGCTAAAGCTATTTCAAGCAACGTTTCGTTAAAGAAGTAAGACAAGCCATTAGTATAAATCTTAACTGTACGGCCCTTGAGGTGATTTTCCCACGAAAACAATAAAAGTTATCCATTCATTATTATCATTATTATAATTAATTCATATACTGTAAAATTTTGTATACTTACGGTACGCTCTAGAGTGGTAGATATTTTAATTATGGCCCTGGTAAAAGACCTCCATTCAGAATCGAAACGTTGCTTGAAATGGCTTTAGCCGTGGTTGGTGACTAGATCTAAATAACGAGGTTTTTTATAACCTTCCTATTCCCCATCTCCTTCTTTTCCCCACTACCTCCATCCTCACAACATACCCTGATTGGAGATGTCAGAGTTCCACCGGATCGAGAAGGTTGAGAGCAGGCTGGACTCTTCTACAGTATTCACTATAACTTTAAAAATTACGAAAGCTTCCTATTTCCTGTTTCCCCTCGTAACTTAAAGACATTAAATTTTCAACTCAAATCTCTCGAACCCCCGTCAGGTCGAAGCTTCGTGTGGAAAAAACATAGCTTGACAAAAGCCTCTTCACGCATAATAAAACCAAATAAGGTCGTAAATTCCAAAGCTGTTTTCAAAGTAACTCATTTTCTAGAATATCCCTGTCTGTTACCAAAAGCTTCAAATTCAATCCGTGTCTTTTTTGGTGTAAAAATGATATTTCACTTAATTAATTGTATTCTGAAATTCTCTATTTTCTTGTCTCTTGCAAGAGCTGTGAAGTTGGTTTATACTTGTTAAAATTGGTGAACCTTAAATTTCTAGTCAAAATTGGACGTTGTTATGCAGAAAGTATCCAACCCCAAAAAAATGAAACTGAAAAAAAGGCGTTTGAAAATATAACGATAAAAAAAGCAATAATATGGGTAATCGGCATTTGTCAAGTGCAAATCAGGGTTATTTTCTTTAGGAACATTATTACAAATACGTAATTTATAATCTATTCATGTGTTTTTAATTATTTCCTATGTTATTCTACATTTTATAATGTTTTTAAACTTTGATTTAAGCCAAATATCTACAATTTGCATAAGTAAAAAAAATATTACCAAAGATTTAATCAATTTGGAGCTTGGATGTTTTCAGCAGATATAAATCTCGTATTTATCTATAGGAAAATACTTAAAGCTCGATTTTAGAAAATTGTGGGTTGGACGCTTTCTGCACAACTACGACCAATTATTTTGTTGTTTTGGTAGGGTTTTAGGTAGAGTGCGTTATTGACAAAAACTCTTGCAACACAAATTCAAATATGAAGTGAGGATTTAAAAACCTTTGTTACTTATTTTCGCTTTTTTTTACCAGATCGGTTTCGACTTACAAAGGGAATTTTCAGACTGACGATGTCCGTCGCAAGGTGAAATCAATTCTATCTAAAATAAATAAGTGGAAATAAATTACAAGGGTGTTTTAATCACAAATTCATATCAAAATGGAATTCCACCACGAAATAAAATGACACAGATTTAATGAACTTATCGTCGCTGGAAAGACAAAGGGGCTTAAGCGACACTTAAGTTAAGAGTGAGTTAAATATGCAGTTTTGATCAGTTTTTTTGTGCATCGAATGCTCTGACTCTCGTTTGATTCTGAAGAATTGTGGCCCTTCAGACATCTAAAACTTTAAAGTGCTCTGGCGTAAACTTCCCGAAATGGCGCTTCAGCCCTTTTGCCTTTCCGGCGACGATATTATGAACCCAAACTTTGAAAAGCTCCCATGGCAAACTTCACAGAGTTTGAATGACGGATTCTAGAGTAGAAAACTTTAGAATTTATTCACTTCAAGGAAAGTTGAAAGAATTTTCCAAAAAAGCCTCACTAAATGATTGATGACTTTGTTGAGTAAGAAAAAGAAAAGGCTTATATGACTATTTTTAAATGTTCATCGTTCGTCTGCCGAAGTGAAACTAATATTTTTTACATTCAAATTTCATTTGAATTTCATCTTATCATCATTTGGGTCAGCACTCAAAAATGACACTAAACGTTACTTTCTAGCATTTTAATAAGAGCAATCTTAGAATTGCATTTTTCGGGAAGCAATGCACAATGTCTCGTGACTTTAGATAATCCTTGTTCATTATATTTCGACCGTATGGACACCATATGCACTCATCTCACCATCACCAGTCAGTTTTTACCTTACATATGTTAGCATTATCAGCCGTTTTGGATTAGTGGTTTAGACAAAGTAGACTCGCCGAATGTCACAGTCAACATTTTTAACGAAAAATTTAATACATATTCTTTCATCCATTTTTTTTCAAATTAAAAAATCGAAGAACACTTAAAAACGTGACTACCTTTCCAGTTGTCAAAAACAAACCGCTAATCTAAAATGGCTGATAATGCTAACATATGATAAACATATGTGTACCAACATAACAAAAAAAAATCGACAATCGAATGTACACAGCCCGCGAAAATTCAAAATTCACCTTTTCTTTTGAACAGGCCATGTAAGTGTATATGGTTTTCAGTAGACAGTAAGGACATTGAGTTGTAAGGATACAAGTAAGGAGAAAACCGAAACATCGGAAATTGATGACGTTTTTAATGGAATTAAATTGACACTTGACAGATATTATCGAAGCTAAGAGCTCTAAAAATTGACAACATCATCCCTTTGTCCCTCTGATGCCATAAATGGTTAAAAACCATTCACAACATTAATATGTTAATTCGAGGAAAGGTTTGATGTCATAGCGCCTACCTGTAGCCGGCGGATAAAATATGGCGTGGAGGGTTGAAAGATAACCACAATATGAATATAATTTAAAGGTCATAGGATTATTTATAGTTAACTATAATCCCGATGGCATGACTCGTAAGTCTCGCTCCTTTATTGTCCCACCGGCGCACGGTTTAAGGGTCTAGGTTTTAAACGGTCGCACCACGCAGGGTTGAGCGCTTAATTTGGCTAACTTAAATATTGAAAGGTTATATATTTAACCTGTTATTAAATCATTGGCGAAAAGTAAAACTCGAAAAATTACGCCCATCAGAATTATTGACATTTATTTTACATGCATGGGAAAACGATTAGCATTAGTGTGGTACACAGTAAAAAATAGAGACTCAACTGTTTCCAACCTTCTGGAGCCAGTGGGACTATTCCATCCCCGATCGGAGTATCTTGTGAGGCTTAAATAAGTGAGGAGGGGAAGGAGATAGGAAAGAGGATGGTTGAAAAGTATCTGGCTACTCAGATCTGGTCACCAAACATGGCTAAAACCATTTCAAGCAACGATTCTATTCTGATTGGTGGTTTTTCACCAGGGTGATGCTTGTAGTATCAACCACTTATCGGGTTCTATTGTACGCGCACACTCTCGAGGAGACTTTTAGGTAGAAGTAATGTTGAGTTGAACAACTTAAACAAGAAGCAAAGGAACATAACAACCATTTGATGAGATATAGACAACCAATCAGAATCGACGAGCAGCTTTTTACTTGTAACCAGGTAAGTCCAACCTTCCTCTTCCCCATCTCCTTCGCTTCCCCAACTTCCATCGAATTCGCAAAATTACTCAAACACGTGGAATTCACAGATCCACTCGCCACGGGCAGTTGGAAGAGTCTTGATAAATTGAATCAGTACAGGAATACTTCGTCGTTTCAAGACTATCTGCCTTTCCATGCGGAGATACAACGTAATAGTTAATTATCTGCGAATGATTTATTCTTGAAAATAATATATACTCATTTTCTTTATGGTTTTAAAGTTTATTTTGTAGAACTCCATTTTAAATTTTATAATAATTTTTTTTTATTTGTTTTTATTTAAAATTATTTTTTTTAAATTATAAAACCTCAAAATTAAAATATATACTCACATACACAAATTCTTCCCTTTGCGATCCTGCCAAAATATAAAATTACAACTGCCATATTACAAAGAATTCAACACTCGTCGCACACCAACATTAAACCAGTCTGACATAGGCCAACACAAAACACGATCACTAAAATAAATACACCTATCGTCTTCTACTCACACAGCTTAATTTGGTATTAACTCCTTGCAATGCATCGCATTTACAAGTACAATGGATTACCCAATGGATTTAAACTACAATTTGAAAGAATATTGACAAAACCACTTAAAGTGTATTTTCTCAAGAACTTTATAAATCAGTGAAATATCTAACTAGCTAAACATCACGCCGTTTCTCCGCAGAGGTAGGCAAAGATGATGGACCGCTATACAACTCTGTCTTGGCACACACTTCTTGCTTCATTCATATTCATACATTGCCTTATACATACAAAACTTTTACTCGGACTCTTGGCCTGATTCAAGTATTAGATTGTGCCATGTCTTTTTTTTTTTTTTTTTTTTTGTGTGTTACAGACTGCACGAGTATATGTCCATTTACAAAACACAAGAAGTAACATAAAAGTAAATTAAGAGATATTTTTAAGGTTTACGTTGAAGATATCAAAAGACATGTTATTTAGTAGTACTGTTGGATCCTAAAATCAACAATTTTATAGGTCCTAACCTGATACCTTTTGTCCAATTCCTACCTTCCCTTTTGCCAGTTTGTTCTGTTTGTATGACTGCGTAAAGTGTGTCGAACAACCGATAACCCCCACCACTCGGCAGCCTTAAGTTCTGGACGTCAAGAGCGGCGCGTTTTGACTCCCTCTTAGTCGCCTACAATCGCTCGGACCCCCCAGTGACGGCGCCTCGCTTCGCATCCGTCTCTGGAGGACTCGCCCTATTCAATTTTCATCGCCCTGGCAGATAGTTCGTGCCCTCTTGCTAAGACGTCTAACAGGTGAGCAAGCTGGCATAAATTTACCCTTCTTATCTGTCCCCAAATACGATCAAATCATTCACTAAGTATAATACAGTCCACTCAAATTCAATCACGTCTTTCCAAAAATGAATCGCAGTTTCTGGATCGAACAAGTACCACACCCCGCGTCATGCTGTGCTGAGCCAACACGTCTGTTCTTCCATGCGGAATGCACAGCAGATCAAGATGTCGCCCCTGGCAGTAGTTTTTTGGCACAAAAAACTTAATTCTTCATCTTCTTAAGTATTTCTCGGGCATCCACGACTTCTTCTTCCACTCACTCATGCGTCGTATATTCTTTCCATAGTCTTTTCTTTCTTTATCCGCTCTACGTGCCCAAACCATCTTAGGGTCTTTTTCTTAAACTTATTTATCACGCTTGCATCAGCCTTGCAAATTTTCCGGATTCACACTTTTTTTACACGCTCATGGACGGTTTTACCGAACATACACCTCTAGGGATCTTATTTCCGCAGCATTCAGCTTACTTTCATCCTTCCTCTGCCAGTTCCGTGCCTCACTGCCATATATCAGAGTTCTTATAAGCACTCCATTGTGAACTGCTAGCTTGGCATCTTAGACAATTTTTCAAAATATTTATCCTTTCAGTAAAACCTTTACGTGTGTGAATAATGTATTTATGACCTTTAATTAATCTCTACTCTTGTGCGTTTCTTTTTTATGCATTTCCTCGTTTTTTCACTTTTTTTTTTTACTCCTTTTTATATTAAAATTGTTAGACTTATAAAATAATGTTCCTTTTTGTTTTATAATTGTGTTCTTCCAGGAATGAGTTTTTTTAAAGTCCTTGGGAATAAATTCAAAAATAGCCAACTTAAAAGAACCCATAGACGCATCTAACACATCGCCATGTAACCCATCTCTCAGAAGTTAATAAAACTACCCGAATGTATTTTTGAATGTTATTGTAAAGCCGCCTCTGCCAGCAATAAAACAAAACCCAAAGTCAAGTTCACTATGAGACTGAATAGGCGTCTATTCCGGACACTACTAGTATATATGCCATAGATTTACTCAAATTTTACCAGTCTGAAGATGCCCGTCATAAGGTGAAACCGGTCTGGTTATAAATTAAAAAAAGTTTAATAATATATTCTTTAAAAAATATATGTTTTGTACTACGAGTATATTATCATTTTAATATTTAAATAAGAAAAATTAACATGTGTTACCCCTAATTCACCCACACCAAGACCATGCATTCAAAACTTCAGAATAACAAGCCGGTGTATAAAGGGTTCATGAAATCCCCCCGCCTGACCTTGTCATAAATCTCAGGAAATGGCCTCGTGTTGGTTTGCTCACCTACCCCGCATGTCGTTTGACGTTTAAAGCGAAGGAAGGAAATACATCATCAGGCAGTTCAACCAAGGAGCCACTGGACTTATGAATATGTGAAATAATATAAAAGCATTAACATTAGATCATTAGAACAGCGTAGGAACCGATCCTCTTAAATTAAAAAGTGTCTCCCTATCTACCGTCAGATCTATAAAAGATCTTGGTGTCACTCTATACCGTAATATTTCCTTTCGTGACCACATTATTAATGTAGCTAATAAATCACTAAAACTTCTCGGCTTCATCAGTAGAATTGTCTGTAACTTTAAGAATATAAAGAACCTAAAAACTGTTTACTGCTCATTAGTTCGCCCGCATCTAGAATATGCCAGTGTAATTTGATCCCCTTTCTATACTGTCAATATTCATCATACTGAATTCGTACAACATCGTTCCCTACGCGGAATTGCATGGAGATTAGGGGAGAAAAGAGGCGATTATTTATATGATTAAATTGAACAATCATTGAAAAAATCTTCGTTAGAAAAACGAAGGAAAGAAAGACTTTGATTTAATTTGCATTTTCAACTCATCTAATTGAACATTCAGTAAAACAATGAATTGCTGTTCCTCACTCATCACTCTACTAATTATGGGTATCATTCTCTACTATCCAGAATGTCGAGATTTAAACTTTAACTCAAACCATGCTCTTAAAATTTTTGGTAGCTGTCTAAATGATTCTTTACGACTCTACCAAAACATTGACTTGACTTTGGCTTTGATTTGAATGTTCTATATAATGTATATTTTTTCCTATTTTTGTCATTACTTCATTTAATATTATGTATGTGCTGTTCTTTCTCTGTTCTTCTTTTTTCCCATTTCGTGTTTTGTAATATTTAATCCGTTTGTTTATAAATAAATAAATACGGTATAAGAATAGCGCAATATCTTTATAATAAAACATACGAGGGAATAATCAGAAGGAGAAAATAACAAGAAATCTTCGATTGACGGTTGAGTAAATATTGCCTTTTCAAATAAGACCAATATTAGACGGAAGAAAAGGATATTGCTTCAAAAGAAAAGGTTGATTGTAGATTTGTTATTCGACCACCTCCGTGGCTGTGTGGCTAAGGTCCTCGACTATGAATCCAGAGGTCGTGGGTTCAAATTCCATCATGTGGAAATATTTTTTCATGATTTTTTGATAGTTTTTTTCCTTTAAAAAAAAGACAAACATTCCCAGGTTACAAATACCCTGACAATATTTAAAAAAAACTCCAACTGCCATCATTATTGGCGGAAAATGTTGCTCGTGCAATGATGGCGGACTTGGCTAGCAGAGGAATTGAACCCGCGACACCCGGGTGGGAACCCAACGCATTGTTCATTCATCTACTAACCGGTAAAGAATTTGTGTTATTTCACGGATGTTCAACGTAAAATAATATATAAGTTGTATATTTGCGGCACATTACAGGGTGGCAGATACTCTTAGTATCGCCAAGGTTGAAGACCACTATTCAGAATCGAAACGTTGCTAGAAATGGCTTCAGCAGTATTTGGTGACCAGATCTGATTAGCCAGGTACCTCCAAACCTTTCTTTTTCCATCTCCTTCCTTCTCCAACACCTTCAGCCTTAAACCATTCTCAATGGGGGATGCCATAGTCCAACTGGCTTTAGACAGATAGGACTATTGTGCGGTATCACATAAAATTGAAAACAATATTAAGAAGAAATTCGATCATGACTAAAGATCAAAATGCCTATTGTCTCAGAAGTAACATTATTACATAAGTTTGTTCAAAACTTTAATGAATTTAAAGTTAGGTGTATAAAAGACCAAACGGTACGTTTAAAAAAAACGATTTCTCGATTTCGACTACTTTGAGCGTAAACAAACTTTAATCTAACATTTATATTACGACCGAAGGAAAAATTACAGCTATATAGAAAAGCTAAATAAATATAAAATTTATCACAAAATAATTATGTTTCATAATTGATCAAGATTTATTTTTTATTTTACAAAGAAAATAATCAAACGAATACCGAAACAAATTTATAACAATCTCTTTGCTAAGTATAAAAGGATTCAGCTTAAGTTTTTCAATATTTACATAAAGTTGGTATAAAACTGAATTAGTAAAACCTTTAAAACTGACCGGAGAGTAAAACACAATCCGCTTGAAAAACACATCAATCCTTGTCGAATTTTCATGGTAAAACCATAAACTTTATTTGATCACCCCATCGCATCTCATCTCTATTATTTTTCAGCACAACAAAAAAAAGCCATCGGAGGAAATGCCTTCTGCAAAGTCAAATTTATTTATTTTTCCATTTAGCGCCAAAGCCAAAGTGAGAATACAATCAACATATTTCCTAGTTATTTGTGGATATCAAATTGTTTTGAAACCAAATACGTTTTTTAAACGATGGCCAAAGATTGGATTTCGATAAGGTGTTTTACATTTATAAAATAACACATTGTGTGCCAAAGGAGAGGAGGTTCTTGTATAATACAATATAGTTGTGAATGATGAATACTTGGAGCAAGTGGATGAGTTTGTGTATTTGGGAAGTACGTTCTGGAGAGATGGAAAGGCTGATGAGGATATTGCAATAAGAGTGAATGCAGGAAACTCCTTTAATGGAGGACCAAACGTTGTTCAGGCACATACAAAAAATGTCCAAAGAAGCGAAGCTAGCAGTCCACAGTGGAGTGCCTATACCAACCCTGATGTATGGCAGTGAGGCATTGAACTTGCAGAAAAAGGATGAAAGTAGACTAAACGCTGTAGAAATAAGATCCCTGAGGCGTATCTGGAATAAAACCAAGAATGACCGTGTTCAAAATGTGGATACCCTAAAAAAAATACAAAGCTGATATAAGTCTCGAGATTCTGGACAGAGGAGAATGATACTGATAATTAGTAGAGTGATGATTGAGGAACAGCAATGAAATATTTCTGAGTCTATAGCAATGAATGTTGAACTGTATGAGTTGCAACAGTGAGTCAATAATACAATTAATATTTTTTTTAAATTCAAAGTTAATCAAAGTCTTTCCTACATCTACATTAAATATAAGTGCCTATGACACTACTCAATTTGTATGCACAATCCTATTACTCGCGTAAATAGTATAGAGGGCAGAAATTAAATATAATTTTTTTATTTTTATAACCAATGTTTAAAGCTAGATTCACACCAACGTCCGAATCCGCTCAGTGACGATATTGTTCCGCATGAGAGCTTATTGATATGGTATGAATATCAATCAAGGAGTATGTGCCAAGACAAAGTTGTGTAGCAGTATATCCTTCTGCATACCCTTGTGATATTTAACTAAATACTAAACTTAAATAACCGTTTTTTTATCACTAAATAATATTTTTAATAATTATTATTAATTATTAAAAATATTATTTAATGATAAAAAAAATTATTTAAAAAAAAAAATCTGCGATGTCAGTATTTTTACACTTAAAATAATTATTTAACTAACTAAGTAGTTAAATATTACAAGGATGGGCAGAAGGATATACTGCCACACAACTTTGTCTTGGCACATACTCCTTGATTGATATTCATACCATATCAATAAGCTCTCTTGCGGAAGAATATCGTCACTGAGCGGATCCGGACGTTGGTGTGAATCCAGCTTAAATCAAATCGTTTCCTAATGCTATTCCGCTAACTCAAAAAATCAATAAAGTGAGAATTTTACTCCTTATTTCGGGATGTGTCGGATGGCGGAAACGTGACGCATTGGAGTGGCTGGAGGGGGAAATGAGGGCTTTTCTGAGCAAACTTTTCCGGAAACTGGGAACTACCGCCGAGGGGAGAAGGGGGAGGTAAAAACAAGGCAGTGAAACGGAATTCCGTTTCCATTTCAATACAATAGTGACTCTGACCGTCTGGTGTGGATAAACATAAATTGGTAATGTTATCAAATAGGTTTTTATTGCATTAAAAAAATTATTTATTTACAACAATTATTGACAGATGCATAAGGAGTCCAATATAGTTTAAAACCAATCTAAATACTTACTTTTTCAGACTCTCATATCCTTACATTCAATACCATTCTCGTGTTGCCTGTTTTTCTAGTTTTTTTTTCTTAACTTTTTTTTTTTACCTGAATGTAAGAAGAATCGGGAACTCCCACTTCAACTTCATCGGTGAGAGAATGGTTTCCCATTTTGTTTTCTTTCAAATAATATATCCACATTCATAATAAGATACTTCCATCAAGTAGTTTAGTTTATCGTTTACAGTCCACTATATTTCAAATTCGTCTGAAGTTGAAAACACATTCAGTGTTTTATCGCAGCTTCGGATCCATGAATCTCCGTACATAATATAAATCAACATGATTATGCAATAGATTATAATAATAACAGTGAACTTATATAGCAGGATTTTGTGATATTTCGCCTCAAGTGCGCTTCATACTAAATTAATAATGCTAATAAGATTAACTAACGAGGAGAAAATAATACATAAGCGCCCTTGAGGTGATTCTTCACAAAAACGGCGCTATACAAATCGTCCAAATATTATTATTATTATTATTATTAAAACTATTTAAAATCATGATCGTTGTCATAAATCATGAGAGAAAAAGGTTATAATAAAGGTATAACAGTGCATGTGTACATCAACAGATTGAAAAAAAAATTACCAGAAGCTAAGGGTATAAATGTAGCATGTAGTTAGACATATGTAGTTAGTTATAAGATGGAAACTAGAAATTTTGATTTGTACATCAGGGGATCTTTCACAAAACGGCGCTATACAAATTATCTACTTATGCTACAGACCAACTTTGGTCTGCTAGGAATTAAGTCAATAATATTTTTGGGGTGGTGACATTTCTTCGTTGAGACCTCTCGGAAGAGTGTGGTAAGAAAATCAGTGTTCTTTTGAAACCCTTAATAGTTATTTTATATGAAAGCAGCATGTTAATGACATGCGTGATACGTGGCTGTATGACGGAGGGTGAATTAAAAGCGCCGTTTTATGCTTTGCCGAGCGAATTTAGCAATAACTTTTCCTATTTCCAAGTAGTTAGTAAACCATAAAAGCCTGTGCAATAAAAGCTCATGAAAAAGCAGGAAATTTCCAGATAACCATATGATATAATGTGCCAGTGGGTAAACCGTGATTATTTTTTATGTGCTGGTCGATACAGATAACACAGACTCCTCTGTACGGAAACAAAATACTAACTCACTAACCATCACGCCGTTTCTCCGCAGGGGTAGGCAGAGAGGACGGACCGCTACTCAACTCTATCTTGGAACACACTCCTTGCTTCGTTCACATTCACACATCGTCTCAAACATACTCTTCTGTTACTCTTCTCGTGACCCGATTCAAACATGTTTTGATTTTATTTTTGAAAAGAAAGACAAACATTTCCGAGTTACGAATAACCCGACAACATTTGAAAAACTCCTACTGCCATCATAATAAGCGGAAGATGTTGCTTATGCAATGATGGAGGATTTAACTAACAGAGAAATTGAACCCACGACGCCCTACCTAATTGAAGCTACCGACCGGTCAATTTTCGATTTTAATAATTGATTCACTTGATCGTGCCATGTTTTTCTCGGGCGTCCGCGACTTCTTTCACCATTCACTTTCGTGTAATATATTATGTCCATACTCCTTTCTTCGCTCAGTCGTTCTACATGCCCAAACCATCTAAGCGTCCCTTTCTTGATCCTATTCATTACGCTTACTTCAGCCTTGTGTTCTTTCCGGATATCCACATTTTTAAAACGGTCATACGTGGTTTTATCGCACAAAGGTCTTAGCGATCTCATTTCCACAGCATTCAGTCTACTTTCATCCTTTCTCTGCCAGTTCCATGCCTCACTGTAATGCATCAGGGATGGTATAAGCTCTCCGTTGTGGACTGCTAGTTTCGCTCCTTTGGATAATTTCTTATTAGCGCCAACAGCGTTCAGTCCTCCATTAATGGAGTTTCCAGCATTCACTCTTATTTAAATATCCTTATCAGCTTTTCCAAATTTCTAGAACATTCTTCCTAAATACACAAACTCATCCACTTGCTCCAAGTATTCATCATTCACAACTATTTTTCACGCTGTTCCTCGTACTCTCTCTTTCAAACACCACGAGTTTGGAATTACTTACATTCATTATCAACTCATTCTGCATACATACTTGGTTCTTCCGAGACACAAGACACTGTAGATCTTTCATACTGTCAGAAATCAGCACCGTTTCATCAGCATACTCGTACAATAGGCAACATATTTTCAGATTGTTCACACAAAATACTAAATAGTGAAAAAGATGAAGTCAAAAATGTAAAACTAAAATTGGTAATTCTGGATAATCATATTTTGAAAGCGTATCTCAATGAGAGGTTAGAGGGCCTATCTCAGAGGATAAAGGAAAAAGCGTTATTACCCCTCTTTGGAGCGGGGTCATTAAAGGCTTTACAATGTCGTATTATTCTAATATGCCATAGGACAATCCATTAAATAGATAGAGAGGAGAAATTAACGGTTATAGGAGGTGATTGTGGTTTTATTAATGTACACTAATTAAACAAATCCTTAATTTAAATAAAATGGTTAGATTCGACTGCGATTTTTTTACAATGTTCTTATAGGTTATATTTTTTTTATATTTCATTAAAGCATGAAATGCTGGACGTAAATAAAGTTGAAGTGTTACAGTTCAAGTCTACAATTAAACGATTAATGTGATTATGTTTTTAGACATTTTGATGGTGTCAATAATCAAAGAACATCTTAGATGTTTAAATAATTACGGTTTTGCTGAAGTCGCTAATCACCTTATTGATACAGATCATACCTTCAATAAAAGCACCGGTGCTAAAATATTTTTCACAAAAATGATCATGGCATTAGAATAAATAATTAAGACGCACTACAATAATAAAGAAATCCATTTAAGTTAATAGTCACATTCTTAATAATCAGGTAAATTTTTCCAGTAGTCCAATATTAGGTATATCTCCTGTTAACTCATAAAATGTATCGTTATTATTATTTTTTTAAGAAATACAAACATTCCCG
This sequence comes from Drusus annulatus, assembly GCA_022651775.1. Lineage (NCBI taxonomy): Eukaryota > Metazoa > Arthropoda > Insecta > Trichoptera > Limnephilidae > Drusus > Drusus annulatus. The sequence goes on from JAGWCC010000058.1 coordinate 942,441, forward strand.
GTTACGATTAACCTGACAATATTTGAAAAACTCTCACTTCCATCATAAGAAGCGGAAGATGTTGCTTGTGCAATGATGGAGGACTTAGCCAGCAGCGGAATTGAACGCACGACGCCCGGGTGGGAATCCGACGCATTAAGCTTCCGACCAATAGCTGACGTTGTGTTTCTTTTAATTCATATTATCTGTCTCTTTCTCTCTGTTCCTTTATTAAATTTTAAATATTATTCTTTTGTTTTCTCATCGTTTTGTTTTTTTTTAATTATTTTTTTTTTCCTTCTGTATGTATATTTAACCGTACACTTATTATTTGTTAATTTAATTTTGTTAAAATTATTAAAAATGCTTAGATTAAGTAATAGTATTCGTGGTCTCATAAAAAGTTTTTTTTTCATTTCTTTACCATATTAATTTGGTTTATTTTTTAAATTCAGTCAATGTGTTTTCTTTAAGGTTATGCATCCAGTATGAATACAAATTACAACAAAACCAATGCAAGCTCAAATGACGGTTGCATTCGACCATTAACGGTTTTAAAAATATATTTAAAAGCCGTAGATAAGGCTTGCAGGGTTTACCAGCCTTAACAATAACCATGGAACAGCGCGGCCAGTTACATAGTAAAAACCTGATCAACAGGAGTAATTTAAGTTACATTGCCGCAGGTTAATTATATGCAGGACGTTAACGTGGGAAAGCTTTTTCATACTTTCTTTGTTAAGTATTTGCCATTTATAATATAAATATAAACAAAACGATGTGTGATAAAAATGTCTCTACAAAAATTTTGCTAGAACTTACCTGTGAAAAATCACGGGATGTAACTTGACTTGAAAAATACTAGTTACTTCAATTCACCCATTTCAAAAACAGAATAATTTCTGCTAAATAGGTTCTTTATTAGGTAGGTGGGGTGTTGGATTCAAAGCTGCGATAAAAAACCAAATGTGTTTTCAGCTTCAGATGAATTTTGAAAATAGTGGACTGTAAAATGATAAACTATACTTTTTGATAAAAGCGTCTAATTAAAGCTTGTGGAAAGATTATGGAATGAAATGAAAAATAGGAAACCATTCACTCACCGATGTAGTTGAAGTTCTTGAAGTATTCTTTAACAATTGTATTATTGACGAAACAAATACACACTACTTTAAAAGTCTTCTTAATTCACAAAACCACATTATTTTATATTATTTTGAGAACAACAACAAAACAGGCATACAAGTGAAAAACCAACGAGCAACACGTTTTTTCACACAATACTTTTCTGTTGTCAATTGTTTCGAACACGGTGTTGTTGAATACGGAAACCGAATATTGGGAAATGGTTGGATAGGTAGGAACTGGATGAGAAACACGAAAGTAAGACGCTAACAAATTATCATTTTGAAGTCCAACAAACGTAATAATCCAAGTAATGTATGAACGTGTGTTCGAAGTACGAAGTAAAACACGAGGATTCAAAATACATTTTTTTTAATTTGATAAAATTCAATCAACAGTTCCAAATTTGAAAAGTTAACACACGTACGGAACATCACATCACTTCACCGCTCTCTAGATAAACTGTGCCACAGTTTACTACCAAACATAGTTTCATGCGTGATATTGCCAATCTAAAAAATAACAAAAGAAACAATAGATAATGTGTTCGGTCTATGTTCGAGTAGTAAGCTCGGTGAAAGTTGTTGCATGAAACATTTTGTGTTTATTACGGCGTCGATGGGTTGTATCGAGAATTGCTCTCCGGGGAGCCGCTAGTTCCTGGGGATGATTTATGGTCCATACTCGTGACGCTGTGACGGCGATACTATCAATAAAAAAGTACTCAGGAAAATACACACATTTATTGATTTATTTTTTCTGGCAATCCTTCAGCGGCAGCCGTGAAGGCTGTACGCAGGGAAGCACGATAAATTAATTTTCTCGTAATACGAAAAAGTTGAAGGATTTCAGTTGACAGCATTTATCACTGTGCTCCAAGAAAACCATTAGCAGCACGCCTTTGATTGATGTTGCCTTGCCTTATTTAGTGACAAAGATCTAAATAGCTATGTGTTTTTATTTATTTATTTATTAATATATTAACGGACCATTGTCCAATTACAAAAAAAAATACACGACACTAAATAAGTAAAAAGAGCAACAGAGATAAAACCGCATACACATAATATATTAATGTAGCAATGAAAAAAATAGGACAAAAAATAACGTTTTAAACAAAGTTTTGGTAGAGTCGTAAAGATTGATAAAAATCATTCAGATTGGTACCAAAAATGGCTTGGTTTACAAGTCTCGACATTCTGGACAGTGAAGAATGATATCCATGATTAGTAAAGTGATGATTGAGGAACACCAATTTATTGTTAATGAGTCTACTGCAGGTAATGTTGAATTAGATGAGTCGCAACAAAGAAGGCGAATTGATCATATAATCAGTAATTTAAGAAATGCAAATAAAATCATAGTCCAAACTACGCTTTTCTAATGAAGATTTTTTAAATGTTTATTAAATTTCATCATAAAATGAATAATCGCCCTTTTCTCGCCCTAATATCCATGCGATTCCGCGTAAGAAGCGATGTTGTACTGATTTAATACGAACAGTAAAGAAAAAGGATTAAATTACACTGGCATATTGTAGATGAGGGCGAACGAAAGAGCAGTAAAGAGTTTTTATGGTTTTTATATTCTTACCCCCTTACTTATAAACGAGGTGTTAATGTTTTGCGTGTTATAAGGTCGGAATAGCGATAAACTTGCTTTAAAACCACGGCTTATCTGTCTAATTTAATGGCCTACGTCCGGTGTAACTAAACCAACGCTAAGTCGTCGCGTAAAAATCTAATGAGCAAGAGGGTTAAAGTCACAGACAATTCAATTGATGAAGCCAAGAAGTTTGTGTGCGTTAAATTTATTAGAGCAAAAAAGCAATTGTACTATAATTCTTGAATTTACCCTGAAAATAAAAATAAAGTATTTGGCAGTGTCGGACACTGCCCCAGTTAGTTTCGTGAATCTAAATCCACATCTATACTTGACCCAGGAATCGCCAGATGGCGCCTGAGTTGTCTAAGACCGCTTACGTTGCCTATATTCGCATTGGTACTGTGCTTTCTCTTCAAAACTTTGTGTTTTATGCATTCGTGCCCAATTTTTGTTATTCTGTTAGTATTTTGCCTTCATATACCGTGAAATTTAAGAATATGGGGAATTTTTCAAACTTTTTCAATTTTTCAGCGTCGTATCTTTTTGATTTTTTTAAATAAAAAAACTTCAAACTCAAGTCTATTACATTTAGAGCTTGGATGTTTTCAGCAGATAGAAAACTCATATTTATCTATTATGTAAACATGGAAAACTCGATTTCGAAAAATTGTGGGTTGGACGCTTTCTGCATAATTACGTTCAATTTTCATTCAAACTGTTACATATCACACTTCTAGGGAGTTTTTGCTCAGCGGTCGTGAATCACTGAGATTCCATGGTCTCACTGGCTCTGGAAAGTTAGGACTCTTGTGCGGTATTCAATAAAATAAACAAAAACCCTTCTTGGATCCTAAAATCAACAATTTGACAGGTCATAACCTGATACCTTTTGTCCAGTTCTTACCCCCACCTTTTGCCAGTTTGTTCTATTTGTATGACTACGTAAAAGTGTGTTGAACAACCGATAATCCCCACCATCCGGCAAAACACAAGACAAGGACGTCAAGAGCGGCGCGTTTATTCGATTCCCGCGCAGTCACTCGTCTACAATCGCTCAGCCCACCCAGGGATGGCACCTCGTTTCGCATCCGTCCCTGGAGGATTCGCCCCATTCAACTTTCATCGTACGGGCAGATTGGTCGGCCCTTCTCGCAGACGTCTAAACAGGTGAGCAAACTGGCTTAAATCTTCTTTTCCCATTATTCCCCAAATAAAATCAATCATTCACCAAGTATTTAATCGTTTTACAGTCCACTCAAATTCATTCACGTCTTTCCAAAACTGATTCGCAGTTTCTGGATCGAACAACCCTAATCCTTAATCGATTTGGGTCATTCCTTTTAGGTCCTAGCCGCAGCAGCCCGATCGTCCTTTGCAAGACATTAAGTCAATATTTATTCTCCATCCCAAATAGACAGCTGAGAGAGAAATTTATCGAAATATGCCCTTATTCATTTAAATTCCTTCGTAATAAAGCATTTGAAGAACGCTTTTAATCATGGCCTCGCCGTCTTATGAATATTCAAAAAGTTTAAATGAAGTACAAAAAGTAAAAAACCAAATATTTATATTTTCGTAGAAAGCAATCACTTTGTAATTTGACATATTTTATGAAAATTAATTAATAATGTTGTATAACCAAAGATTTTATTTTATTTTTTATGACCGACCGGTTTCGCATAGACTAAGCATCAACAGGGTACAAAATCAAACTGAACAAAAAATACAGTGTGCCGTTATACATACAGAAGGAAAACATAATATAAAATAAATTAAGAGAACAGTGATAAAACAATAAAATAACATTTAAATTATAACAAAGGAACAGAGAGAAAGAGACAGATAATAATTAAATGAAAGAGGCAATGCGTCAACTGAGAGTGTGATAAAAGAATTACAAGAAATTTTATGAGTTTACCGGAAATATACCAAATATTTTTCTACTGGACGTATTTAACTGATTAATAATAATACTACTATCGATTTTAATGGGTTTCTTTATTTCTACTGCTTCTAAAAACCATGTATGATCGTATTAAAAATGTGGATATCCGGAAAGAATGCAAGGCTGATGTGAGCGTAATGAATAGGATCAAGAAAGGGACGCTTAGATGGTTAGGGCATGTAGAGCGAATGAACGAAGAAAGGAGTGTGAAAAGAATATATGATGCGAAAGTGAATGGAAGAAGAAGTCGAGGACGCCTGAGAAAGACATGGCACGATCAAGTAAATCAAAAACTTGAATCGGGTCATGTGAAGAGTCAGAATAACAGAAGAGTATGTATGAGACGATGTATGAATGCAAATGAAGCAAGGAGTGTGTGCCAAGACAGAGTTATTTGGCGGTCCGTCCTCTCTGCCTAACCCTGCGGGGAAACGGCGTGATGCTTAGTTAGTCTAAATTATTTAATCTGTTGCCATGACCATTTCCACGGAAAGTACGAGTACCAGTATTTTTATTGAAGGTATGTTCTTTTTTTAATAAGATGATTGACGAATTCTGTAAACCGTGGTTATTTAAACATCTAGGTCGTTATTTGATTATAACATTGACATTACGGGTTGTTTTGATTGGGCGTCGCTGCGCATCAGTGACGTTATAATTTTAATGTTATTCTTTGTTTTCTCTCTGTTCTCTTATTTTATTTTATATTGTGCTCTCCCTCTGTATGTATATATATAACCGCACACAATGTATTTTTCGTTTAGTTCAATTTCGTACCCCGATGATGCTTAGGCTAAGCGAAACCGGCCGGTCATACAAATTTCAATTAAATCTGTGATCTAGTACAAAGTTATTTTTTCATCCCTTTACATACGTCAAACCACAAAGTAATTGCTTTCTATGATATTTTTTTTTTAAATGTTGGTTTAAATATCAATACGTAACACAATACATCTTTTTTTAAAGAAAAAATCTTCGCCTACAAATATTCTAAGAATATTTGAAAAACTTCTACTACCAGCATTTTAAGGGACAATGTTGCTTGTGCAACTGTGAAGAACCCGACGCATTTTTCCACTCAGCTACTAACCTTATACATAATAAGCCGAAAGCATTTATTCCAATCACGCCTGTTCCACTGGACAATTTGTTTTCTGCCTGAATAAACAATGAATCAAATAAAAAAACATCACTAACGATGATTGATATCAACTTGTACAAACGTGGAACACAAAAAAGGTTTATTTTTTTTGTTTTTCGATTTAATATTTGCATACCTTCAAACATGGAGAGAGAGCTAAATATTTTTTGTACAACCTTTACAAAATTACGATAGATCACTTTCTCCGGGTTTTCATGTCGTAAACCGAGAGAAGGAAAGAGACAAGACAAGTTGTTCCATAGTATCGTACCACTTTTAGGTGTGCAAGCCTGTTTTCCGTCTCCGGCGGCTCCGCCTACTACGTTTTGTTATGTGACATAACTCAATAGTTTTTGAGGTTATATCCTATATTTTTGTTGATATCAATACTGTGAAAAAGTGGTTTTACAAATAAACTCTTCATTATGTCAACATGTGCTATGAATGGATGTAAAAAGGTTTGTCCATGAAAATCCTAGCTATGCGCGAGTCAGGAACAAATCAACAATCCTGACAACACTGTTTCGCAAAGCTATCCCTCCTGATATGCTTTTGCTCTGAGCTTCAAGCTACGAGGGTCATCTTGTATTTCACTGTTTATCTGTTATGTAATATTTTATTGTTTGAATCATTGGCCGATATATACATACGACCTTTTTGCTGTAATAATTTTTATATAATAAGCTGCAGTAAATATAATAAAAATATGATATGTATGTTGACTGTGCAGTGTACACCCTTGCTGTTGGTCGGCTGCTTGTTGGCGCAGTGGTACACGCTTTGCATAAAACAATAAAGGTCCGTGTTCCGTTCCCAGGGGCACCCCGTAAACAACACAGGAAATTAGTAATTAAAAAAATCAAACAGAATTATTAATTCTAAAGGGAGTTTCGACAGTTCAACCATTTGCGTTCGTCAACGTGTAATGTGAAATTAAGGATACAAGTCAAACATTTTTTTTCGTAAAAAATAATACATTTGTTCGTACAATTACTCCAATTACAAATTTATATATTATCACGCTCTGTTTCATTTTTACTAGAAAGACAAACATTCCCGGGTTACGAATTATCTGACAATATTTGAAAAACACCCACTATCATCATGATAAGAACCTATCATATGAATGTTTTCAATAGAACTCAAAGGTTATTGTTACTTATAGTTATAATTATAAAACCTGCGCTATATTTATATACTTGCAGTTAAATACTAACTTTTCTCTTAATGTTATATTCTACCCATCTATTGTACTCCTTTATTTAAATAAATGTATTTATGTAAAAGCCTTAAAGGCGTTAATAAAATAAAATAAAAATAAATAAATAATAAAAACGTTGCTTGCCCAATAAAAGAGGACAAGCAGAGGAACTGAACCCCCGACGCCCGGGTGGAAATTCGACGCATTTGTCCACTCAGCTACCAACCGGTCAATTTGATTCCCTCGATCGTGCCATGTTTTCCTTGGGCGTCTTTGACATCTTCTTCCATTCACTTTGAGTTAATATATTATTTTCACACTCATTTCTTCGTTCATTCGCTCTACATGCCCAAAACATCAAACCATCCCTTTCTTGATCTTATTCATTACGCTTTCATTACGGCCTTGCATTCTTTCCGGATACCCACATTTTTAACACGGTCATAAATGGTTTAACGCACATACGCCTCAGGGATTTTGATTTCCACATCAACGTTATATATAGTTATTCGTAGGTATTTGTGGACGGATGGCCGGGATGGGAATAGGACGCATGTGTCCACTCATCTACTAATCGGTCAATACTACTAAGGTCACCTACTAGTTAATGATTTACTAAAACAAATTTATAACTTTATTCCACTTTTATTTATCCACTTACCAGTTGTTACCCGTGAAAGATAAGAGGATGTAACTTGACTTATCAAGAAAAATATAAGTTCCTTTAATCCACCAATTTCAAATATATAATAATGTCTGCCTCTTGGAGTAACGTATGCGGTAATCGAGTGGTTAAAAAGTACTCTGTTGTATTGACAATCTACCTGTGCAGTGATTGCATAATTTCCAGAACGCTAACCCTACCGAGAGTCTCTTCAAGTAGAGTTGGGGGCTTGGATTAAGAATATATATGGAGTGAGAGCCAATTGTTTTTACCCAACTTATACAAACGTGCGATAAATCACTTTCTCCGGGTTTTTACGTCGTACACCATGCGAGAGAAAGAGACAACAAATATAATACACCGCTTCTATGTACTGTCGCGATGATCTTGGGCTCCTGGGTCACCGCGGGACTCCGCCTACATTTTTATTATGTCACTTAACTTGACACAACTGAACGTTTTTTTAGGTTATATGCTATATTTTTGTTGATAATAATACTGTGAAAAGTGGTTATACGAATAAACAAAAACATTATGTCGATATGTACTATGAATGGATGTATACGAGTAAATACCCTAGCCTTAGTCTGAGCAACGCCCAGGTTCGTCGAGTCCGGTAAAAATCATCAAAAAGTGACTACACTGCCTTGGATAGATACCACTCTACTAGGTAGTTGATTGGGTAGGTATGGATTTTTACAGGTTATTTTTAAGAATTGACAATTTCAATAGAAATCAGTTCCAAAATTGAAATGTTCACACTCGTACGTATACATGTAGGTACTCATAGAGGAAATAATCGATGATCATCAAACAAATCTCATTAATACATTTCTCACCATTTCACACAATTCACTAACTTTTATATTTCCTTTGATCCCATGTGAAACAGAATGATATTCAGATTTTTTTCAGTTGTAACGTGAATACGTACGTGGTTTTCATATTATGCTTATAGGCTGTTAGACGTTCGACTACGAATCCAAAGGTCGCGCGTTCAAACCCGGCGTGCGCCAATAACTTTTATTTAATCAATATGTGTCATAACACATTTGTTTCATATAAAAATAATAAAAAATATATTTGCGGCACGTTCCAGAGTAATAAATACTCTAATTATCGCCCCTGTGAAAGACCACCATTCAGAATTGAAACGTTGCTTAAAATGGCTTTAGCCGTATTTGGTGACCAGATCTGAATGGCCAAATACTTCCCAACCTTCCTCTTCCCAATCAGGAGATTAAATTCCAATTTAGATTTATTTCCAATAAGGAAGGATCCCCTCCCAGTACTTTCAGCCTCACAACATACCCTATTTGGGGACGCCATAGTCTCACTGGCTCTAGACGGTTGAGAGCAGTTGAGACTCTTGAGCGGTATTCTTATAAAAAATATATATAAAAAAGACTTCAAAGAAAAAAATTGCAAGGTTCTCACCTTCTTGTTTTTCATCCAGTTGCTACCTCATCTTACCATTTCATTATATTCGACTTCCGTATTCAACAACAACGAGTTAGAACACAAGTGACAATCAAGAAACAGAAGAGAGTTATGTGAAAAAACATGTTCGTTCGTTGGTGTTTCGTTTGGTCGTTTGTTTTGTTTTTGTTCTCTAAATAATATTAAACTAAGTGTTTTTTAATAATACAATGTGTAAGAATAATCAAGAATAATAAATGTGTGGTGTTCGTTAATAATACGATGTGTAAGAATAATCAACAACTTCATCGGTGAGTGAATTGGTTTTCTTACTTCCTCCATTCCATAATATCTCCACATCCATCAAGTAGTATAGTTTATCGTTTTACAGTCCACAATTTTCTAAATTTATCCGAAGCTAAAAACACATTCGATGTTTAATCGCAGCTTCGGATCCAACAGACGGCTATAGATTGGATGGGGTGTGTTTACATTATTTTACGTAAGGTGGTCAATTGATAAAGTTTAAAAAACTACACGAAAAAACAACTTGATAAAATTAATGATTAAGATTTTTTTTTAAATTAAAACGAACAATCTGTAAAATAAATTTACACGTCAGGAAATATAAATTACTAATGTTTTTACACCGCACCAAAATAAAATGAAACATTTATTTAAAACTCCCATGACATGGCATTTTCGCAGGACATTACATTTAATATTCCATTTTAACACCGCGGTCACATGTTGTTAATAGGATGCATTAAACATTATGTCTGGAATGTACTGAAATGATATGGTGCAGACGCCTACGGTGTACAATTTTAACACCTAAAACACCATTAATATTTGCGTTTCCACCTGGCATTTATTTTAGCTTTCAAATTGATTGTTAAGCTTTAAAAATGTATAGAAATATTCCTATTATATACATACAAACTTGTGGTAAAGCCATCTACGTACACCTATCAATCAATATCCACTCTGTACCATTCCAGAAAATACCACAACCGTTTACATATTGTTATGAAGCAATTTCGAGACGCAAGTATTTTAAATTCTCGCGCCAATTCTACCGGCCTAATTACTTGTCATATTTGTTAATTGGACACCCTGCAAGACAAACGTTGCAGATTTAAGTGTGACCCCCGGTAGCGTTAGTTCACGGCCAAATCGAGTGGTCACAGGTCGTGTCCTTGACTTAAAGACGTTTCGCTTTTGCATTATCGAAACTAAATTGATTCCGCGATAATGGTGTCTGTTTCCAAGGCCAGGGAGAAATACCCTAAACGTTAAACCGTAGACGAACCTCGTTTTGAATTAAGTACGTGAGTGTTTAACCGCTGTGAGTGTTTAACCGCTGGAGCAGTCCATCATCCATCACCAGCACAGCAGATACCGATGGGCTGTTATGCCCGAGTTTCCTGGCTTCACGAATTGCAGCTGAGACGACCGAACACGCGGTCTCCCGCGTCCGATACATTCGTGACAAAGTAACTGTAGATAAATTAATTATTAATTTAATACCAATCCACATAAAGATTCGAAACATGGTCCACCGAGTAAAAGCTTTTCCTGATGGCGTAAATTCATATGCACCAAATATAGTCTTCCTATAGGAAGTCAGTTACAGAGCATTATGAGAGTGTTTTAATTTGAATTACCTGTTCCCAACTTTATTTATGTTAATCTGTACTCTGCAGCGATAAGGAAGATTCTCACTCGACTCGTCATGATTCGAACTGCAGACACGATATCCCATATCTACGATTGAGCTAGTCTAGGTAACATCCTACCTCCATGAAATTACCCTCATTATTTGAGTGTATTATTGTTTAAAAAGTTAGAGGGCTTGCAACTGCTACCTAACAATATGGAACGTTCCAACGTACAGATGTGTTGTAATTCGTAGAATCATTGATTCATATACCTCCAACTAATCACTTCTAAGTCCTACCATAGTATAGGTAACTCAACCAGAGTTGAAACAAACAATACATGCTTAGCGTTGGGTGTATTGTGTATCGGTATACGCTCCAGTAGCGATATATTTACGATGCGTCATAAAGAAAGAGCTCTTGGTCTTGTTTACGCCTACTTATTGTCACTAGTGGAAAAGGGACAACGAGTGTTTAGGATGATTCTTCTAGTATATTGAAAGTGCACTTACAGCGTGTCTTATTCATGCAGTTCGACCGGGTGCTGTTGAAAATAATATTACAATTTGTTTGTAAGGTTAAATAATAATTAATATTTTAATTAATTATTAACATAATTTGTTTCCCTCCATACAGCATCCCCAAAGATGACATAGGCCCTGAGGGAAATTATTTCCCTCAAGGCCTCCCGTGTGGAGTTATTGTAAAAAAAAGGAACAGTAATTAGGGGTCGAGAATGTCCCAAATCGGGGAATACTACGAATTACTGGATACTTTGCGGTATCGTTTTTAATCCTTTGAATTCAGTATTTTATTGAGAACTGTATTTTAAGAACATTCAGTACTTCAGTAAAAATGAAAAAAAACAACATACACGGTAAAAAAACTTTTATATAACTGACTTTAATATTATTTCGCTTCGATCTCTGAAATGTTAAGTAATCAGTAATTGTTAAAATAAACTGAAGCTTCAAACGTAACACCCTGTACGTAAGCTATGCATCTGTGTGAGTAGGTGTGAGTATTGTTCCGGCTTCAACTCTGATTGGGAGACCTATACTACGCCACCCTACTTGTCGGAAGTGTGCATTCCAAACGATGTTAATACGAAGCAAGTAACTCTTCGACCAGCATCTGCCATAGGTAGACTCACAGTACCTAAACGCAATCCCAACACCAACTTACAGCAGGCAGCAGACCCCACAACTTGGAATAACCTCCCTTCACATTTACGAATGATCGACAGCTCAACTGAGCTCAGGGCAAAGCCAAAGACTCACCTTTTTAAAATCAATCCCTCTGATCTTCAATCATACCCACAATAACGTCAATTTGTCTCGGTCTAAGTGCTATACTTAGATTTACTATTGCTTATTCCTTTTTTTTCTACCCTAGATTTCGACAGCACAGGCAACAACCATTACATATATTTGTAAATGTAAATATGTTGGTCGTAAGTCACTGGTTATAAGTATTGGGCATAATTCAATATTGATAAGCCTTAGTTATTAGTCTAAGCTCTAAGTCACTAATCATAAGTTTTAGCTGTAAGTACAAAGTTATAAGTACTAGCCTCAGTGATTAAGTTGTAGGTTATGTTGTAAAGCGCCCTTGGAATGACGTTTCCTTCGCGAAAACGACGCTATATAAAATAGCCAATTATTTATTATGTTTAATAAATTCCGCCTAACCACCTTCGGCAACTTGATTTAATAATCGAACAAATTTAAAACTTTTTGCCCTTTCTATAGTTAGAACAGACAGTTTAAAATTTGTTTTATTAAACCATAAAACAGAATACCTCCACAAACAAAAGCAGTTAAATAAATACAGTTTAAAAAACAGAAATATTACGAGCAAATTATGGTCCCGAATCAAGTCAACGGGGGAGAAGGGACTTTAGAATTTTCGCATTAAAAAATCACACTCATTTTTTACTACCCAGAAGCGTGTTAGCCGCTTTGAACGAGGCAAAAGAACCTCGTCCCTTAGAATCTGAGTGAAGAACATGACACGAATTCTGGTTTGTCGACAGACATAATGAAATTTTCGCGTGCTGGAGGCGTCAACATAACACCTTCTCAGGTGAGAGTTATACCTGGGAATTGCCAGAGAGGTGTTGCTGTTTGTAAACAGATCATCAGCGTGACTGCCTTTCGACACGCAAGCGCGATCATGTCCATCGCAAATGGGCTATGTCCAAACACAACACTTAACTTGTAACTCGGAGAGTTTGTTTGCAGAAATCTTAAACCTTCACGCTGTTTGCTCGCCTGAGCGGCGCGGATCGACTCAAACTTTACACGTTCTTTGGTACCTGAAAGTTAAGATAAAATTATTGGTATACCTGAAGGTACCTATGCAAGAACTTTTAAGAGTAAATAGGATGATTTTCAAACATTCGATTGACAAAAAGACTCATTAGCATTCCATAAGTTATCATCACTAGAAGATAGAGGAAATACATCCCACCGAAAATTCCTATTTAAAATTATCAACAACGCTGTTGACAATCACTACCTGCTAGAAAATATCCATATCCACTGCCCAGTACGAAACAAACGCTTGAACCAATTATTCCACATCCCACACTCAAAAACTAACTACACACAACATTTATTTTTTTAGAAGAACATGCTCAAAATATAACACCACATTTTCAGAAGCTGATATTTTCAGGTCAGTTTAATTAATGCACACGGGACATAATCAAATAATAAGGTTAATTATTACCTCCCTACCACTGCTGTGCGTTACAGATCTAAGATATGTTAATTATTTGCCTCTATTTTATATATAACAGTATGTTGTGTTTCTTTATTTATATTTATATGTTAACCATCTTGGGTTACATTCTATGATGTATTATTAATTATATGGTTTTATTCAACTTCTTCTATTTATGATACATACTTTTAACTTCACTGGTTAATCCAACAATATAATTACTTAATATATCAAAATTATATAAAAAAACTTTATGTTTTCCCAAATAAAAAAAATAATAACAAAATTGTACTCAATTGTTGAATCCGAAGCTGCAATAAAACACCAAATGTGTTTTAATCTTTAGATGAATTTAAAATAGTGGACTGTAAAACTATACTACTTGATGGAAGTGTCTAATAATGGATTTGGAGAGATTATGGAGTGAAGAAAGTAAGAAAACCAATTCACTCATCGATAAAATTGATGTATAAGTTCTTGATTTTTCTCACACATTGCATTATTAAAGAACACCACACCAAAACACACTTAATTTAATATTATTTGAACAACAACAACAAACCGAACGACCAAACGAGTCACCAACGAAGGAACATATTTTTTCACATAAATCTCTTCTGCTTCTTGGTTGTCACTTGTTTTCAAACTCGGTGTTGTTGAATACGGGAATCGAATATAGTGAAATGGTTGGATAAGGTAGGAACTGGATGAAAAACAAAAAGGTAAGAACTTAACAAATTATCTATTTGAAATACAACACCAATGATACATGAAATCTAGAAGAGTGATTGAATCATTGTCAATATATAGAAAAGATCAATCATGAAAGGCTACAGGGAAAAGCAAACAAGAGAAAACTAGCAAAAACTTTTAATCAAGGTCTGAAACAAGAGTGTTTTATAAGATGCGAGAATTGTCCAAAACTCTTTCTTTGGTTTATTTACATTTATACTTTCTTGTCGATTAACGATTTTGTATTCTATAATTAAGGCAATATTCGATAATTAAATGGTAACATCAAACTCAATTAGTGCGGCCCACTGTTGAATTTAGCAGCCACCTCTGGTCCCTAAAAACCATTGACTCTGTAGAGAAACGGGCGGTCCGTTCGATAGATTCTCATATCTTAACAAACGGATTGCAATCTTTGGAGCACAGACGTCAGGCGGGAATGCTTTCCTTATTCTACAGGTATTTTAATGGAAGGTACTCTGAGGAACTAGCGTTATTGGTTCTTTTGGCACCGGCGCATGGTTAGGAAACTTGCCAAACGCTCGCCCAACATCTGTACACGGTTGACATTCCATACTTGGGAACGGGTCGCTTTTACAACTCTTTCTTGTGTTCAACAGTTGGCTGTGAAACGATTTTCCAGCCTCTGTGTTTTCTCCCCCCTTAAACGTGGGCTTTTTCAAGACCCAGGTTAACTTTTTCCTTTGTTGAAAAATACCCTCCACACATTATCCTCAAAGATACACAGGCCGCGAGGGGAAGCGTTTCCTTCAAAGCCTCCAGTGTAGAGTACGTGTAAAAATACTTTGAATTATCAAAAGCATGAAGGAATTTCTGAGGAATACTTATGTAAAAGAAATGCGTGTGGAGAACAAATGGTGAAAGACAGTTTAAGGGAGCATTGGGATATACGAGTTTAAATGAATAATGCACGCAAAAACTGTCCCAGAGCGCAGAAGATTCTATTGCTGGAAAGTTCGTCAGAATGCACAGGAAAGCCGTCGTGATTATATTGTACTAATTGCAGATTGATAAACTAGAAAAAAACTTTTAATTCAAAAGATTTTAAGTGTGACACTACAGAGAACGATTGAGAGTAATCGGGTCATTTGCAAATACTGTATAATCGGCATCTACGCAAATTTAAACGAAGAAAATCTTCATAAAAAATTAAGTGCTCGTGTTTACTTTGCACACAGGCTCACACATTACTTGAATTATTACATTTGTTGGATTTCAAAAAAACAGTTTGTCAGGTTCTTACCTTCTTGTTTTTCATCCATTTCCTACCTTTTCCAACCATTTCCGTATTCAACAACACCGAGTTTGAAAACAAGTGACGATGAAAAAAAAGAAAAGAGTTATGTGAAAAAACCTATTCGTTCGTTGGTGTCTCGCTTAGTCGTTTGGTTTATTGTGGTTCTTCAAACAATATCAAATTAAGTGTGTTTTTGTTGTGGTGTTCGTTAATAATACAATGTGTAAGAATAATCAAGAACTTCATCGGTGAGTGAATTGGTTTCCTACTTCCTTCATTCCATAATCTCTCCACATCCATAATTAGACACTTCCATCAAGTAGTATAGTTTTACAGTCCACTATTTTCCAAATTCATCTGAAGCTGAAAACACATTCAGTTTTTATCAGAGCTTCGGATCAAACTACGGACATTTTCTATTGAACCGTACCCACAGAAGAAAACAAATACATACACACTGATGAATTCAATACATACTAATTTCTCTGAAATGCTGAATTGTCTTGAACACCCATGACTAAATAAAACTGCCACGAAACGAAAATAAAATATGATCTGGCCTTGTTTAATAATTTTTTTTAAATTCAGAGAAGCAGACATAAGGTATAAATAGCCCCCGGCCCCACTAAGTGGAGCTTCTCGGAAGATGGTAGCATGAAGTAAATATAAGTATAATGATGGGTTGATTGTGAAGATGTGTGAAGACATAACACATTGTTAGCACAAAACTACATAGAATGAAGGTTAATATGATAAAGTGGTATTATGAACTGTTAGTTCCTTAGAGTATACAAGAGGTAGCCCAAGCCAAGGCAGTGAAGTCAGTTTTGGACTTGTTTTTGATGATTTTAACATGACTTGGCGCAAATGGGCGTGGTTAAGACTAAGGCTACGGTATTTATACATCCATTCATATCACATATCAACATAATGTTTTTGTGTATTCGTATAGCCACCTTTTCACAGTATTTTTATCAACAAAAATATAGCATCTAACCTAAAAAACCGTTTAGTTGTGTCAAGTTTAGTGGCAAAATAAAAAATGTGGGCGGAGTCCCGCCGTTGACTAGCGAAAATAGCCAGCTTAAGATCATTGCGACAGTATATAGAAGCGGTCCAAGAAATTTGTTGTCTCTTTCTCTCTCATGGTGTACGATGTAAAAACTCGGAAAAAGTGATTTATTACAATTTCGGATGGGTTGGGTAAAACAAATTAGCTATCCCTCCATATATTGTTACTTCAAGGTTAGTTCCCAGGTTTCTATATTCTGTATATTTCTTAGTGAGGTTTTCAAACAAATCAACCAAATTCAGAAAAATTACATTAATACATGAAAGTAAGAATATGTATGGAGAGAGAACTAAATAATTATACCCAATCTATAAAAAAATGCGATAAATCACTTTCTCCGGGTTTTAACGTCGTATACCATGACAGAGAAAGAGACAAGAAAAGTTGTCTTATAATATTGCAGCACTTCTAAGTATGTAAAGATATTCTCCTTCTGCGCTAACTTCACATTATTGAGTCGTATAACTAACGTCAAAGGATTTTGAGGTTATTTCCTTTATTTGTGTAGATTAAAATACTTGCAGTGGTTATAAAAATAAATCAAACATAATAATGATATGTGCTATGCGTAAATGTTCAAATAAGACCAAACGAAGATTGTAAAACATCACTTTTCAGAGGTATTTCAACAGTTTTAAATATTTTTGACTTTGGAATTTTCATATTTTTAATCATATAAAGACATTAAAACAACAAAAAGCTTCCATCATTGTTTAGGCAAACTTCCTGTTTTTGGTGTTTGTGTGATATTTTGACTTTATAAATCATTTTAATGGTGTGTTGGTATTTTTTTTGTTTAATATGTTCAAATATGTTTAAAAAAAAAAGGCAATAATTCCATTTGAGCGGTAACTAATAGGCTATACAACATCTTTTAATATATATCTGTCTCTTTCTATCGAGTCAGTATAAAGTCAACCGTCCTGACTTCACTGTTTCGCAAAGGTACCTCTCCACGTCCTCCAAGATTATAGCGTAAGAGTATACCTGAAGAACTTTCAAATTATTTGTGACAAACAAGTGCTCTTTTTTAAAAAGTGGTGAATTAATGATAAGTAGGTACATTCCACCAGCATTAGGGCAACACCGAAAGGCACTTGGATCCATTTAGGGGTCAGTTAGCGCAAACTCTAAATTAAGGGGTGTTAAACCTGAGGGTGCTTAATTTATTTATAAGGGTTCTCATGAGGGTTGGCGGACTAAATGTAACGCATTTAACAATCGGAATAATTCGAGAGTGGATTTAAAAATTACAGAATGATCACCTTAATGAACCACGATTAATTTACGAGTCTGGAGTGGAAAATTAATTGTTTTATTCTTCAATAACCAGATCTTTGTTTCACAACATGCCCATTTAGCAAACGTGGTAATGAATTGCCTTCGCTTTTCTAGAAACGTCAAGCATTGTTTGGGTTGACCCGGATCCATAATCCTTAACATATACATTATTACATTTTCGTAGAAAGCAATCACTTTGTGGTTTGACATATTTAAAGAGATAAAAAACGTAGAGGAAGATCACAATAAAACAAAAAATAAAATAAAAATAAGAGAACAGTGAGAAAACATTTAAATTATTGAAAAGAAACTAAAAATTTTCTCATTGTTTTGTAATTTTATTTTATAATTTATTCTCCCTCTGTATGTATAAATAACCACAAACTGTGTGTTTTTACTTTGGGTTAATTTTGTACCCGGATGATGCCTAGGCTAAGCGAAACCAGTCAGTCATTAAAAATAAATTATATTCGTGGACTGAATGCTGTTGGCGCAAATAAGAAATTGTCTAAGGAAGCAAACCTAGCAGTCCACAATATAATGCTTATACCAACCCTGATGTATGGCAGTGAGGCATGGAACTGGCAGAGGAAACATTGCAGAATAAGTGGAAATGAGATCCCTGGGACGCATGTGCGGTAAAACCACGTATTAAAAATGTGGAAATGCGGAAAGAAAGTAAGGCTGATGTAAGCGTAATGAAAAGGATCAATAAAGGGACGCTTAGATGGTTTGGGCATGTAGAGTGAATGGACGCAGATAGGAGCGTGAAAAGAATATATGTTGCGAAAGTGAATGAAAGAAGAAGTCTAGGACGCCCGAGGAAAACACGGCACGATTAAGTAAATCAAATACTTTAATCGGGTAATGGGAAGAGTCAGAATAACGGAAGAGTATGTATTAGACGATGTATGAATGTGAATGAAGCAAGGAGTGTGTGCCAAGACAGATTTGTATGGCAGTCTGTCCTCTCTGACAACCCCTGCGGAGCAACGGCGTGATGGTTAGTTGGTTACATTCGTGGTCTTATACAAAGTTATTTTTTCATTTCTTTATTATATTATTGCTATTGTGAGTGAAATAATTCACTAAATATTATTCATAATCATGCGAAGTGGAAAATGTGTATAATTTATGTGTATTGTTTAATTGGGCCTCTTTCAGATCTGTATGTCTCTAGTAAATACTTCACCGCTCAATAGAATGGATTCTACCGAAGGTATTCATTTTTCAAAGACGACAAATATTTTAATAGAACTCAGAGGAACAAAGTTCTACAATCTGAATACATTGGACTTTTTGCGTATTCGTGAAGATGGTTTAAGAACTCTACCTTCGTTTTCCCTTTGTACCGCACTTGAAAGTTCAAAATCTAAGGAAAACAATGTCGTAACATTCCCTCAGGGCGGATTTAGGTATTCATTTGTGGGAACGTTAAAGGGATGAAAGAACCAGACGACGAAAAAAAACCTCTTTCGCTTGGAGATGTTTGAGGTTATTCTTTAATAATAATAGTCGAATAATTTATATACTGCCATTTTTGTGAAATTCAATTCAGTTATATATATTATATATATATATATTTTTAAATGGATACCACACAATAGTCCCAACTGCTCACAACTGTCTAGAGCCAGTGAGACTATGCCATCCCCAATTGGGGTATGTTATGAGCCTGAATGTAGTGGAGAGGGGAAGGAGATGGGGAAGAGGAGGGTCGGAAAGTTCCTGGCTATTTTGTCTAACGTTTAACGTCTCGATTCTGAATGGTGGTCTTTCACCAGGGCGATACTTAAGAGTATCTACCACTCTGGAACGTGCCGCGAATACACTATTTTGTATGAATTAAATGTGTTATGACACATATTGAGTGAATGAAATTTATTTTCGCACACCGGGTTTGAACCCGCAACCTCTGGATTCTTACCACTCGACTATGGAGGCCGTCGCTATCTCCTCGAAGGCGATAGCTACGGTAACCGTCGCGTTTCATTCTCCGCAGTAACCCCTTCCCTCGAGCCAGCATTAAACAGAACAAGAATATGGGTCACTGAGATGAAAGCTAATATTAAACCCTTTGTCATCCCTTAATAACAAAACAGCTCCGAGTGAATAAGTCTAAGAAAGTAAAAATTAATATCACACGTTTCGGGGTAAATGTTCTTTTTGGAATTATTTTACTCCATTATAATATGTTTTGCAAATGTATACGAATCGTCTTCGCCATGGTGTTTATTTCATCATGACAAAGATAAACTTTACAACCTTTTTCTGAGGAAAAATAATTTTTAAAGTCTATCTCGACTTATTTATTAAAAATACAAACTGAAATTATTAATACAAATTTTAAATGAAAAAATAGCTTTGTATAAGACTACAGATTTAATTTTCATTTTTATGACCGACTGGTTTTGTTTGGCCTAAAACGCATCAGGGTACAGAATTAAACTAAACAAAAAATACATACTGTGGTTTTATACACATACAGAGGGAGTGGCTGGGTCACGAAAACCCGGAAACCACGGATTCGAAAGCCTGTCCCTATCGTCAAAGGGACCAAGGCCGACTCGGCACTGCGCGCAGTAGCCCGTAAGTTTTACGTTCACGCCTGGCCTTTCTGTCCAGAAACAGAAGTACAAAGCATTGCGGATTTGATCGTTTGCCAGGGCATCAGCCAAAACCAAGTAGAAGTTGTTAAGCTGCAAGCCCGCGGCAACTACAGCTCCTTTAAAATTGGGGTACCCGAAGAATCCAAGGACAAACTTCTTAATCCAGAAGTCTGGCCCGCCGGAATTTCTTTAAATAAATTTAGATTTCCGTATTCGAACCGGCAACAAACAAATACTACCCTGGCATAATGGCTAGATTAAGACTCACCTACCAAAACATTAGAGGTGTAAACTCGAAAATGAATGAGTTTACAACGAACTTATTAGCTCAAAATGAAGACATTATTGCACTGACAGAGACATGGTTGAACGCCTCTGTCCAAGACGCCGAGCTATTCGACAGTAGATACGAAGTACATCGGCGGGACCGAGCCAACCGAGTACGAATGCACTGGCGGCCGGAGGCGGGCAGTGCTCAGCTACTCGAGGCGGCGGCGGCGTATGTATAGCTGTACGTAAGCCGTGCGTGTCACAACGTATTTACGACTTAGAAACCGAAGGCGAAAATATTTGGATAAAAATTACCACTGCGAACAACTTCACTGCGCTTATCTGTGTAGTATATTTCTACTGCACAGATGACAGAGACACTCGTATTAAATTTTATGAACATATCGATAGTAAAGCAAGTTTCCTGGCCAACAAAAACATTATAATTATGGGAGATTTTAATCTACATAACAAACCAGAAGATGTTTTGTTAGACCACATTTGTTTTATTAACTCCAATGGACTGCAGCAACACAATTCAGTGCTAAACAAACACAATAATATGCTGGATTTAGTGTTAAGCAACATAAATATTTGTAATGTGACATACAGTGATGAACCATTAGTTAAAGAAGATCCCCACCATCCTACATTAGCCATCTCGGCAACCTTGTCAAGGACGCGAGGCAGCAGGCGTGGGACGCGTTCAAACCATTACCGAACGCCACTACCTTTAATATCGAATAGGATCCACTTCAACAACATTTCATTTCAGACGAATCAACATAAATATGTGTCAAAATATATTGTCTCACTTTGATTGGGATCATCTATATATAATGAAATCGGTAAACGAGGCTGTAGACTATTTTTTATACTGTCCTAATGTTTGTATTTGATTTATGTGTACCCTTAAAAAACCATTAAAAAACTAATGTTGACTATCCGGTATGGTTCGACAAAAGTATAATTGATAAAATTAAATTTAAAGAATCAGTTCGCAGAAAATTCAAGGTTACTAAAAAGTAAATCAGATTACTTGTTGTTATTCTCTGCGAAGAGATCCGAATTAAAAAAAAGAGATGTCTTTAAAAAAAGAAATTGTACATGTGTAATATTGAAGATGGGATCAAAGACGACTCCAAAATTTTCTGGCAATATATTAGATCACAAAAAAAAGCAGACGGGGTTCTCCTATTGGACTCATGAACGCTGATGAAATCATACAATGCCCCCTATTAGTTTCGGAAAAATTTGCGGAATATTTCAAGTCAGTATATAATCAAATGTCCCCAAACCTAGATGCCGAGAGTCTCCGGCAAGAGGTTCCCAGGAATACAGGTTCAATTTCCCTAAACCTAATTAATCCTGAGGAAACGAAAACTTGTATCCGGAAACAAAAGCCCGACAAGGCCACGGGACCAGACGGCATTCCACCATATATTTTTATTAATCTGGGAGATCAGTTGTATAAACCTATTTCATTTTTATTTAACATTAGTATTTTAAATTCAACCTTTCCCCGATCTTGGAAACTTACTAGGGTAAGCCCAATACACAAATCGGGCAATAAAACAGATACGCAAAACTATAGGCCAGTGGCGGTATTGTCATTACTTCCAAAGGTCTTTGAATCTATCATTTGTGAAAAAATTAAAATACCAGGTAAATCCGTTTCTTGGCGGAAATCAACATGGTTTTTTGCCAAAGAAATCTACGGTGTCTAACCTCCTTGAGCTCTCACAAAGAGTGGCAAGAGGACTAGATGCAAAATACCAAACAGATGTGATCTACACAGATTTTGCTAAGGCATTTGACCGAGTCGATCACGATATACTTATAAAGAAGATGCACAAAATCGGGTTTGACGAACCTCTCATATATTTTTTGTGTCCTATTTAAGAAACAGACGACAATATGTTTGCATCGACGGTTATGAGTCTAGAGAATTTACTGCATTCTCCGGAATACCACAGGGATCAAATCTAGGGCCTCTTCTATTCTTGATATTAATCGATGACCTACAAGAATGCATTGAACATGCCACTTGCCTGCTTTTTGCCGACGATCTGAAGTTGCTCATGAGGATTTGCACCGGCGAAGATTGTATTAAATTACAACTAGACTTAGATGCAATAACTGCGTGGGCTGACGAAAATAAATTATATTTTAACACAAAAAAAAATGTGTATCTATGACATATACGCGCTCAAAAAACCCTATCAAATTTAATTATAAAATAGGGAATGATTTATTGTCATCTATAAGGTCGATCAAAGACCTAGGAGTAGTCTTTGATCCCAAACTTACGTTTTCAGACCATATATTGCAGTTATCCACATCGTGCTACAGACTGTTAGGGTTTGTTATAAGGTCTAGCAAACAATTTACCAAGCCTGCAGCGATGACTTCTATGTTCAACTGCATTGTAAGGTCCAAACTAGAGTACGCCTCTGCTGTATGGGCCCCATACCAAAATAAATATATACAATTATTGGAACAGATCCAAACAAAGTTTCTCAGATATTTGTATATGAGAATCCACGGCGTCTATCCAAAATTTATGCATCATAAAGATTTGCTCTCCGATACGCTTTATCAAAGTCTCCAGTCGAGAAGGAGTGGGGCCCTTGCAGTAACAGCGTACAAAATATTGAATAATTTGATTGACAATCCATACCTCCTGGAATGTTATAAGTTGTTTGTGCCAAATAACTACTGCCAGGGGCGACATCACGATCTGCTGTGCATTCCACATGGCAGAACAGACGTGTTGGCTCAGCACAGCATGACACGGGGTATGGTACTATTAAATAACATGTCTCTTGATATCTTCAACGTAAACCTTGAAGATTTCAAGAGACATGTTAAAAATATCTCTTAATTTAATTTAATTTTGTTACTTCTTGTGTTTTGTAAATGGATATATAGTCTGTAAAACACAAAAAAAAAAAAAAAAAAAAAAAAAGATCACAATATAAATTAAAATAAGAGAACAGTGAGAAAAAAAAAAAAAAAGAAATAAACAAATTTGCTTAGAGAAAAGTAAAAAGAAGGATCTTGCATTTTTTTACATTGATTCGACTTATTAAGTTTCTCAAATCAACGCAACAACTTTATTTGACCCCTCCATGAAAGGGGAAGGGGAGGAGGTAGGGGGAAATATACACAGTGAATATACCCTTCGCCCATTATTTTAGGACTGTGAGCACAGGGTTCTTTCAATTAAGGCAAATAAAATCAGTGCGAAGAAACCTGCCAACAGAGGCAACCAAATTACTTGTAAACTCGTACGTTGTTTCGCGTTTATATTACTGTAACGGAATATACGCTAGTCTTCCTAACTAACTAACTAACTAACCATCACGCCGTTTCTCCGTAGGGGTAGGCAGAGAGGACGGACCGCCATATAACTCTGTCTTGGCACACACTCCTTGCTTCACTTACACTCATACATCGTCTCATACATACTCTTCTGTTATTCTGACTCTTCACATGACCTGATTCAAGTAATTGATTTACTTGATCGTGCCATGTCTTTCTCGGGCGTCCTCGACTTCTTCTTCCATTCACTTTCGCGTCATATATTCTTTTCACACTCCTTTCTTCGTTCATTCGCTCTACATGCCCAAACCATCTAAGCGTCCCTTTCTTGATCCTATTCATTACGCTCACATCAGCCTTGCATTCTTTCCGGATATCCACATTTTTAATACGATCATACGTGGTTATACCGCACATACGTCTCAAAGATCTCATTTCCACAGCATTCAGTCTACTTTCATCCTTCCTCTGCCAGTTCCATGCCTCACTGCCACACATCAGGGTTGGTATAAGTACTCCATTGTGGACTGCTAGCTTCGCTTCTTTTGACAATTTCTTATTTGCGCCAAGAGCGTTCAGTCCTCCATTGATGGAGTTTCCTGCATTCACTCTTCTTTCAATATCCTAAATGGCTAGTCTTCCTAAATATTATATTAACAAACTACAACTAGTCCTCAACGCTGCGGCAAGACTTATCACCGGCGTATCAAAATATTCCCATATCTCAGGGCACCGCGAAAATCTTCACTGGCTTAAATGTCCCGAAAGAATCCAGTTTAAGCTTTGCTGGATGGTTTTCAAATCAATTAACGGAATGGCTCCGGCTTATTTATCGGAATTGTGTATTCCTGAAGATTCCAATTCGCGACAGTCAACCCTTAGATCGGCAATGTCATCGGCTATCGGAAAGATGAAGGAACCAAAGCGCACACCAAACACTAAGTTCGAAGAGCGCGCCTTCGGAGTGTCAGGTACTAAAGCCTGGAATGGACTACCACATGATCTGAGAGTAATAAAAGACTCGACAGAGTTCAGAGCCAAACTCAAAATCCATTTTTTCAGAAAATCAAATCCATAATCAAGATGTAACAAGCCGAATAGAACCAAGAAAACTTTTCAGACTCTCATTCCTTAAATTCATTAGAAGATTATCACCATTATCTGTTCCTCACTACGAAAAATTAAAAAATTCCTCCGATTTACTTTATTTTAAATTTGCTCTCATGCCCTAAAAAAAATATATATAAATAAAAATATATATATGTAAGAATCAGCTAAACTTTGAGTTATTATGATATGGTGATTGTGTCCTGCCAGAAGTGACCTGCCAGGTAAGTATGTTGCTGTATATTTATATAAACTAAGAATTAATATTAAGTAGAAATTAAGATTTGTACAACGCCCTTGCGGTGATTTTTCACAAAAACGGCGCTGTACAAATTATCCAAAAATTATTATTATCATTTTCTTCGGGTATATTTTGATTCAAACTGCTCACATTAATCTTAGTATGGACGTAGTGATTAGACACATGGGCGAAAGAATCTTCATAGAGAAAAAAACGGCAAGAAGGATAAAGTCGGCAGAGGTATAGTAAAATTGCAGCAGTGTTTTGTCCGCACCACCAGATGCGATGATTATTTTTCTTTTGTACTTTCCCTAAAGAATGCTTTGCATTTTCATTAAGAAGAAAACAGAAATAATAGCTCAGAAAGAAGAGTTTCAATTATCTAGAGAAGATTAAAGTAGAAATCAGTCCTAGAGGTCATAATAATAATAATTGGCTGATTTATATAGCGCCGTTTTCGTGACAGAGATATCACCTCAAGGGAGCATTACAGCATAATTAACATAATATTAAAACTAAGACTTGACCGGTCGGTGGCTGAGTGGACAAACGCGTCGTATTCCCAACCGGGCGTCGTGTGTTCAATTCCTCTGCTGGCTAAGTCCTCCATCATTACACAATCAATATCTTCCGCTTCTTTTGATGGCAGTAGGAGTTTTCAAATATTGTCAGGTTATTCGTAACCCGAGAATGTTTGTCTTTCTTTTTTTTTAGAAAAAAAAAAAAATACATTTATACGAGGCCTGTTCAAAAGAAAAGGTGAATTTTAAATTGTCGCGGGGTGTGTACATTCGACCATCCATTTTTTTGTTTGTTTTGTTGGTACATATATGTTTATCATATGTTAGCCTTATCAGCCATTTTGGATTAGTGGTTTGTTTTTGACAACTGGAAAGGTTAGTAACGTTCTTGTGTGTTCTTCGATTTTTTACTTTTGAAAAAAATGGATCAGGAACGACGTAAAAACCCAGAGAAAGTGATTTGTCCCAAATTTGTATTGGTTGGGTAAAAATAATTAGCTCTCTCTCCATATATTGTTACTCCAAGGTTATGACACATATTAATTAAATAAAATTGAATGAAATGAAAAAAAAAAACTGGGTACAAGACCAAAGATATTATGTTATTTTTTATGGCCGACCGATTTCGCTTAGCCTACCACTCTGGATCAAAAGTTTTCTGAAATTAAAGCATACTTTACCGAAGTGGCGTTTGTCTCACTTTCTCAGCGGAAATAATAGCAGGGTCTTACCTGGAACAAAGACAAAATCCATTAATTATTGAAAATATTGCTGTCACAGTTTTCCTAACAGGAACATTCAGATACTTAAGTCACCGACAAATGATCTATTATATATTTTCGTAGAAAGCAATCACTTTGTGGTTTGACATTTTTTTGTAACCTTTGTATAAGACTACGGTATTATTTTTTTTATGACCAACCGGGTTTGCCTAGCCTAAGCATCATCAGGGTACAAAATTAAACTCAACAAAAAATACAAAGTGTGCGGTTATGAATACATACAAAGGGAGAACAAAATATAAAATAAAAAAAAAAAAAAAATGAAAAAACCATCGAATAACATTTAAATTATAACAAAAAAACAGAGAGAAAGAAACTAAACGTCAACCAGGAAGGTGATTAAGGAATAATGATAAATTTTATGAGTGCTGGAAATATACACATAATATTGGACTACTGGACAAATTTACTGGATTATTAAGAATTTGACTATTGATTGGAACTGGCAGAGGAAGGATAAAAATAGACTGAATGCTGTAGAAATGAGATCCCTGAGACGTACGAGTATGTGCGGTAAAACCACGTATGACCGTATAAAAAATGTGGATATCCGGAAAGAATGCAAGGCTGATGTGAGCGTAATGAATAAGATCAAGAAAGAGAAGCTTAGATGGTTTGGGCATGCACAGCGAATGGACGAAGAAAGGATTGTGAAAAGAATATATGATGCGAAAGTGAATGGAAGAAGAAGTCGAGGACGCCCGAGGAAGACATGGCATGATCAAGTAAATCAAACACTTGAATCGGGTCATGTGAAGGGTCTGAATAACAGAAGAGTTGTTTATTTATTTAACAAGATCTCATGAAAACAGTTGTTCACCAAATACATTAAAAGATGAATTATATAAAAATATTGTAGATACATGCATAGTGTAATAAAAGAAACTAAAAATTTATGTACACCTCACATATAGACAAGGTATTATATATCCAAAGGAGTTATATAAGTACAAACTGAAGTAGTGTGACGCACCATATATGATATAACCACGCAAATAAGGTTAGCAATGAAAAACAAAAAAGATAAGATATAAGAGAGGTTCATTCTTATACACATACTCGTATTATGATATAATCGTTGAATTGGCAAGTGTAAGGTGTGTAAAAAAATATTTTATTTAGTTTATGTAGATCGTTATGTACCTAACGGTCACTCTTGTACGTTTATCGAGAGATAATGACAGAACTCTATATACCATATATGCATCTGTTGGTACCTAAAATCAACAATTTGATGGGTCCTAACCTGATACCTTTTGTCCAGTTCCTACCTTCCCTTTTTGCCAGTTTGTTCTGTTTGTATGACTACGTAAAGTGTGTTGAACAACCGATAACCCCCACCATCCGACAAAACACAAAGATCGGGACGTCATAGCGGCGCGTTTCAATTCCATCTTAGTCGTTTACAATCGCTCGGACCCCTTAGGGACGGCGCCTCGCTTCGCATCCGTCTCTGGAGGACTCGCCCCACTCAACTTTTCATCGCCCGGGCAGATAGTTCGTGCCCTCTCGCAGACGTCTAACAGGTGAGCAAGCTGGTATAAATTTACCCTTCTTATCTGTCCCCAAATACAATCGAATCATTCACTAAGTATAATCGTTTTACAGTTCACTCAAATTCAATCACGTCCGTCCAAAGCTGAATCGCAGTTTCTGGATCGAACAGCATCTTAATATATCTAAGGTAGATGCAGCTTCATTGAATAGTTCCATCGCTTCATGTATTGACGTGTTTTTGTATAAGGAAGTTCTGACTTTCGGTGTGTAAAACGTCGCATGATGCCTCGCACGAATATAATTACTTGATTAAGAGTATGTATGAGACGATTTGTGAATATGAATAAAGCAAGGAGTGTGGGTCAAGACAGAGTTATATGGCGGTCCGTCCTTTCTACCTACCCCTGCGGAGAAGTTAGTTAGTTTTTAATGGCTTCCTTTTTTTCTAGTGCTTTTCAATTATTTAAAGTGTTGCCATGATATTTTTTGTGAAGAATATGAGCACCGGTGCTTTTATTGATACATTTTTTTGTTAAGTTTAATTTTGTACCCTGATGATGCTTAGGCTAAGCGAAACCGGTCGGTCATAAAAAATAAAATAATTTCCGTGGTCTTCAACAAATTTACTATTTAAATTTCTTCATTATATACTCGTAAATAGCCAGAGATTGAGTAATTTCAATCTGTATCAAATCACCTAACTCGCAAAAATGTTGTTACCGCATCGCTTTTTCGAAATAACATCGCTATAACATCACTGTTTACTAAACTTTTTTCACGATAACAATTACTGAAAACAATCCCTGCGGCCTGTTTGTGAAAATCTAAAAATAATGAAAACTTTGCGCATTAACAAAACCCCACCCATTGATTACAATATTACGGCCGGCGTAGTCGAGTGGTTAGACGCTCGGCTACGAATCCAGAGGTCGTCGTGCGCAAATACAATTAATTTATTTATATGTGTCACAACACAAAGGATTGGAGAGATTTAAAAAATACCACATTAAATAAATTTCATTGTTTTTTCCCTTTAGGGTATACAGAGTAGACGGTGGGTGCCAACCACTCTCTCTCTAAATCTCTCCCAAATTAATGCGTTTTTAACATGTCTCTATTTAATATGTAGCAAAAGTTGAATACAATACGAATTTAGGAAAATAAAACATTTCTTGATCCGAGCACTTAATAATAATAATAATAATATTTGGCCGATTTGTATAGCGCCGTTTTTGTGAAAAATCACCTCAAGGGCGCTGTACAGATCTTACTTTCTATCATTACATATTAATTCCTAGTTTAAGTAAAAAAATATACAGGAACATACTTACCTGGCAGGAATCAGATAGACACAATTATTAACTTAACATTATGATTATCATTTTTTTTATTTTTTTTTTTATTTTTTTTTTTTTTCCGATTTAGGGCATGGGAGCGAAATTAAAAGAATGGACTTTCTGAATTTGTCATACAGTACAGGATTTGGTTAAAATTTGCATATCTAAAGGTGATTCGTCGAGAGACAGATTATGTTGAGATTCTTTTAATGAATTTAAGGATATGAGAGTCTGAAAAGGTAAGTTTTCAGTTTGGACCGAAATTCTGTTAGGCTCTTTATACATCTTAGTTCCGGAGGAAGTTTATTCCAAGCCTTTTCGACCCCGAAACTCCTGCAGCGCGATCTCCAAACTTAGTATTTGGATTGCGTTTGGGTTCTATCAGCCTTCCGATAGCCGATGACGTTGCTGATCTAAGAGTCGACTGCCTTAGAAGAGTGTTTTCTGGAACGCACAGTACGGTGATGTACAGTGGGGCCATTTCGTTAATGGATTTAAACACCATCCAGCACAACTTGTACTGGATTCTTTTAGTGCACTTGAGCCAGTGAAGGTTCCGAAGGTGCTCTGAAATATGCGAATATTTAGATACCCTGGTGATAAGCCTTGCTGCAGCATTAAAAACTGACTTGTAACTAAAAAATGTTTATTACCTTTGTTATGTTAAACTTGTTTTAAACTGTAAAAGCCCAATGGGCGTTTTTCAAAATAAATACATAAAACATTTAAGGCATATAAGCACGTTACACAGTGGTAGATACTCCAAGTATTGCCCTGGTGAAAGACCAACATTCAGAATCGAAACGTTGCTATAAATGGCTTAAGCCGTGTTTGGTGACCAGATCTGAATAACCAGGAACTTGCAAACTTTCCTCTTCTCCAACTCCTTCCGCACCACACTACCTTCAACCTCACAACATACCCTAATTGAAGAAGCCATACTCTCACCATAGACATATAAGACACGTCATATTCATACAAATTGAACGATAAATATGGCATGCTCTGAAAGCATGAAAAGAATAGCCATACCAAGCAGAATATGTGTGTATGAATGAGATAGCTATATGAACGTCCCGCGTCACATTCTTCGCGTTACAAGCCCCCTCTTCCCTAACGAACTTACGAGCGAAGTAGCATGCGACGTACTCGTGTACTGTCGCTAGGTTGTCTTCCACACACTTATGTATTTCTGCATTCGCTATCTCACTTATTTGAATAATTGTATTAATTGAAATAATAAGTGATTTGTGTGTACTTCGCATGAAAAGAAACTCCATGACATTTGTTTTTTGTTCCCGAATGATTTTTACACTTGTCAAAAGCACATGAAGGCATTTTATCTCAGAAAAGAGCTTACAGCGATGCGTTTGTGGCAGCTGGTGACAGCTTGTTCTTCAAACGAACGTTTGTGCGAGACTAAACGCAGTAAATCTCAAGTATGCCACGTTGGCTTAGTTTCGTACAGTCACGCGCGGTGTCTTAGTAACGTATCTACATTATTTAATTCATCTAAGACTCTCACCAGCTCTAGACGGTTGGGAGTAGTCGGGACTTTGCGGTATTTTCAACAAAATATCAAATAAAAAACACCGAAAGTATAAAGATTAAAAAATCGACTGAAAAATCAAAAGAAACAGCTCTTAACCGTCTAGAGAAGAAGAGGGTTGGCAAGTACCTGGCTATTCAGATCTGGTCGTCAAACACGGCTAAAGCCATTTCAAGCAACGTTTGTATTTTGAATGGTGGTCTTTCACCAAGGCGATATTTAGAGTATCTACAACTCTGGAACGTGCCGCAAATATACTATATAGCATTGTCATATGAATTAAATGTGTTATGACACATAAATTAAGTAAAATATACTGCGCAAGCCGGGAGTCGTGGTCGAGCGTCTTACCACTCGGCCACGGAGGTGGTCGATTTGATAATATAGTACTTCATCAACAACATAGATATCCATATTTAGCACTAGGTACTAAAACTAAGAATTACTTTGCATTTTCAGAATTATTAATTGCATTATTGACTCGCCTTCTCTGTTGCAACTCATCCAGTTCAACATTCCTTGCCGTAGACTCAGAAACAATGAATCGCTATTCCTCAATCGTCACTCTACTAATAATGGAATCATTCTCCACTGTCCAGAATGTCGAGCCGTGTCGACTCAAGCCATGGTCTTGACATTTTTTGTACAAATTTAAATAATTTTCGTTATTCTTTACAACTCTCAAAACCTTGGTCAGACTATCTCAGTATCTATATAATAAAACATATGAAGGAATAATCAGAAGGAGAAAATAACAAGAAAACTTCGATTGACGGTTGAGAAAATATTACCTTTTTAAATAAGACGGATATTAGATGGAAGGAAAGAATATTGCTTCAAAAGAAAGGTTGATTGTAGATTTGTTATTTGATGAGCTCCGTGGCCGTGTGGCTCAGATCCTCGACTACGAATTCAGAGGTCGCGGGTTCGAATTCCAGCGTGTGGAAATATTTTTTCATGATTTTTTGTTAGTTTTTTCAGTTTTTTAACATTCCCAGATTTATTCTTTACGACTCTACTAAAACTTTGACTTGACCTTGGCTTTGATTTGAATGTTCTTTCTTATGTATATATATCTTGTCTTTTTTTGTCATTGCTTCATTTAATATTATGTATGTGCTGTTCTTTCTCTTTTGCCATTTAACCATTTCGTATTTTTTTGTAATTGGACTTTAGTCCGTTAGTTTATAAAAAAATAAATAAATTAAACTTTGAACGAATCAATCTGCACTCTCCCACTTACCCGTATGATTGTTGAAACTTGCGTCAATCATTTTACTAAAAAATATTCAATTTTTTCGCCATCATTCCACATAGTGCAAATACTTTTGGAAGCACTCAAAAATATATGTTTTTTAAGCATTTCAGCGGAGGTTTACGCAGAGCGGCAGCGTAGGCAGTTACTCTGCGCTTTCGTTCTGATGACAGCTGTCACTTTGACAGATGGTAGTGACAGGCCAATAGCCACGTGACACGACAGGCATTAGCGCGATAAAAACACGGATTAATAAAATTAATCGCCCGATTTAAAAACCTACCCGACATCAGTCTCGCTTCAAATACCACTTCGGTCAAAATATTTTTTTTATTGATCGAAATTAAATTAATTTATATATTAACCTACCACCGGGCGCGCGGCCGCACTGTGTGCGGTAAGTCCACCATTTTGCAGTTTTCGAGGAGAACCAATAGACGAAATGTCTTGGGACTTTAGGTAATCTCTGTTCATTAAATTTCCGCTTTACGCACACTATCTGCACTCGTCTCACCATCACCAGTCAATTAAAATCTTGTTAGAAAGTGCAGCAAACTAGTAGCATCACAGGCGCGACATTATTCCGTATTTGAAATGGGAAATTTTGAAAGTATGTTGCCTATTGTATGCGAACGATGCGGTGCTGATTGCTGACAGTATGGAAGATCTACAGTTTCTTTGTCTAGGATGAACCAAGTATGTATGCAAAATGAGTTGATGATGAATGTAAGTACGTCCAAAGTCATGGTGTTTGAAAGAGAGAGTACGAGAACAGCGTGCAATATAGTTGTGAATGATGAATACTTGGAGCAAGTGGATGAGTTTGTGTATTTAGGAAGTATGTTCTAGAGAGAAGGAAAGGTTGATAATGATATTGAAAGAAGGGTGAATGCAGGAATCTCCATTGATGGAGGACTGAACGCTGTTAGCGCAAATAAGAAATTGTTCAAAGAAGCGAAGCTAGCAGTCCACAATGGAGTGCTTATACCAACCCTGATGTATGGCAGTGAGGCATGGAACTGGCAGAGGAAGGATGAAAGTAGACTGAATGCTGTGGAAATGAAACCTTTGAGACGTATGTGCGGTAAAATCATGTATGACTGTAATAAAATGTGGATATCCGGAAAGAATGCAAGGCTGATGTGAGCGTAATGAATAGGATCAAGAAAGGGACGCTTAGATGGTTTGGGCATGTAGAGCGAATGAACGAAGAAAGGAGTGTGAAAAGAATATATGATGCGAAAGTGAATGGAAGAAGAAGTCGAGGACGCCCGAGAAAGACATGGCACGATCAAGTAAATCAAATACTTGAATCGGGTCATGTGAAGAGTCAGAATAACAGCAGAGTATGTATGAGACGATGTATGAATGGAAATGAAGCAAAGAGTGTATGCCAAGACAGAGTTGTATGGCGGTCCGTCCTCTCTGCCTATCCCTGCGGGGAAACGGCGTGATGGGTAGTTAGTTGAAATGGGTGGATTAAAGCAACTATGTTCTTGGCAATTCAAGCTACATTCCGTGATTTTTCACGGGTAACAACCAGTTGTAACATATTTTTTAGTATGAGGATGAACCACCTTTGCGTTTAATTCACTAATCGATTAAACATACCTTATAAGTACCTTCGTCTATTTGTCACCCGCCTGTATTTGTATGGGCACCTGTACACACGAAGTTTATTTGCTGTCAAACCTATTCAAACTTAATTATATTAATGTTGAACAAACAACAGAAAGAACTAAAATCGTTACAAAAAGCTTTTTTCTGAAAGCTTTCCTAGCGTTACAATTCGTACCTAAATACTCGTATATATATTTTTTAAATTTTCACCATGAAGACACAAAAGGGTTTATATTTCCTCGCTCCCCGACACTCTACACTGGAATATAGCCAGAAGTTACCAATGGGGGATGTTTTATGACACATGGGCTTAATGAAAAATTAGGAACACAAATATTCCGTGATTGGTGTCTAACTAACTAACCATCACACCGTTTCTCTGCAGAAGTAGGCAGAGAGAAGGGACTGCCATATAACTCTGTCTCGGCACACACTCCTTGCTTTATTCACATTCATACATCGTCTCATACATACTCTTCTGTTATTCTGACTCTTCACAGGACCCGACTCAAGTATGTGATTCACTTGATCGTTCCACGTCTTCCTCGGGTAGGTGTCTACAAAAAACACACGAAATTCCAAATAGGTGAGACAGTGTTATTTTTTAATTACAAATAATTTTAAAACACAACGGTTTATTTCCCATGAATGAATCATTAAAAAGCAATAATATAATAATTGCTCTCAATCGCATAGACCCAAAGTGACTATGGCATCCCCAATTGGGGTATGCTGTGAGAAAGAAGAGAAGGGAATGGGAAAGAGAAAGGTGGAGAGGTACCTGATTTTAAATGTGATCACCAAACACGGCTATCGTTATTTCAAGCAACGTTTCGATTCTGAATGGTGGTCTTTCACCAGGGCGATACTTAGAATATCTACCACTCTGGAACGTGCCGTAAATATATTTGATATGAATTCAATGTGAAATAGAACATTTTCATTAAATAAAGTTATTTGCTCACGCCGAGCTTGAACCCGCGACCCTTGGATTTGTAGTCGAGTAGCCTCTTATCACTCGACCGTGTTACCTACCATAGACTGCCCCCGACCCGAAGATAACATGAATCCGGCTCTGCATCTTATCTAGCCGTGTCAACGACACCGAATACGCTATCATCTACAATGGACCCGGAGGTGGACTGCACATGACTCCAGCAACGATATCACTTATAAAAGGGACCGCAAGATCCCACAAGACGTTAATCTACGACCTTCAGTTAAAGAGACTACGTGTCTAGTTTGTTGTTAGATTCTCCATTTGAAAATTGTAATTAATACTCACTTGTACTGTTTTTCTACTTTAAATAAATATTGTGTTTCCATCAACGCATTAATTTTATTAAAAACTAATAAAAGTTAACTACCGCGGATGCAGGCTCTATCCAACTGCTCCTAACCGTTAGGGGCCAGTGGGACTGACATCCCCAATATTGTGAGGCTGAAGTAAGTGTGGAAGGGAAGTAGATGGGAAAGAGGAAGGTGGGGGGGGGATACTTGGCTTTTCAGATGTGATCACCTAACACGGCTAAAGCTATATCAAGCATCGTTTTGATTCTGAATGGTGGTGTTTCACCAGCATGATACTGAGAGTACCCCCCAGTATGGAAAATAAATAAAAACATGTATAAAGTTTTCATTACTTAATTCAACTTTCCTCTCAATATACTCCTCCATGCGGAGGTTGGGCATCATTTTATTCCCCTAACTATCACAACCTTAGAGTATATAGAATGGTATCTACTTAAGGCAGTGGAGTCAGTTTTTGATGATTTTTTCCTGACTCGGCGGACCCAGGCGCGGCTAAGATTAAGGCTAGGGTATTTATACATGCATTCATAGCACATATCGACATAATGTTTTTGTTTATTCGTAAAACCACTTTTTTACAGTATTGATATCAACAAAAATATAGCATCTAACCAAAAAAACCGTTTAGTTGTGTCAAGTTCAGTGGCATGATAAAAAATGTGTCACCCAGGAGCCCAAGATCATTGTGACAGTAAGTAGAAGCGGATTATTATATCTGTTGTCTCTTTCTTTTCATGGTAGATGACGTAAGAACCCGGAGAAAGTGATTTATCGCAAGTTTGTATCGGCTGGGTAAAAATAATTAGCTCTCTCTCCATACATTGTTTCTCCAAGGTCACAACCTTAGAGTATATAGAGTGGAATCTACCCAAGGCAGTGTAGTCAGTTTTTGATGATTTTTACCTTGCTTACATTGTTTTTCCAAGATCCCAACGATGTGATAAATACCCAAAGGTGTCAAAAACAGAAATATTTAAATTAATTCGCAACTTTTTGCGATCTTTTAATATAATGGAATGTTTCCGTGTTTTCTGGATCATTGAAGAAAAATATGAATACATTAATTGTGCTGATAATTACATTTTAGATACACAAGTAAACAAAAACAATAACCAACTTTGTTTGCGAGGATAATTAAAAATAAATCCCTTTAAGCCCCGAGAGCTGGGGCCGTCAGATTAAAAAATAATCCGCCCGAAACGGAAAGGTTTATTTTTATTTTTAAATGCGTAACTTAACACGATCATTGCTAACTAAAATTCGTACACATTAATTATATTATACACGTGCGAGCTCTGGACCAATTTTAAGAAGAGTAGCATGGAAAGGCTTAGGGTCCAGTACAACAACGCCTACCGCATGATGTTCAGTCTTCCCAGGCACTGCAGTGCTTCCGGTATGTTCACCGAGGGGCGAGTTTCAGGATTTGCAGCCCTTACGAGAACCAGGGTAGCAGGAATGCGGGAAAGGATTGACAACTCTACCGACGATCTTAACCGCTCGAACACGGAGGTCGTCACATCGGTGGAAACATAAACACATATTTAACAAAGTTATTATTACAATAATATAGATTTTTAAAAAGGATATATCGACAAACTGCTATCAAAGATTTTAACCCTTTACCGCATACTGTTCCAAATTTGGAACATAAGAATGCAATCATCAATAAGGGGCTATGTGAGCCATTTATGATTTTTCACAAAAACGGCGCTATACAAATTATCCAAATATCATTAATATATGTATTTTATTTTCAGTTAATTCTTTACTGTGAGCTCTGCATTATCATAAATCGAACAGTGCTGCCAGTTACGAGCTTTTTAGTAACTATAGTCGCGTCAGTAAGTTATCATTTCGGCCATTTCGTGAACGAGCGTGCTTGTGATTGTTCAGTTTGTGAATTATTTTGTAATATTTCAGAAGTAATAATAAATATTAAGATTTTTTTTTTGTATTCCTTGGTGTGGTTGATATACATTTAATGCATAGTGTGTCAAATTTGGGAATATTGTATGTATTCGCCATATTGCAAGTAGTGCCAAATATGAAAAAAAAAAAAAAAACATTTACAAATATTAAATATTTTGCGATTCTTTAAAAAAAAGTTTTTTTTTATTTTTACATGTTTCTAAATAAATTTAAATACATTTCCGAACAAATATATATTTTCCTGGAACGATTAAGAAATCCATGCGGTAAAGGGTTAACCGTACTATATTTTATATATTATATGATGTACTATATATTATTCTCATGTGATTTATAAAAAAAATTAAATAATAGACTCGAGAGGCAAAAGGAAAAATGTTTGTTATCATTTCCAATCATTTTCATATAGTAATTAAGTGAAAATTATCTCCCCTGTGAGTACGTGCGACCGTACGAGTGTGAAATTTTCAAATTCGGGACAGATATTAATTAAAATGATCTAATTAAAAATAACATTTTCAAATCCCTACCTACCTAATAAAGTTCCTTATCCTATATTTAAAATGGGTGGATTAAATTTGCTTATATTTTTTCTTGGCAAGTCAAGTTAATAATTAAAACCTAGTAAATATATTTTTTCATTTCATTCAAATTGAATTCCGGATGAAGCCAACCTCGACTCTCAAGATTAAGTTTGTTCTTCTAATTTGAGGGATAATTAATTATTATATTAAGAATTTTATTTATTTATTTTAATACAATAAACTCGCATCATTTTAACGAACGCGAATATATTATTTAAAATAATGAATTATCATTTTCATCCTTACGGATCAACTCCTGTTGAAAAAAATACGTTTAATAATGTAAAAAAGGAATATCGATTCATACACTTCTATTTTTTGACGGCCTCCATGGACAAGTGGTAAGACGCTCGACTACAAATCCAAGGGTCGCGGGTTCAAACCCGGCGTGCGCCATTAACTTTTATTTTATCAATATGTGTCATAACACATTTGATTCATATAAAAAGAATAAAATGTACATTTGCGACACGTTCCAGAGTGGTAGATACTCTAAGTATCGCTCTGGTGAAAGACCACCATTCAGAATCGAAACGTTGCTTGAAATGGCTCTAGCCATGTTTGGTGACCAGATCTGAATAGTCAGGTACTTTCCAACCGTCCTCTTCCCAATCTCCTTTCCCTCCCACTACCTTAAGCCTCACAACATACCCTATTTGGGGATGCCATAGTCTCACTGGCTCTAGACAATTGGGAGCAGTTGAGACTCTTGTGCGGTATTCATATAAAAAATAATAGCAATTCAGAGAAATCATAAAACTAACTGAAATGGGAGATTTCTCAGCAGTATACGCAAATTTCTTGTGTGCTCTATCCCATACCAAGGCAAAATAGACTTGTGCCCTGTTTCAATACAAAACATCTGCATAGAACATCAACGCAATACCCAATGCGCAGCAGCAAACTACTAACATTCAGTAGTGCCCCACTAACATAGAAGAAAGATGAAGAGTATCAGTGTTTGCTGGGCGATTATTTCTATTTTCAAAAAGTCTCAACAAATGGCAGTAATTAATTGCAAAATTACACTTGCAAAACGTATCAACAGATGCCAGAAATTAATTGTAGAATAACACTTGCAAAACGTGTCAACAGATGGCAGTAATTAAATGCATATTTGCCTCTAAAATATGAACTCCACTGTCCTAATTTGAAGTATTATTTTTAAGAAGTAATTTGTCTAAAAACAAGTTGGATCACAAGCCTCATAATTGAATAACCGTCCCTGATAAACGCTATAAAAAATTGAACTGTGTTTTTTTAAACACGCTCAAAAACCGAAATGTTAATTACATGATTACACAATAAATTAAGCCCTACAAAACTTGTTGTTGGATCCGAAGCTGCCATAAACCACCGAATGTGTTTTCAGCTTTAGATGAATTTAGAAAATAGTGGAATGTAAACGATAAACTATATTACTTGATAGAAGTGACTAATTATGGATGTGGAAAGATAATGGAATGAAAGGAAAAATGGGAAACCATTCACTCACCAATGAAGTTGAAGTTATAAGTTCTTGAAATTATTTCTGACGAACACGATAATACTACACTGATTTAAGTCTTCTTAATTCACAAAACCACATTTATTTATATTAAGAACAACAAAACTGACAATTAAGCGAAAAACCAAAAAGCAACACGTTTTTTCACATCAAAATTCTTCTGTTTTTGATTGTCGATTGTTTCGAACACAGTGTTGTTGAATACAGAAATCGAATATTCCAAAATGGTTGGAAAGGTATGAACTATATGAAAAACATGAAGGTAAGAACCTAAAAATTTTCATTTGATATCATCTGGTTTCATGTTGTAGTAATAATAGTCAATATATTGTAACTAAACTAACTACCTTACCATCACGCCGCTTTTTTCCGCTGGGGCAAGCAGAGGGGACGGTCTGCCATACAACTCTGTATTGGCACACACTCCTTGCTTCATTCACATTCATACATACTCTTCTGTTATTCTGACTCTTCGCATGAACCGATTCAAGTATTTGATTTACATGATCGTGCCGTATCTTCCTCGGGTGACCTCGACTTCTTCTTTCATTCACTTTCGTATCATATATTCTTTTCACACTCTTTTCGTCATTCGCTATACTCATACATGCCCAAACCATCTAAGCGTCCCTATCTCGATCCTATTCATTACACTTACATTCTTTCCGGATGTCATAAAAAATAGGTTTTTGAATTAAAGAGTAATAATAATAATAATATTTGGATGATTTGTATGGCGCCGTTTTTGTGAATAATCATCTCAAGGGCGCTGTACAGATCTTATTTTCTATTATTACATACTAATTCCTAGTTTTAATAAGAAAATATCAGATCGACACACTTATTAACTTAAAATTATAATTATGTTTTTTTTTTAGATTTAGGGCATGGGACGGAAATAAAAAAATTGACTTTCTGAATTTGTCGTACAGTACGGGATTTTATTAAAATTGGTATATCTGAAGGTGATTTGTCGAGAGACAGATAATGTTGAATGAATTTAAGGATATGAGAGTCTGAAAAGGTAAGTTTTCAGTTTGAACTGAAATTTACTAATTTATAAATAATTTTATGTAGATAATTAATCAATCTATGAAAAGCCAAAAGGAATACCTATATCCTCGGAAGAATGATTCTCTTGTCAATTAGTATTCCTAATTTACCCGAGTAGAAAATAATTAATGATTTGTTGACTTATGTTACTTGATTCGCATGTTGGTACTTAGGTAACCACTCTCCTAGGGCCAATAATCCCTAAATATCTCGGTAAAAGCACAAACTATTGCGGAAAAAACTTTTATAGAACTGTTTTGTATGGAAACATTTTGTAAAGACGGAAACGGTGTAACCAAAAGTGTGTTTTTTCTGGTGCCCGGGATATCAGATAAAATCTTGAGGCAGTTTTCTTATTAAAAGTCTAAAAACCGTTCACAAACAGCCAAGCAGAATGGTGAAAACCTATATCTTCGTCACAGAAATTGAAAATTGCCTAAATGTGCTTTTGCAGAACCACTTTCC
Organism: Drusus annulatus; assembly: GCA_022651775.1. Classification (NCBI taxonomy): domain Eukaryota; kingdom Metazoa; phylum Arthropoda; class Insecta; order Trichoptera; family Limnephilidae; genus Drusus; species Drusus annulatus. The sequence continues at coordinate 983,215 of JAGWCC010000058.1, forward strand.
TTTTTTCAAGAAAATTACGCAACGCAAATAGCATTTTTTGGGAAATCTAATATTAACATTTATGGTGGGCAAACACAGGGTAGGATAATATGACTTTAACGGGGTTAGCACACCTAGTAAAATTCATCACAAATCTACATTTGAGCATCTGTTGAATACATCGATTACTAGTATGGATTTCGAGAGAATTCTTTATTCTAAAAGTTTTGTTATAATCCGTAAGATGGCTACCACGAGTTAGGATTTGGGGGCGTGGCTTCTTCCGACCAGATTTTTTCGGCGAGTTTCGGCAAATCATCCGAGCGACACCCGAAACATAACATAGAAAACAACACATTTTGAGTTGGAAGTTGGAAGTAATACCACGGCTAACAAACTTCTATTCAGCGCGGTATGAATTGAATGAACGCGGTGGCGGCTTTCTTTGTCTTGTTTATGACATTATTCGACTGTTTCGAAAGTTGTGTTTTTTTTCTTATACCTGGGCGCATTGAGATATCGATATTATTTGGACGTTATATCAGTAAAGCGACCTCGTTATAATCCCATACGATTGTATGAAAATAAGCCCGAACCAATATAGCATTAAGTAATTGCTCATTATAGTGACCTCGCTATTACCGTGATCGTTATAACAAAAATAAAATAAAAAACAACAAAATACGACAATTATTATTATTATTTTAGTAATGATTTGAACTAAGTGAAAATAGTAATAATTTGCAAAATTTGTAAAATACATGCTTGCGCCCTTGAGGTGATTTTCCCACAAAAACGGCGCTATAAAAGTTATCCATTTACTATTATTATTATTATTTATACCAAAAAAAAAATTGAACCATAATGAACTTTCCATTATTAATGACCCAACACTGACTTTGTTTTCGGTTAATTGCGTTGCATTACTAATTTTATTCAATTTTCCGTAAATAGTTTTAAAACAGGAAGGTGCTGAGTACTACGTAGATTTCTTTTTACTAAAATATGTACATTATTTTCGAAGATATAGCGATTTAAAACTAATTTAAAATATTCGCAACCCATGGCGCGGGGCCTTTATTTTCGCCCGGAGCCAGCGTACAAAATAGCCGCTCGAAATGTGTTCATTGACTGATAGGTACATAGGAGTATAGTGTGTTTGCGGGATGTTTCTATAGTTGTATCGGACGTGATTTCCGTCAGTTTATGATTTCCGCGGATACAACGACATGTTCAATAAATCACAGAAAAATAATAATAGTAATCTACGTCGCCGCTACCCGCGGGGCTAATTGATCATTTATGTTTCTTGTATTTAAATAATTTTCTGCAGATACAACGAAAGATGCTAATAAATTTCACGATCTTTCCGTATCTATTTCACATGAATCTGTAAAACTAAAGTTAATAATAGTATATACCGTATGATTGTTTACTTACTGTATTATTTTTGTACTTTTGATAAATAAACATACCGGGCGAGCGGTAGACACCAATGACCGAAAAATGCCACCGACCATAAAAATTTACCGTAATGGGCATTCGGGGCACCTAAGGGCTTAGATAAGCTACAAGGGTACCGCGAGAAGTGTTAGGATTTGGGGGCGGGGCAATTTCCGATGTCACACGATTATTTCCGACCATCCGAGCGACACCCGAAACATAAGATAACAGGCAATATCTAAGCGTCTTGATAAAATAAATAAAATATAATTTAAAAATTGAACCAAAATGAGCTTTTCATTATTAATGACCCAGCACTGACAGCACTGACACTGACTTGTTTTCGGTTAATTGAGTTGCATTACTAATTTTATTTGATTTTAGGTAAATAATTTTAAAACAGGGGTGTGCTGAGTACTACGTAGAAATTTTTATTAAAATATGTACATTATTTTCGAAGATATAACGATTTAAAACTAATTCAAAAGGTTTGAACGCGATGGCGCGGGACCTTTATTTTCGCCCGCAGCCAGCGTTGCGACAGCGTACAAAATAGCCGCTCGAAATTCGACTGATAGGTATTTACTCGTAAAGTGTATTTGCGGGATTTTTTTATATGCTGTATTTGGACCGCCTCCTTGGTCGAGTGGTAAGACGGTCGACTACGAATCCAAAGGTCGCAAGTTCAAACCCGGCGTGCGCCAATAACTTTTATTTAATTAATATGTGTCATAACACATTTAATTCATATTAAAATAATAAAAAGTATATTTGCGGCGCGTTACAGAGTGTTAGATACTTTAAGTATCATCGCCCTGGTGAAAGACCACTATTCAGAATCGGAACATTGCTTAATAATAATAATATTTGGATGATTTGTATAGCGCCGTTTTTGTGAAAAATCACCTCAAGGACGCTGTACAGATCTTATGTTCTATTATTAGATAATATTTCCTAGTTCAAATAAGGAAATATACAGGAACATACTAACCTGGCAGGTTCCATCAGATAGACACACTTATTAACTTAAAATTACTAGATCTGAATAGCCAGGTACTTCCCAACTTTCTTTTTCCCCATCTCCTTCCCCTCCCCATTATCTTCAGCCTCACAACATACCCCGGTTGGGAGCAGTGGAGACTCTTGTGCGGTATTCACAAAAAAATATTTTAAAAATGTTTTGAAGTGGTAGATCCACTCAGTATCGCCCGATACGAAAAAAATGTTTAATTTTAACAAATGTATGCTTGAGTATTGAAAAAGGCATGCAGATATAATAAATCTGCATGCAATAATATTATATGGTTTGCAGAGACGATCATAAATCAATATTGGATATTTTTACAAATTCCTCGTAAAATTCACTCGAAGGGATTTATACCTGTGAGTAGATTTTAAAGAAATGGAATATCTTTTTTCAACTGCATTTTTAATTCTTTAATTTAAAATACCCTCTGTTGTCAGAAAAGAACATAACCCGAAGGTAAGAAAACATGCTAGATAATAAGTTCAAAGTTTCGCTACATTTTTAATATGGGCGCCACCTTACGGTAAGATTTAGACAAAAATCATTAAACCCTAATTACTACAAAACAAAGCAATTTAAAATTATTTTGAAAATACCAATAATTAATTAAAAATAAACGCATAAATCTCTCAGTGATAGTTTTTTTTCTTTTTTAACTAATACTTTCGCAATCGATTCTCAAAAAAACAATAAATGTAGTGTTTATAAAATAAGGAAATGACCCCCTATTTCAAACAAAAAATTGTAAATATATGACTGTCAAAAAAAAGCAAAATGTTTAAGGTATTTTTTGAACACACTAACACTTAAAAAAAAACAAAGTCATAGTATACATATAGCGGACCCAAATAAGGCCAATTTCTGATTTGTATTTGGTAAATACTAAGCTTACGTAAATAAAAAAAATATATACATAAATATGTATGTCGTTAAAATATAATCTTTTTCATATTGTGTAAAAATATCACTATAATTTCGTAAATTAAAACAGTGTCTACTCCTATGTTAGCATTATCAGCCGTTTTGGATTAGTGGTTTGTTTTTTGACAACTGGAAAGGTTAGTCACGTTTTTGTGTGTTCTTCGATTTTTTACTTTTTGAAAAAATGGATCAAAGAATCAAATCAGAATAAATTTCCCCACAACTCCAGGACGCTCATCGTCATTTAAATCTTCTCGGCCTTCTGTAAAGCGCTTGTACCACTTATAAACACATTTTGAGACAAATTAGACTCGCCGAATGCCACAGTAAACATTTTAAGTGCGTTGGAGCACTTTATTCCATTTTTAACGCAAAATTTAATACATTGATCCATTTTTTCTAAAGTAAAAAATCGAAGAACACACAAAAGCGTGACTAACCTTTCCAGTTGTCAAAAACAAACCACTAATCCAAAATGGCTGATAATGCTAACATATAATAAACATATGTGCACCAACATAACAAAAAAGAATATCGATAATCGAATGTACACAGCCCGCGAAAATTCAAAATTCACCTTTTCTTTTGAACAGGCCTCGTATATATGAACAGTTTTTTACAAGAAAGCTTATAATATGATAAACATATGTTTACCAACATAACAACAACAAAAAAAATCGATAATCGAACGTACACAGCCCGCGAAAGTTCAAAATTCACCTTTTCTTTTGAAAAGGCCTCGTATATATATTTACATATATATACATTTATGATTCAAAGAATTGTCCATGGCTGGCTACTACTTTAACCCATCTTTTGGACAGCGTACAAATCCCGCGTTGAAAAAACTGATCATCTTTTGAAACGATTCAACGTTTCCAAGTATGTCTTGATTACTTTCGCAACATAGGGTCGAGTATTGTCAATTGAAACCTTTCGCAACTGACGAAAATTCAGGTCGTAAATTGACAATTTCAATCGAGAATAATTTTATGATGCAAACACAAATCGACTAATTTTTCTATTCAATTATGTTGACGGATGCCTAAGTTTATTGCATGACGTCACGACTATGATCTATTTATTTCGACCGCTACTTACCGCTAAAGCCATCTATAGGAAAACGGTGGAAGCAAAGTTACATACCTAATATGTTGCCTGCTCAAAATAATAACAATAATAAAATATGGATAATTTATTAGCGCCATTTTTGTTTAAGATCACCTCAAGGGCGCTGTTTGTGCGCAATCTTCTTATGTTTATTGGCAAACCTTAGTTGGCTCCTGTTTTATTATTATTTTGTCTTACTTCGTTTTCCATGTGTTCTGTTCTCATTGCTTTTTAAATTTACCAGTAGAACCGCTTTGTCAAATAATTTTCATCTCTTTCAGGTTCGTATTATTTGACACCACTATTGCTTCATTCTCACTTTTAAATTATGATGTTTCTATGAATAGCTGTTATCTGTTCCCTGTTTCTTTGTTATATTTTAGCAATATCTAACCTACATCTTGCACTTATATTGCATAATGAACTAGGATATATATATACTGGATGATTATTTGAAACTTTATTTTATCATATATAATATAAAGAAAAAGCACTGAGTTATTTTAAGAATTTGACAACTTCAATAGGTTAACAAAATCTTTATTTTAAAAGTTTATCCACGTAGAGCAAACTTGATTAGAATTATCAAAAAACTGTACTCAATAAATTGAATGTTTTTTATTAAAATACTCCTTACGCGGAATCGCTTGAAGATTAGGGCGAGAAAGAGGTGATAATTGATATGATGAAATTGAACAATCATTGAAAAATTCTTCATTAGAAAAGCGTAGGAAAGACTTTGATCTAATTTGCATTTTCAAAATTATTAATTTGTATTATTGACCCTCTCTATTCTCGCTATTCTTCAATCATTACTCTATTAAGTATGGGTATCATTCTCCACTGTCCAGAATGTCGAGACTTGTTGACTCAAGCCATGGTCTTGAAATTTTTGGTACCAGTCTAAATTATTTTTGTCATTATTTACGACTCTACCAAAACTTTGACTTGACCTTGGCTTTGATTTGAATGTTCTTCATAATGTATATTTTGTCCTATTTTCGTCATTGCTTCATTAAAATATTGTGTATGTACTGTTCTTTCTCTGTTGCTCTTTTTTCCATTTCAGAGTAATAGCTATAAGGAGCAAATTTGGTTGGTCTCTTCGCGCTCGTTATAACCAAGTTCGACTATATATATATAATTTGTGTTACCCAGAATCTCTGAAAGTTTTTCACCGTTTACAAACAAATAATAACGTGTATTTTTTCTTTTGTAAATGAATCACCCTATTCCAACCTCACATTTACATACATAGTGGTAATATGATTGTTCGATCCAGAAATCGCGAATCGGTTTCTGGAAAGACTTGAAATGAATTAAGTGGACTGTAAACGATGATCTACTTGGTGAATGATTCGAATAATCTGAGGAAAACAATGGTAAAAGGATTACGCCATTTTGCTCACCTGGTTTGGATGTCTGCTAGGAGCGGCCAACTTCTCTGTCCGGTCGTTGAATGTCAAGTGGGAACCTCCCTGTCCGGGCGATGGTTTGAAGAGACTGAGACCGGTGTCAACAGTTCGGACGACCCGATTTGAGAGTGGGGGTCAAGTCACAGGCTGATTAATGCATGTTTATACAGCCATGCAAATAGTGCAAGACAGGGTCGCAAAATGACGTGTAGAAAGTAGGTAGGAACGGGGTAGTAGTGAACATCAGATTTGGACCCATCAAAGTGCTGATTTTAGGATCCAACAATGATAATAAATAATAATCCTAAATAAAGCCTCAACACATGCCCCCATTGGTGATGCCATAGTCTCGCTGGCTCCAGACGGTTGGGAGCAGTTGGGACTCTTGTGCGGTATTCACTTTAAAAAAACATGTTGATAATATTTTTTATAAAAAATAAATAAAATAGGTTGAAAAAAAAATAGAATTTATCATTTACTTTTCTACGCAATATTTTCTATTGCCAAAGCTCCAATAAAAAGTCTTGATTTGCGACTTTATTCCACCGCCACATTTTTTTTTACCTCGCGGAAAAGGTAGAAACAGAATTTCAAATTACTTCAATTTTTCTTTTCTGCAGATGGCAGTAATATTTTTGCGGTAAGTAATTCTCTTTTTTGTGAGAAATTTCTATCTTACAACTAAATTAATTTAGAGGGTGGCTTCCGTAAAGGTCAAGAAGACGTTGAAAGACGCCATCGCCAAAATATGTAATATTATAAAATGGAAAATGCTGGTTTTTTAATTAAAAAGTGTGTGATTGCTTTTTTTTCTTCTCTCTGTCTTTTTATATTTTTTTAACAGTGATTTGAAAAAAAAAAGTTAGATAATTAAATTATGATCAGGTGTCAAGCATATTCGACTGGTCGGTAGCTGAGTGGACAAACGCGTCGGATTCCCACCCGGGCGTCGTGCGTTCAATTCCTCTGCTGGCTAAGTCCTCTTTAATTGCACAAGCATCATTTTCCGCTTTTTTTTTTAAATATGGTCAGGTTATTCGTAACCCGGGAATGTTTCTCTTTAAAAAAATGATAAAAACAGCATGACCACATAACAGCATTTATTTAATTGACTAGCAGATAAAAACCCGCTCCCGCGGGTTTTTGCCACTAAACCCTGCGAGCAGCTTTTGGTTGGGCTGCGCCCAATTCAAGTGTTGGCGACCATTTATAAGGTTTAGCCCTATTGTAAGACAATAACAATTACAACAGTAACTACTGCCAATGCACGGTATAGCATGCTTACTTCAAATATTTAAGCATATAAAAAAAATATTCTTGTAATTAATATTCTAAATGTATTATTTTGAACACCGCAGACAATGAGAGGAACACCCTTCACTCCAACATAAATCTCGTTCATCCATGACAACGCAAAGAATAAATTGTGTTTTATTAGTAATTAATGAAAGAGAAAATGCTTTCTCTCTCTCCCATAGAATTTAATAATTCAACAGGAAAATGAAGTTGCTCATTATCATTTAAATCTTCTTGTTCATTAATGATGATATCAACAGAATGAAAAGTGTTCATTGGTCCTTCTAATCGTTAAAGTACATCCTAATTAATTGCACGAACATACAATGTGGTTCGGTGAGTCTTTCATAAAGCACCAGCATCTGTATGCCTGTCGCCGTATATACATTGAATCATATTGACATTGGAAAAAATCTCAGATGATTCTGATGTTCCTTCTACAGGAGGAACTTTACCATCTCCTAAGGCCAAAAGCAATTAATTGTCATCGTGGGGCACGTCGACACACCGGAAGTATGTGTCGAAAGTCCCCGCCAAAAGACTAAATCATTTCCAATTATATCGCGTATAGTACGGTTACTTCTAAAGCAACACCTGGAGCCATCGGTGCTTCATCCCATATAATATTATCTGCTTCTGTTATAATTTTGGGATTCTTTGATGTCACCTTACATGTTGTATTATCCTGTAAATTGAGGGGTAAATTAAAAGCGGTATGACACGTTACGCCACCCGGTAGCAAAAGAGCTGCAATACCTGTCCAAGCGACTGATTAAACTGTTTTACCTTAACCTCTTAGGGTGTGAATCAATGTTTCGTAAAGGAACGTTTGACCTATTCCCCCGAGACCATCGATAAAGAAACATTTATTGTCGTCATTTTCACCCGAAAAAAACTTATTTAAAATAGAATCGTAAGCTTGACGTTGTTCATCGTTCAGTTTTGCAGCCATCAGTTCACCTAAAGTGTTCTCGGAAATTACAGTAAAATCAGTTACTTGTCCGAAACTGCAACTTTCACAGGGTTCAGGTAAGCCCTGCATTCCGCAAGATGAATTCTTCTTCATAAGCATACCCTGTTTGTTTAAAAGACAAAAAAAAAATAGCTATTTCTTTAACATCATGATAGAAAAAATCTTCCTACATGCATTTTTTTAAATCGTTCCACAAATGTAACGGATCTGAAGGCATACATTGTATTAATTTTAAAACAAATAGATGTCTGAGAGGTTTAGGCATCAAATACGACATTCTCCTATATCGACAATTAGCTTCATTTAACTCGCCGCATCAGTTCGCAAAGATTCAAAGGATGTAGCTCCAGGCACTTTAGAAGGATTAGTCTTAAATGATAAAGTTCTATATTTCTTGGAGAAATCGAAGGTAATCGTCCAATAACTTTTTACCTCCCCGCTGTCGTTTTGTCCACTTTTGTCATCTGAAAACATAAACTTATTTGGTACGTCTTGATATAGAAAAGAGCGTCCCTCTACATGTTGGTTATTCAATTGGAACCACGCTGTTAAAGAGGTGTTTCTTGTAGATGCTTCCCTGAGAGCTTCTTCTTCCGTCCTTCTACAAAGTAAACAGACTGACTATCGGGTAAATGTAGAGCTAAAAGTAAAATTGAGTGAGATTGATCATGTAAAGAATTCTCCATGCAGTTTCTAGGGTGCTTAGATATCGACAATTGATGTATTGCTTAATTTCATCATATTGGATAACCACATTCTCTTCTAAGTTTTCAGCTTTTTCCATCCTATCACAATCTATATGTATATATCGTGTATGGGTATAGGTTCTCGGAGTTTAAGATTATTCTTTAGAATCCAACAAATTTTAAATCTAACCTCGAATGTCATAACTGTTTTAAAAACATATTAAAAATATGTCGTTATTATACTAAAGGGTATGTAGTAAGGTAATAAACTGATTTAAAACAGCAACAAACACAACCCGCAAACAATGTAGTGATACAAATAATAGCACACTGTCCTTTAAAACGTTTGTTTTCCACCTGCTTTCGTTTTTAACATATTTATTGATAAGAACCAGTAAACTGTCAGAATGGGTATCGACGCCATTGCGTTTTATTGTTGAGTGGAGATAAAGAAGATTCCTTCTTTATCTGAAGTTGCAGCGTTAGTTACTGGTTTAGTCGCGACACTCACCAAAAGAAACATAGTGAATATATCGTAAGCAGACGTAATCGGAAGAAAATTTGAAACTTTTGTATATATGACCAATTTGGGCCGCGGGACGTGTAGTTTTAACACGCATAAATACTGGTTTAGTCGCGACACTCACCAAAAGAAACATAGTGAATATATCGTAAGCAGACGTAATCGGAAGAAAATTTGAAATTTTTGTATATATGACCAATATTTTATCGGACGGTCGCGTTTGATCTTGACGGTGTGTAGATATAAAGCACGCTAGAATCAGTTTTAGTAACCACACTCAACAAAAGAAACATAGTGAGCATATCGTATCGCAGACGTAATCGGAAGAAAATTTCAAACTTTTGTATGCGTCGGCAATATTTTATCGGACGTGTGCAGAAGATTTCTTAACGTAATAATACTATCAGATATGTGTCATTACACATTAATTTCATAAAAAATAATAAAAAAGTATATTTGCGGCACGTTCCAGAGTGGTTGATACTCTAAGTATCGCCCTGGTGAAAGACCACCATTCAGAATCGAAACGTTGCTTGAAATGGCTTTAGCTGTGTTTGGTGAGAGTCCAAATCTGAATAGCCAGGTACTTCCCAACCTTCAACTTCCCCATCTCCTTCCCCTCCCCACTACCTTCAGCCTCACAACATACCCTATTTGGGGATGCCATAGTCTCACTGGCTCTAGAGGGTTGGGAGCAGTTGAGACTCTTGTGCGGTATTCATATTTTAAAAAAATGACTGCTTTAAATAATGAATAAAGTCTGAATATCCCTTTAAAAAATTGTAGAAAAACGCTTTTGACCTAAACACCGTCAGAATGATGTAATAAATATTCTCACAGAGTAGTACATACTCTAAGTATCGCCCTGGTGAAAGACCACCATTCAGAACCGAAACGTTGCATGAAATGGCTTTAACTGTATTTTGGTGACTAGAGTTGAATAGACAGATCCTTCCGAACCTTCCTCTTATCCATCTCCTTCCCCACGCAACTATCTTCAGCCCCACAACATACCCCAATCGGGGATGCCATAGTCTCACTGGCTCCAGACAGTCGGGAGCAGTTGGGACTCTTGTGCGGTATTCATATTTTTAAAAAAGATGGCTGAAGGGCCACTAAAGTCTTCAGAATCAAACAAGAGTCAGAATTTTCGATGCAGAAGAAGCAACTGATCAAAACTGCACATTTAACTCATTTTTTACTAAAGTTTCGCTTAAATCCTTTTGCCTTTCCAGTGACGATATTTTATATTGTCAGCGAGGAGAGATGCAAAAGGGACAACCTACTGATTTATGAAGAATTTTCTCCTCTCGACGTAATCTTCACCACTTCAAAATTTGCAATTCTTTACGCACGCTTTTGGAAATTTACACTGGGCGGGGATAATTTAAACTATGTATCAGTACTGCCTACTGTATAAGATTACAACTAGAAAACCTATGCAACTACTTCATTGGAATCGGTTACCAGTTTTGGTAGCATTAATATAAACGAAAATAATATCAACTATCTTTAACGCATGTTTCACTGAAGCAACAGGTCTTTTGTTCTTCCTTTATTGGTAAATGTCAAACGATGAGAGAGTGAATGATGACAGCAGCTAACGCACTTTTCTGTAAGAAACAGAATATTCAAAATATGAATCCAAGGAAGTAAGCTATTGATGAACATAAATACTGTTGCAAGAAGGATGCCTTTCTTCAGGCATGTTTGCTAAGTTAATACATAATTATTTTGAATCATAATTTATGTTACGCTGTCGGTAAGCGGTACAACAAGTCCCAGTACCTACCCGAAGCTGATAATATGATAATAAGGCACTAAGGCTTGATGTATGAGGCTCGGACCAGGATGCCCGCTGGCATTATGCACTGATTAATAGGGGTTGATAATTTAGTCGTTTGTTAAAGTTTCAGAGGCTTTTTTTCTGTGCGCGCTTTACAAATAATATTGTTATATTATTAGGGATGACGTTTTATTAAGATAACTAACCATAAAACCTTTATTTATTCATATACTAACAGATTTTTGTCGAATTACAAAAAAAAAACATAACACGAAATTAAAGGAAAATAGAGCAACAGAGAAAGAACAGTACATATGTCATATCATTATGAAGCAATGATAAAAATAGGGCAAAATTTACATAAGAAAGAACATTCAAGTCAAATCTAATGGCAAGTCAATGTTTCGGTAGAGTCGTAAAGAATGACAAAAATCATTCAGACTGGTGACGAAAATTTCAAGACCATGGCTTGAGTTAACAAGTCTCGACATTCTGGACAGTGGAGAATGATACCCATAATTAGTAGAGTGATGATTGAGGAACAACAATTCATTGTTTCTGAATCTACGGCAAGGAATAGTGAGCTGGATTAGTCGCAATAAAGAAGGTGAGTCAATAATACAAATAATAATTTTTAAAAATTAAATTAAATCACTGACTGACTGATTGGCTAACAAACAAATTAAATTAATTAACAAACCTATGTTTGCAAATGGGTAAGTACCTACTCTCATCAGATGCTAGCGACGACGTGGTAACAATTATCTATTTTGACGGCCTCCGGTGGTCGAGTGGTAAGACGCTCGACTACGAATCCAGAGGTCGCGAGTTCAAACCCGGCATCTGAAAATAAGCTATATTTAATCAATTCATGTAAAAATAATATTAAGTATATTTGCGGCACATTCCAGAGCGGTAGATACTCAAAGTATCGCCCTGGTGAAAGACCACCATTACGAATTGAAACACTGCTTGAAATGGCTTTGGCTGTGTTTGGTGATCAGATCTTAATATCCAGGTACTTCCCAACTTTTCTCTTCCCCTCCCCTGTGTATTCACCCTCACATCATAACCCAATTGGGGATACCATAGTCTCACTGGATCTAGGCGCTTAGGGGCAGTTGGGACTCTTGTGCGGAATCAATAATTAACAATAAAAAATAATAATAAATTGTAAAGCTACGACCACAACTCAATACTTTAGCAGGATTTTAAAAAATGCAATTCTTTTAAATGATTTGGATTACGTTATACCTTACCAAAGATACAGGCAAAAGGGAAATGTTTCAGAAAAGCATATAAACCAATTTATAACATTTTTTTATAAACATGTCGTCGCCGGAAAGGCAAAGGAGCTTAAGCGCCATTTCGGGAAGTTCACACCAGACCACTTAAAAGTTATTTTTATTTTACAATAAAATTCATGATTCAAGTCTTCAGTACCTGGTTGGATTTTAAAAGTAAATTAACTTGGGTAACTCAATACTCTCACTGAGTTACCTGAAGCGACGAAAAGATAAGTTCCAAACTTGTGTCGCTTAAGAAAAGCCTTCTCCCAGATGGAAAATATATTTTATATGGCTGAAGGGCCGCAAAAGTTTTCAGAATCTAACGAGAGTCAGAGCATTCGATGCAAAAAAAAACACTGATCAAAACTGTATGTTTAACTTTTACCAACACAATCACACTACAAGAACAAAAACCTTAAATAAAATCAACATTCCAAGATTAAACACATCTTTTGGACAGAAAAACCACAAGTTTCATGCTGCCAAATTATATAATGCTCTCCCAAATCATATTAAAGATGCCACCGAGATGCAAATGTTCAAAAGCAACATAAAAATGTGGATAAATAATAATAAATAATAATTCATACTTTGAAGGCGAGGAAATTATAAAGATTATGAAGTAACCAGTGACACCAAAGCAGCAACCATAGAGTAGGTAGAGTAGTATCTATCCAAGGCAGTAGAGTCAGTTTTGGACTTCTTTTCGATGATTTTAAAATGACTCGGCGCACCTGGGCGTGGCTAAGACTAAGGCTACGGTATTTATACATCCATTCATATCACATATCGACATAATGTTTTTGTTTATTCGTATGGCCACTTTTTCACAGTATTGATATCAACAAAAATATAGCATCTAACCTAAAAACCGTTTAGTTGTATCAAGTCTAGTGGCATAGTAAAAAATGTGGACGGAGTCCCGCCGTGAACCAGGACCTTAAGATCGTCCTTACGATACGTCCAAGTGGTCCAAAAAATTTGTTGTCTCTTTTTCTCTCATGGTGTACGACGTAAAAACTCGGAGAAAGTGATTTATTACAATTTCGGATGGGTTGGGTAAAACAAATTAGCTATCCCTCCATTAGATTCTTACTCCGAGGCAGCAACCTACAGTCCCCCTCGGAACATGAATCCCTAGTGAGGAGGACTGTGAATAAAATATTACTGTTTTTCAAAATGTTATATTGTAATAAATAAATAAAAAAACTCATTTTCGACCAAAGTTTCGCATAAGCCTCTTTGCCTTTTCAGTGCCGATTTTCAGTTGCCCTTTTTGAAAACATATTTCAATCTCATGTAATCAGAGATTTAAATCCACCTCACTGGTATAGTAAACATAAATTACAAGCTCACGATCCCAATAAAAGCAATTGCAAATCCCCAAAGATCACAAGTATGAAGGGTAGCTTCAATAATATATATTTTGTCTATCCTCCATTAAAATGTTCCCTCGAACCAGCGAATTCAATAAAATCGTTGGTAAATGTCCCTCGGGGAAATGTTATATCTATGCGCATTTTTATCTTCACAAAGAATAGGAAGGAAAATACTAACTGTCCGATGGGACATAGCAGTGTTTGAGACTCAAAAGAAATAGTTATCAATAAATAAATTTTCATTCAAGTCCCGGTGTGTGAAAGAGATAGTACGAAAACAAAGTACAATATAGTTGTGAATGACGAATACTTGGAGCAAGTGGATGAGTTTGTATACTTGGGAAGTAAATTCTAGAGGGACGGAAAGGCTGATAAGGATATTGAGAGAAATGTGAATGCAGGAAACTCAATTAATGGAGGAGCGTTCATGTTGGCGCAAATTAAAAAAAAATATCCAAAGAAACGAAGCTAGCAGTCCACAATGGAGTGCTTATACCAACCCTGGTGTATGGCAGTGAGGCGCGAAACTGGCAGAGAAATGATGAAAGTAGACTGAGTGCTGTAGAAATGGGATAGCTAAGGTTTATGTGCAATTTTATCAATAAATATAATTTAAACTTAATTTAAATAAGTGACAGCTATTTCACTTTAATAATGCATTGTTTCACTGTGGATAAGCTGAACAGATATAAAGACGAACTGTTTATGTTGGATTTCAAAGTGATAATTTGGCGGGTTCTTACCTTTATGTCTTTTATCCAGTTCCTACCTATCCAACCATTTCGCAATATTCGATTTCCGTATTCAACAACACTGTGTTTGAAACAATTGACAGTCAAACAGAAGATTTTCGTGTGAAAACACGTGTTGCTCGTTGTTTTTCGCTTGGTTGTCGGTTTTTTTGTTGTTCTCAAAATAATATAAAATTCATACCAGATAGATATATAAAATAATAAACCATACATAACTTGTAACTAGTAAAATCATGCAGCAATACTGATAAATATAATTAAAGTAAAATCATGGTTTACTACCCCTGACATCCCAAAAATAGTATATAAGCCATAGAATAAGAACAACCTGTACTAGTCTGAAGATGGCCGTTACACGCTGAAACCGCTCCAGTCAAAAAATAAAAAGTGGAATAAAGTTATAAATTTGTTTCATTAATATATAATAAATGTGGATTTTTGAATTAAGAAGACTTTAATGAGTGAGGTGAACACGTGTACGTCAATAATTCAATTTTTTAAGAAGACTTATAAATTTAACTTCTTCGGTGAGTGAATGGTTTCTCATTTTTCCTTTCATTGCACAATCTTTCCACATCTATAATTAAATACTTCGATCAAGTAGTATAGTTTATCGTTTGCAGTGCAATGTTTTCCAAATTCATCTGAAGCTTCGGTGTTTTATTGCAGCTTCAGAACCAACAGTTTATAACATTTCTAGATACCTACAAAGTTTTTAACAAATTGTTTTATTTAGCAATACTCTTATTTACATTTCCGCGTAGATTGACGAATATTATTAATGATTATTTCTATGGAAAGTTCCCTATTCAAGAATTGAAGTATTCTATTCTATTTTTGAATTTGATTAAAGGTCATTAGAGAGGGGCATTCGCGTTTCCTAAATCATTTTTGGCAAACAGGGTTTTTTCCCTGTATAATGAGTATGTTGGGTTTTCTAGCTCCGTATCACTTTTCTAGCCAAGTGCAGGGTTTTGACTTGACGCCTGGGATGGAACGGTTCCCAAACTTTCTTCTACTTTTTGTGGGGCAACTTTCCAAATCGGAACAAATGAAGCTTTTTTCGGTTTATGAGCTTTTCGTTTATATCGTTCTGTCAAACATTTTTAACTCCATGTAGCGGTTTTTATGTCAAAGGTAAACAGTGGAACTTGAAAGAGACCCCTAGGGAAGCGGAAAATACAGGAAGTGTTGGATCCGAAGATGCGATAAAACACTGAATGTGCTTTCAGCTTCAGATTATTTTGAAAATAGTGGACTGTAAACGATCTATACTACTTGATGGAAGTGTCTTATTATGGATGTGGAGAGATTATGGAGTGAAGGAAGTAAGGAAACCAATTCACTCACCGATGAACCTAATGCTTAAGTTCTTGATTCTTCTTACATAACGAATCACTTAACTCAATTTTACTAGAAGAACAAACAACTAAACGACGACCAAGCAAGACACCAACGAACAATCAACAAACATGTTTTTCACATAACTTTTCTTCTGTTTCGATTGTCAGTTGTTTTCAAACACAGGGTTGTTGAGTAAGGAAATCTAATCTAACCTAGTAACCTAACCTAACAAATTATCATTTTGAAATCCAACAGGAAGTTTGGGTGTTTTTTTCTTTATTCACAGTTTCAGCTACGTAATGAGAGTGGTAGATACTCTCACTATATCGCCTTGGTGAAAGACCACCATTCAGAATTGAAACGTTACTTGACATGACTTTGGCCGTGTTTGGTGACCAGATCTGAATAGCAAGGTACTTCCCAACTTTCCTCTTTCCCTTTTACTTCCTTTCCCCACTACCTTCAGCCTCACAAAATACCACAATTGGGGATGCCATAGTCCTATTGGGTCCAGATGGTTGGTTGGTAGCAGTTGGAACTCTCGTGCGGTATTAACAAAATAAAACAATTAATTATACAATGAAAATGAAATAACAACTTTGTATAAGACCTCAGATTTGATTATAATTTTTTATAACCAACCGGTTTCGCTTAGCCTAAGCATCATCAGGGTGCAAAACTAAAATGAAATCTGTTGTTTTATGCAAAGTTATTTTTTCATTTTTATTAAATATGTCAAACCACACACTACGAAAATATAAAAAAAAGAAAAATAATTGTAATTTTAGTTTTCATTAAAAAAATATATATATTGATGAAAAATTCTGCCATGTATATAACTAATCGTTTTTTTAATAAAAATAGTTATTATTATGAAAAAATGAAATAAAATTCTGAAATATAAACTTTAAAAAAAAAAAATTTTTTTTTTAAGTATATTGCATCTGTCATGTCTCTTTGATTTCATATTAACCGTAACATATAATATACTCGTACAATGGAGGTAAGGAATTAGAATAACCTGAAAAAATATTATATATTGAACGTTAACCTAAAAAACACCTATTTCCGTTCAACGATACAATTAAACGTGTTCCTATACACGTGAAACCTTTTACGGTTAGAGGTTAGCAAGTCTAGAGCCTCCGCATTGGAAAAATATGTAAAAGTCGGGAAAAAAAAGGTAATGTTATAAAATATGAAGTACTGAACTTGCAAAATATTGGGCTTTTTTACGTAAATTACTTCAGTCCCAGTCCTGGGAATTGTTGTGGGAAGTGGGAGGAGTAAGGGAAATAAAAGAGGGGGGTTTGAAAAGTAGAGCGTCTGGCTTTTCCAAAATATACTCAAATGACATTAACAAATTGAATAGGATTAAGAAAGGGAAGCTTAGGTGGTTTAGGCATGTAGCGAGGATGAACAGAGAAAGGATTGTGAGAAGAATATATGACGCGATGTCAATTAGCACTACTCGTCGAGTAACGTATGTAATCAGTTCCTCCACAACGTAGCTTGAAATGGCCTAAGCCGTGTTTGGTGACCAGATTTGAATAACCAAGAACTTCCCAACTTTTCTCTTCCCCATCTCCTTCCCCTCCCCACTACCTTTGACCTCACAAAACCTCCTTTAACCTCCAGAGGGGTAGATACTCTGAGTATCGCCCTTATGAAAAACCACCGTTCAGAATCGAAACGTTGCTTGAAACGGCTTTAGCCGTATTTGGGACCAGATCTGAATAGCCGGGTACTTCCCAACATTCCTCTTCCCCATTATGACAGCCTCCGTGGTCGAGTGGATCTGGAACGTGCCGCAAATATACTGTATATTATCTAATATGAATTCAATGTGTTATGACACATGGTAATTGAATAAAAGGTATTTCCGCACGCCGGTTTTGAACCCGTTACCTTTTCGGATTCGTATTCGTAATAATAATAAAAGCAGTGAACTTATATAGCGCAGTTTTGTGATATTTCATCTGAAGTTCGCGTCACACTGAATTAATAATGCTAATAAGACTAACAAACAAGGAGAAAATAATATATAATATGTATGCAAATTAAAACTATCTAGAATCATGACCATTATCATAAATCATGAGAGAAAAAGGTTCCGATATGGGTTTAACAGTGCGTGTATCCATCAACAGATTTTTTAAAAAATTACCAGAAGCTAAGGGTATAAAAACTCAGATGAAACATATTAATTCATATTAACATATTTGTCAAATCAAAGAAAAGGAAATTAGATTGAGGACAGTTAACATGTTGGTACTTAAAACATTAATATTCAAGTATTATAAGTAAATGATTCTAAAAATGCAAACAGTGTAAATATAACAAGTAACAAAAGAACAATAAATATTTTATGACGATGAGTGTATTGTTTTCAGTTGATAGTGAGGACATTGAGTTATAATGATAGAAGTAAGGAGAAAACAGAAACAAATCAAATTAGGTAGGTCTTCGTGGTCGAGCAAATATCAGTCTTGCCAGATGGATGTGCCTTCTGCTTTTTTTCAGGACATAGAATCCTTGGAGATTTTGTGCGGAAGGTGTTTACAAGAAGAGTGAGTGGTGAACTTTATTTTGCAGGGGAGCTATAACAGCTGCCTGAATTGTAAACAGTTCAGAAGAGAATGTAAACAGTTCAGAAGAACAAGAATGACGAGTAGTAAAAATGACTCCTAAAAATAGCACCGTAAAAAAAGAGAAAAAGCTTTCCCTCGGGAAATTACTAACAACCCTCTGCAGGTTTATTTGGATTTCGGTATTTATTTAGTCGGTAGTATTTCCAATCGCCTCGCTTGTTGACGGTGTCCAAATGTCGAAGAATGAATGCCTCCGTGGTCGAGTGGGTGAGACGCTCTACTGCGAATACAGAAGTCGTGGGTTCAAATTTGATTTAATTAATATGTGTCATAACACATTTGGTTGTTTTAAAATAATATATAGCATATTTGCGGTACGTTTTAGAGTGTTAGACACTCTAAGTATCGCCCTGGTGAAAGACTACCATTAAGAGTTGAAATGTGCTTGAAATGGCTTTAGCCGTGTTTGGTGACCAGATCTGAAAATCCAGGCACCTACTACCCAACCTTCCTTCGTTCCGTCTCTTTTCCCTCCCCACTGCCTTCAGCCTCACAACCTACTCCGATTGGGGATGCTACAGACTCACTGGCCCCAGACGGGTGGGAGCAGTTCAGTTGGCTTTTGTGCATTCACTATGAAAAAGAAGCTAACCATCATGCTGTTTCGCCGCAGGGGTAGGCAGAGGCACATTTCTTGCTTCACTCATACATCGTCTCATACATATCCTTCTTTTATTCTGACTATTGACATGGCCCGACTCGAGTATTTGGTTCATGATATGTCTTCCTCGGGCGTCCCCGACTTCTGCTTTCATTCACTGTACCGGATGGGGACGCGGGACGTTAAAGACGAGGATATCCAATCCAAAGAGTCCTCGCTCTCTAATTTTAGCGCGCCCGTGAGCTCGTACGCCTATGCTCTCTCTGTCAGTAGTTCAGTGATAATGAAGGATGCGGGGACTGAGGGGAGCTTCATATTTACGTTGAAGTGCTGAACCAGCCCCCCGCTCTCCGCATCCTGGTCCACCGTCCGCAGTCTGTCATCTCAAGTGGCTGGATCCGAGAGCCAATCACGACAAAATCCAGAATTGTCAGCCCCAGACCCGTGTCTCACTATGTTTTAACCTACTTTAGATTTATATTGTGAGAGTTTGGCCGTAGGTAGCTCCAAATAAAGTAAACAGAAAGATCGGCCGAGCTCTCTTTAGCTTAATTAATAATAATAATTAATAATTTGTCTAGACGTAAGTTAATTGTTATAATGTCTCCCAAAAATGTCGGGCTTGGGACCCCTTCTAGTTGTATTTGTCATTTTTTATTGAGATTAATAAAAATGTGGGGAAAATGCAGCTTAGGCTGAGCGAGAGAACTTGAAAGGGTGAATAGCTGGCATTTTTGTTTCATCCGCTGCAAAATCTGTAGCGGATTACACAACGAATCTAAAATCACAAAGCCAAAGAAAATGGGTTGCATTCGTCTCCGGCCCGCCTGAAAGGACAGGAGTAGGGCGCCGGGTATAAATACGAGTGCAATAACCTACTCAGGTCACACTCTCTCGCCACACTCCGCTCTGCCTACTGCTGCCTTCCATCTGATCTACTGACCGCTCGTTTGATTTACGACACCCTGGACCTCACCTCTTCCCCTTTTTGGACCACCGAAGCAGCAGCTCCCATAAAAGCGTGTGATTTGTCATTTTTACAACTTTTAACAACCTCCGTATGGAAATGAGTTCAGAAGGATATTTTTTCTTCATTTAGGAAATAATTGAACATCTTTGAAAGTTATTTGCAGGTCTTTATCTTCCTTACGATTCCTTCATTATTTATAATATTTATCCAAGTGACGTAGATTGCCATGTGATTCAACTTTACTTCAGAAAAGAAACGATACAACTGTAGAAACATTCAAAGTCAAACACGAGTAATCTTAAATAATTTTATTTCGAGTTTCCTCGTAATTATATAACATGCCTCAGTTGGTTGTCTGCTAAATTCTGACGAATTCTTCAACAACATTATCCTTTGTAGCTTATCATTTCGAAAAAAGTTGTCGACTGTGGACTTAGCAAAGAATAAGCTTTTAGATTTTCGGAGAAAGTTATTTCTGCAAATGGAATATTCAAACGATTACAAAAATCTATGAGAAACGAAAAGGAACAAACAAAAATTCGATAATTTTGAAGAAACAAAATTGTCATTAAGGAATTCCAGTATTTTATTTTATTTTATTAAAGATAGAGAAGAAAGCTTCTGGATTATTCCAAAAGGAGGTCGTAACTATAGAATTTCGAGGAAAAGGAATCTTAAATATGGCAAAAAATGCAGAGTACCTTCCCCCTGATTTTATTACGGACTTTGAATATTTTATACATTTTAAATAGTACCAAAATATCTAATAATTAGTTTTTATAAAAAGTAAGTTCATTAAAATTCATTGAACGTAGAATAATTACCGACTTGAGTTGCTTATATAAAATTATAAATTCAATGATTGATAGCCCCGAACTATTAAACTTAACAGGACAGGATATATGTTTCACATTTTAAAAGTCGCCTCTATCCACAACACCACCTTAAAAAAAGTTCAACTAAAAAACACATTAGATACATACATGTTTTATACAAACAATTTTACTGAAAATATTTGAGAAATATATTTTCTTACTTTATAACTCTTTATAAAAGAGCAGTTTTTTATTAATCGTCAGTCGACCTCCAAATGTTATTTTTCTTTTTGTCAAATGCAAATATAAAAAAAAAACCATTGTAAATATATAGTAACAGAACATTTTTTGATCTATACCACGGTTTTTTTTTTAAATTAACTAATTAACGATGAATAAATATTAAAAAAAAACACATTACTCGATGAACTTTGAACAAGTTTTTATATGCTAAAAAACTGTATAATAAATAAAATTAAAATACGGTTAAATATGACAGTCTTTTAACTATATAAATTGAAGAAAAAAAAAGTTTTTTAGTAGGTGATTTGCGGTTTATCTAAATACCAAAAACACATAAAAACGAAAAATGTACGAAAAGGAGTCGCCAGAAATAGACGTCTCGCGGCAGCTTTGCACCATGAAAAAAAAACACACCCTGGAAGGAACGAATTCAGACCGTTGAATTTGTTCTTCCAATTTGAAGGAAATGTGTCAAAAGGAATAATCGGAAAACTTGCGTGGCACAGTAAGACGCAAACGAACATATAATTGTACTTTCTTACGTGTTCACTTCTCCGCGTGCGCTTGTTTACAGATAATATAATCATTTTGAAGGAAATATGTAGCAAGGATCAGAATAGGTTTATTGCAAGCACGACGCTGATGGAGGTTATAATCGCCCCTTCTTACATACGAAACGAAACCAAACTGACACGCAGACGCATGTGTTTTTTTCGCAGGGTTGTTACTAAAAGAAAGAATCCCAGTAAAGTCCCAGAGAAGTAGCAGATTTCAATAAAACTTTGTTAACTTTATTGAGATGTATATATTTTTTTAATTAAAAATAAACACAGATTTTAGTGTTAACTCCATACAAACATCAACATTTACCTCTCCAATCAAACTCTATTAAGCATATACTTTATGCGCCTGTTCTAAAGCTGTTCATATAATATTTGAAAAAAAAAAATTTCGACAAAATAAGGAATCTCGAGGGAAATTCTCCCAAATTATAGAGAAATATCAAAATCTAGGGAAACACGAAGTCGGTCAATATTAGTTCGGGAATGTTCGTTCTCAAGTTCGGTTCTACGATCGAATACCGAGAATCAATCCATTCAAAGTAACAATGTACAATTAACTTTTGGCGGAATTGTTTACAAAATACGATGAGGGTGACACATACGACTAAAATTATAACTATTTTAGCAAATCTTCATAATATCGTCAGCTCTCCCTCCCTCTTGATTGCATTTTATGTTCCTGGCAGGACGGTCAAAAGGCAGTACCTGCCATATTATTGTAACAATTCTGTTTCAACCTCACAATTTGACATTCCTATGCGACGAATTCAACTTCTGGGAAACAAAAACTCCGATGTCGTTGATATATTTAGCACGTCAATATCACACTATAAGTATACCTAAGTACAATTCTTTTTATCTGGTAGAGCTAAACTAATTGTTGAAACTATTTAACTCTGGACGTGTTATTCAATCATTAATTTTTTCATTATCAGAATAAGCAAACACTTTGTGGATTGACATGATTAATTAAATAAAAACACACGTTGTTTTAATCCACTTTATTTTTGTGTAAGTCTACTAGTTTCGATTCTGCTGAATCTTCATCGGGACTTAAAAATACATTGATGATAATTAGTATATTTTTAAGTCCCGATGAAGATTCAGCAGAATCGAAACTAGTAGACTTATAAAAAAATAAAGTGGAATAAAACAACGTGTGTTTTTATTTAATTAATTTATTTTTTCATTTACAATATCTTTGCACTGTTAATGAGTTTATTGTTTTGAAAAAATATGTTGATATTTGTTTAAAAAGCCGTTAACGGCCGTAAATAAATTCCACAAATGTAAAGGGTCTCTTTTCAATATTCTTCTGTCAAGTATTTCAGACCTTCGGATCAAGGAACGTCTTGAAATAACTGCGATTTATATAGGCACCGATTTCCACCCCCAAACGGTTTCTGAAAACCTAATCGTGGAATAAATATCTTTGAATGGACCACTCTTCCAACCGTAGTTCTACCGGAACGCTTGCCAAACCAACAATTACCCGATTGAAGTGAATTGATAAAATACGTTTTATTATATAACAGTAGATATTGCTTCCAGGGTCGTTGACTGAGAAAGATGACGATTGCGATTCAAATACAAATCATTGAATCTAAATAAAGAACACACATCCTTTTTAATTCATTCATATTATTTACTCCCTCATTTAGAAAATGCCAGTTGTTGGATCCTAAAATCAACAATTTGATAGCTTCTAACCTGATACCTTTTGTCCAGTCCCTGCCTCGCTCCGGTCAGTTTGTTCTTTTGCTGCGTATCATTTGTACAGCCATAAAACTTTAAAACCGGCGATAGTGACCCCCTCCACCCGGCAACAATCACAAAGATCGGGACCTCAAGAGCGCCGCGTCTCGACTCGACCTCATTCGTCTATAATCGTTCGCTGAAGTAAGTGCCTTCAGGGACGGCGCCTCTTTTCGTCTTTCGCTTCGCATCCGTCTCTGGAAGACTTGCCCATTCGACTTCCATCTCCCGGAGCAGCCAGTTCGTTATCTCTTGCGAGACGTCTCAATGTGAGCATGGTCCTAGACATTCACGCAAGTATCTTTATACACGTGCGCACACACACACACGCACACATCTACACACAACACATTTTGTTTTGGAAATTTCCTCATACTTTTCATTTTTCTTTGTACATATATTAATAAATTGGGTTTTTTATGCCGAAAGGCTTTTTCCCAGAATACAGTATTTTGATTTCCTAAACTCGATCTATTAACATTGTCTTAATATACCAGTAAAAAAAAAAATATTTTTTAGCTTCAGAATACACACAATTGGGAGAGCGTCTTATCCCTGAGCCTTACTCTCTTCCGTACGACATTTATGTATCATTAGAAAAGCGCAGAAAAGACTTTGACTCAATTTGCATTTTCAAAATTATTAATTGTATTATTGACTCACCTTCTTTGTTGCAACTCATCCAGTTCAACATTACTTTCCGTAGACTTAGAAACAATGAATAACTAACTGTTCTTCAATCGTTACTGTACTAATCATGGGCATCATTCTCCACTATCTAAAATGTCAAGACTTGTTGACTCAAGCCATGGTCTTGAAATTTTTGGTAGCAGTCTAAATGAATTTTGTCATTCTTTACGACTCTACCAAAACTTTGAATTGACCTTGGCTTTGATTTGAATGTTCTTTCTCATGTATATTTTGTCCTATTTTTGTGATTGTTTCTCAATAATATTGTGCATGTGCTGTTCTTTCTCTGTTGCTCTTTTTCCCATTTCGTGTTATGTATTTTTTTGTGATAGGACAAAAGTCCGTGAGTTTATAAATAAATAAATAAATAAATAAATATTCTGTTCCATTACGAAGGAATGAAATGGTTTTGATTATAGAGAAATACAAATTTCATTTCATGTAGGTTCAAAGCCTGTAATTTTTCTTTTGAAGTTTTCAAAGTGAAAAATTAAAGAATGTTACATGACATGCTAAGAAGAAATATCAGTTGCTTTAATCCACCCATTTCAAATATAAAATAATAAATCTGCTAAAAGACATTATCGGTAGAAACTTTATAAGGTAGGGGATTTGAGGATTATTTTTTAAATTTAATCATTTCAATTGACATCAGCTCCAAATATATATGAGGGAATTTTCTCTTCTTGTGTTTCGTGATTGTATACATTTTAAAATAAATCTGAAAAAACACTTATATTTTATGTATTGTTGGCGTATTTTACGTCGGTGCATTACTGGTGCATACCATCCAAAAATCCCAATGCTCAGCAAAATATTGAAATTCCTACGGCATTCAAAATATTCAAAAGGTTTAATGTAGTGCACATTGTCAAAATATCCCTCCAAAGCATTCAAAATCTTTGAAAAGTCAATGCTCTGCAAAATATCAAAAATCTCTCTCAAATCTCCAAAAATGCTAATGCTCAACATAATGTTGATATTACTTTCAAGGCATTCGAAATCTTCAAAAGTTTTATTGTACTGCGTATTGTCAAAATATTCCTCTAAAGCATTCAAATCTCCAAAAATGGCAATTCTCAGCATAATGTTAAAATTCCTTCCAAGGCATTCAAAATATTCAAAAGGTTTAATGTAGTGCACATTGTCAAAATATCCCTCCAAAGCATTCAAAATCTTTGAAAAGTCAATGCTCTGCAAAATATCAAAAATATCTCTCAAATCTCCAAAAATGCTAATGCTCAACATAATGTTGATATTACTTTCAAGGCATTCGAAATCTTCAAAAGTTTTATTGTACTGCATATTGTCAAAATATTCCTCTAAAGCATTCAAATCTCCAAAAATGGCAATGCTCAGCATAATGTTGAAATTCCTTCCAAGGCATTTAAAATCTTCAAAAGGTTTAATGTACTGCATATTTTCAAAATATCCCTCCAAAGCATTAAAAATCTTTGAAAAGTCAATACATTGCAAAATATCAAAAATCTCTCTTAAACCTCTAAAAATGCCAATGCTCAACATAGTGGATAAATTCTTTATAAGGCATTCAAATACTTCAAAAGAGCCAATGTACGACATATTGTCAAAATATCCCAAAGCATTCAAAATCTTTGAAAAGTCAATGCTCTGCAAAATATCGAAAATCTCTCTCAAATCTCCAAAAAATCCCAATGTTCAATATAATGTTTAAATTCCTTTCAAGCCATTCAAAATCTCCAAAAGGTTTAGTGTACTGCATATTGTTTAAATATCCCTCCAAATCATACAAAATCTTTGAAAAGTCAATGTTCTGCAAAATATCAAAAAACCCTCCAAAGCATTCAAAATCTTCTATAGGGCTAATATACTGCATAATTCATTTTAGACCGAAGTGTCACTTAAATCTTTTTGCCTTTCCAGCGATGATAAAATGTTTTTAGCATTTTTTCTAATCGTACCGTGGTTCGGTAGTTTATCCTATTTAATATAGAGGACAGCGGTCAGTTCTGGAAATTCCGTCTAAAGCTGGATGCCAAGAAGTGAAATACCTTTTGATTCACTATTCGTAACATTGTTAAATGGGTGCTTGTAAATTTCCATTGCCTCTGAAATTAGGCAAACTCGATTTTCGAATCTTCTAGTAACACAACTAAAGTAATTTCCAACATCTAAAAAATGCTTTACTTTCATGGATTTGACCGAAATATTTTTTTAAGGCAAAACTGTATTTTGCAGAAATCAAAAAGTATGTTGGAACTTGCTCGAGGTTTTCACTTAGATTAATTAAATAATGTAGATACGTTACTGATACAACGCGCGTGACTGCGCGAAACTAAGCCAACGTGGCATACCTGAGATTCACTGCGTTTAGTCTCGCACAAACATTTGTTTGACAAACAAGCTGTCACCAGCTGCCACAAACGCATCGCTGTAAGCTCTTTTCTGAGATAAAATTCCTTCCTGCGTTTTTGACAAGTGTAAAAATCATTCGGGAACAAAAAACAAATGTGATGGAGTTTCTTTTCATGCGAAGTACACACAAATCACTTATTATTTCAATTAATACAATTATTCACATACAAATGGTATAAGTGAGATAGCGAATGCAGAAATACATAAGTGTGTGGAAGACAACCTAGCGACAGTACACGAGTACTTCGCATGCTACTTCGCTCGTAAGTTCGTTAGGGAAGAGAAGGCTTGTTACGCGGGACATTCATATAGCTATCTCATTCATACACATATTTTCTGTTTGGTATGGCTATCCTTTTTATGCGTTATAAGTTTTCAAACAGATATCAGAGCGTGCCAAATTTATCGTTCAATTTGTATGAATATGACGTGTCTTGTATGTTATGTCTATGGGTTTCATGTCTTCTCCTTCTTCTCAGACCTCCGCTCGGATAAAGACCTCTTAGAAACATGGACACTTTCAAACCATCGAAGGCAAGAAACATTGCAAATATATACTACTTT
Organism: Drusus annulatus; assembly: GCA_022651775.1. Classification (NCBI taxonomy): domain Eukaryota; kingdom Metazoa; phylum Arthropoda; class Insecta; order Trichoptera; family Limnephilidae; genus Drusus; species Drusus annulatus. The sequence continues at coordinate 1,010,384 of JAGWCC010000058.1, forward strand.
AAATCACCTTCTCGCAGGAAGGCTTGAAGCAAAGAGGGATGATGGGGAGACCATTATCAGTGCTGCGGAGGAAAACTCACCGCTTCAATACGTCGTACATCCACCGCATTCATCAGAAGGTGTTACACAATACGTAACTATATGCAGCGACAGTGACAGCAGCCTCTCAGCGCATCATCTGAAAGGCTGCTAGAGGAGTTAGTGAGTTTCACTTTAAAAAATATTTAAATGTTCAAGTTCATAAAACTAACAAATCTAAGATTAGATGTGATAAAGAGCTTACTGAAAAAAATATATATATGCATAGATATGATATGCCTATGTACATTCTATAATAAGTAACTACTAAATAACTAATATTTGGATAATTTGTATAGCGCCGTTTTTATGAAAAATCACCTCAAGGGCGCTAACTAACTAACCATCACGCCGTTTCTCCGCAGGGGTAGGCAGAAAGGATGGACTGCCATACAACTCTGTCTTGGCACACACTCCTTGCTTCATTCACATTCATACATCGTCTCACACATACTCTTCTATTATTCCGACTCTTCCACATGATCCGATTCAAGTATTTGATTTACTTGATCGTGCCATGTCTTTATCGGGCGTCCTCGACTTCTTCTTCCATTCACATTCGCATCATATATTCTTATCACACTCCTTTCTTCGTTCATTCGTTATACATGCCCAAACCATCTAAGCGTCCCTTTCTTGATCCTATTCATTGCGCTCACATCAGCCTTGCATTCTTTCCGGATATACACATTTTTTATACGCGTCATAGATAGTTTTACGCACACACGTCACAAGGATCTCATTTCCACAGCATTCAGTTTACTTTCATCCTTCGTGTTTTTAACTGATTTCAGGTATACCCACTCACTCGCTTCGCCTATGTGGGATTTTTTTTCTAATTTTATTTAATTATTTCTTTTTTCCGTGTACTATTTTTTTTTTCTTTTTAAAATGTATGTGACAAAAAATAAAATAGTAATTTTTAAGAATGCTACGATTATTTAACAGAACAAAGGATACATCATAAATATACAAAGAATAATTCCACGCTATCAAAGTCATAACTCTTTCAATTATTTATAAAATTGTCAATAATATTATAGACAGCCCTGAGTTATTGAACCGTATTTCTTTTCACATACCAACGAGAACTACTCAATCCTAAATTTTATTTAGTTGTAACAATAACATCAGGACTGAGTTTTTCGGATACTCGCTTATACCTAAATTGCATGTAGTTGGTAATACATACGCAGAGGTGGCTGACGTATTTAACTGCACGGAATGTAGATACAAGAAGGCTATAACATCATATATCTTAATCAATAATATTGTTATGTATTTAAACACTATTTTTACTACTCTACAACTATTTTTTATTTTTTTTGTGCATATAATTCTTATTTTTTCACTGTCAATAGTAAAACTTTAATGTAAAAGCCCTCTCGGGCAATAAAATATACAAATTAGGTATTTAAAAAAAAGATAGAATGAAAATAATATTCCATAAATTCAGTTGACTTACAGAGTTAATATTTACATTTTGATAAACTAGAATGGCCGCATGAAGTGTAAATTAACCTGCTAGCCCCCAATTTGGATCGAAAGCTCATCAAAACAAAAGTTACCCTAACTTAATTCAACCCCGGGAATGAACACTTCAGTCCGAACACACCTGTGCAAGCTTTCATTGTGTTCAAAAGCTGAGTGCGAAGTACGAGGGATGCTGCTTTATTAATTTACACATTGTTAGACATTAAAGTTAGTGTATCTTTCTACAGCATAAAGTGACTTTCTTTAATTCAATGTGGCTCTGTTCCGCAAATAAATTCCCTTTTCAAAAAGCTTTGTCTTTAACGGTCATAATATGAACATGGAATAACAATTGGACAACTCATAATTAGTTAATTTGTTTTGTTTGTTTTTGTATTTTTATTTAGATGTGTGCAATTTTTTTTTCACACATCTAGTAAGAAAAACGTTTATAATAATATTTGGATAATTTGTATAACGCCGTTTTTGTGAAAAATAACCTCAAGGGCGCACATTTCACAATAATAGGACAAAGCACATAAAGTTCCTATACAGCAGATATAAATTGAAATCTTAGTAATCTCAAGAATCATAGGTTTTTTTTACATATTCAGCACAAATCCTACAAAAAGTGCCAAGACTTGAGCTTCTTTTAAGGCATTTGGAAGATTTTGGCCTTTACAAAACACGCTGTTTTGAGTACACACAAGTTTCGTTTTGGGAAGCCTAAAATCATGAAAACTTCTCGTAGGATAATTGTGAATATTTACATTATAAATAATATTATTTAGCAGATGTTTAGGGAGCATGTTATTTTTAAGCTTGTAAATCATAGTTAAAGTATTATGTATTATATGTTGTTTAGGTGTCATCATATTTTAATTTCGTAACATAATTTTAACTCTAGTAAAAATAACACAATTTAACAATAATTTAAATGCGGAGTTACAATAGAATTGTATACAAGGCGGGTTGTCTTGAGATCCAAATTGTTTCTGATCCTTTTTAAGAATCCAACCTTTTTAGCAATTTTTTTAGTTATATATTCTAAGTGTTTGTCAAATTTTAAATAATCATCCATTATTGCACCTAAATATTTTATATTTATGAATGAAACTGATATTTTATAATCAAACCTTAACTAACCACGAGGGCAGGACTAGTATTTCCGAATGAAATACAAACTGTAGCAGCAATGATAGATTAAACTTGAGCGTTTAGCGATAAACCATTGATGAAAAGCTCCAAAGCGCAGTTTCGCAGAGCACATTCTAAACAAGGTAATGTCGGTTCGAGGTTTTTCAAGCTTCTGTAAGCTTAATTAGCGAACTGTCAATAGAGGTATAGGTTTCAAATTCACGAATTAGATGACCTGCTCTACAAACCTCTGAAACAGTCTAACTTTAGGAGCTCTATAAATGAACCAACACTTGGCCATCAGCATCGAAAATATCGTCGCTGGAAAGGCAAAAGGGCTTAAGCGACACGTTGGTCGAAAATGACTTAAATATGCAGTTTTGATCAGTATTTTCTTCTGCCTCGAACGCGCTGACTCTTATTTGATTCTGAAAACCTGTGTGCTCTCAGCCGTCTAAAATATATTTACCATTAAAACGAGCTGAAGCGACACTTTGGTCAAAAATGAGTTGAATGTGCAGTTTTAATCAGCTCTTTTTCTGCATCGAACGCTGTAATTCACATTTGATTCTAAAAATCTGTGTGCTTTCAGCGATTAAAAATATATTTATCATTTATTTATTTACGCCCGTTTAAGGCTTTTACATACATTTTAATATATTTTATTTTTTACAAAACAGTAACCTCATTAGTGCAAGAAATGTGTAAAATAGAAAAAATAAAAAAGAATATTGAATAGCAGATACAAAGATAACTAATAACATGTTCAAAAATATTGTAAAAGAAAGGAAATAAATAATATTAAGTAATAGGTCTAACTATTAGTTTAGCTCTACCAGATAACAACGACTGTACTAAATTAAACTTATAGTTTGATATTGACGTGTTAAATATATCAGCGACATCGGAGTATATGTTTCCCAGATGCAACATTCGTCGCATAGGCGTGTTGAATTGTGAGATTGAAGCAGAATTGCTACAATAGTACGGTAGGTACTGCCTTGTAATCGTCTTGCTGGGAACATGAAATGAAATCAAGTTTAATAGTTCAGAGCTGTCAATCATTGAATTTATATTTTTGTATTAGCAAATCAAGTCGGTAATTATTCTCCGTTCAGACAATCTCAATAAATTAAGACGACAGAGAAGATAATCGTAATTTATAGATTCCCTTAATAAGCCAATTCTGAAGTTAATAAATCTTAAGAATTTATTTTGAACTCTTTCTATTGTAAGGGAATGAATAGCATAACTTGGTGCCCACACTGTTGAGTTGTATTCAATTTGACTCCTAACTAATGACATGTACAATTTTTTAAAGGTATGAATGTTTTTAAATTGATTACATGTTCTTCATATATAAAACCCATCATTTTTAAAGCTTTATTCGATGCGATTTCAATATGATTATTAAAGTTTAGTTTTTGGTCAAAGTATACTTGATGTATACTATTTAGGAGAAGGCTTGACTCAATCGACACAAGTTGGGACTTTTTTAGATTTTTGTCACTTCAGGTAACTCAGTGAGAGCATTGAGTTACCTTTTTTATTAAATTTAGCCAGGTACTAAAGCCTTATGAATTTTATTGTAAAACAAACAAAACTTCAAAGTGCTCTGGCGTAAACTTCCCGAAATAGCTTCAGCCCTTTTGCCTTTCCGATGACGATATGCAGATTTATATTTGTGAAGTAATAATCGTCTCAGGACCAAGATTTGTGGCTCACTCTTCTCTCTGCCTGCCCGAACACTTTTTTAAATGTTGGTCAAAGTATTGCTAAGGTCTGGAATATTTTTGAAAAAATCAATTACACTCTCCTTCTCAAATAAAGGGAGATAACAGGCAACTTCCTGCCTCCCCTATGAAGGGCACTCTACTAATCAACAGTTCATTGGGTGATGGATACTGAGCTGTCGTTTTTATGTTCGCACTTTATATTTCCTAGTACCTTGTAAAATGTAATTAGGTAAATTATATCACGAGGTTAGCGAGTAATAACATTTATTTTAAATACGGGGATAGCCAAGCCTTATAAAGTCTTGTTTTGTTTTGATATTCACATTAATTTGCCAAAAGAACCATAATGATTCAGTGTTTTAATCTTAGAGTAACAATATAGAAAGATTGTCCTAATTATGAGTTAAATCGTTCATACTCGCAAAATTTAGCTCTCTCTTTATGCTCGGCTCTATAGGCATATGAGAAAAAAAAGACAAACAATTGTTATCAAGAACATATGATGTAGGGCGTACTAAAAGCCGTGTAGCCATTTTTCAATTAATACCATTTTCACACAAGTTTATTTCTGTCAGTCGAAAAGCTTAAAAAACATAATAACTTAAGTGAATTTAGTGCAATATAAAAAAAAAAACGATATGGCTATATGCGCAGTTGTTGGTTGCTTTAACCGAAGTAACAAAGGACCAAAAAAATCAGTTTCCACAGGAATTTATCCAAGAATTCGTATTTTTTAGTTTGACCTCAAATATTTAACATGCTAACCTACAAAACAACTAGTTACCTACACCAATATTGAGTCAATCTTTGCATTATTTTTTTAGATTTAATAAACTTCCGTTTAAAATGAATTTTAATGCATTCTTAATATGTTTTACTTAAAGAGGTATACAGGATTCTAACGTAAATTTGTAAGAATAGGGATTCCTTGATAAGTTTAACATCAGAACGTATCTATTTCTCTTTATTTCTCATGATACCAACGCAAAATTGTTCGCGAACAGATAAAGACGGAATAATATTTGTCTTTACGGTTTTCTTCGCCTTCTATTGGCTACTAGCTTATACGCCATACCTCCTGTGGTCAAGCTTGGTCATAAACTTGCTAAAATATTTCGCAAAGTTAGGTCTCTAGGTTACTTTAAGGTTTTGATTATGCGGTTGGTACTTAGGAGTGTTATTGGGCGGCAGCAGGTTTTCTATAGTTTATTTCACAATATAACTGTAATATTATTAATAATTACATCACATTATTTCATTTTCCATATAGAACGGTATAAAAAACCCACATTTTTCTTTATTTTCAGAATTGCCATTCTATTCATTTATATAGTAAATACCACAAAAAGTCCTAACTGCTCCCAAACATCAAGAGCCCGTGATACTATTGCATGTTATGAGGCTGAAGGTAGTGGGGAGGAGAAAGAGATGGGGAATAGGAAGGTCGGGAAGTACCTGGCTATTCATATCTCGTCACCAAACACGGCCAAAGCCATTTCAAGCAACGTTTCGATCCTAAATGGTGGTCTTTCACCAAGGCTTAGTAAGAGTACCTACCACTCTGAAATGTGTCAAAAATATACAACGTATTATTTTATATAATAATAATATTTGGATGATTTTTATAGTGCCGTTTTTGTGAAAAATCACCTCAAGGGCGCTGTACAGATCTTGTTAAATTGTAATGTTTGCGTAAGATGGAATGCGGCCGCCCTAACAGATTTAGACCAACATGGGCGCATGTCATCTGGCTGTCATCTGTAAGGTTGTCACTTGGGTGATTTGTTGGATGCCTGGTTCGTTCGCGTTCGGGAACAGTTGGTCGAGATCGGCACTCCCCCGGCCCCCTGCCGGTTCCCGGGCGGTTGAAGGGACACATCTGGACAAAGGTCAAAGCAAGTGACCATTCTCAGGCTATTGCACTGCATTTAAAACACTGATATTTAAAGATTGAATTTTTTTCTTAAAAATCGAAATTACGTCGAAACTAGTCACTTTAAAATTATTTAGAGTTTATTCACTTAACCTATACACAACAACGGTAATTTTAGTGTAATTTTAAAGGAGTAATTTGTGAAATATCCTACTTATTTGACGAAAAATAACGAGAAAGACTAAAACACGTCAGGCAGCTGCGAAAGCGATATGACGTTCTTTAAAATTATATGAATTAAATGTGTTTTTGCATTTCAAATACATAATTTGTTAGGTTCCGACTTTTTGTTTTTCATCCAGTTCCTACCTATCCCGCCATTTCGTCATTCAATTTCTTATTCAAGAACGCTATGTTAAAAAAACAATAGAGACTCAAGAAAACAGAAGAGTTCGGTTGTGTTGCTTGTTGGTTCTTCTCGCTTGTTCGTCGGTTTTGTTTTTGCTCTCAAAAAAATTAAACATCAACTTCATCGGTGAGTGAATTGGCTTCCTTTATTTCTTTCATTCCTTAAACTGTCCACATCTATAATTAAACACTTCCATTAAGCAGTATAGTTTATCGTTTTTTACAGTTCACTATTTTCAAAATTCATCTGAAGCTGAAAACACAAATGGTGTTTTACCGCAGCTTCGGATGCAACACGTGTTATGAAAAATATTAATTAGATAAAAGTTATTGGCGCACGCCAAGTTTGAACCCGCGATCTTTGGATTTGTAGTCGAGCGTCTTACCACTCGACCATGGAGGCCGTCGAGCTCTTCAGCATAACTTAACAGCCCCGATAAGATCAATAGTAGCAAAGCTATACAAACACCAGCTACACCCACCAGAATATTATACCGTTAAGTTCTCGGGCGCTAACGCTCTTTCGAAGAAATAGAATTAGCATTTTCTTCCAATTTACTTCGTGTGTGCTGAGGTCATGAGCCAAGTGCCGAAATCTAAAAAAAGAGAATTAGATTTGTTATCAAGAAGGTATTTGAAACTGCTGCGTATAGGTTTATTATTTCATTTCGACGAATAAAGCACTGGGAAAGTGTGTAATAATATAAGATATTATTTGCGAATAGAATATTACAACCTTAGAGTACATAGAGTAGTATCTATCCAAGGCAGTGAAGTCAGTTTTGGACTTGTTTTTTAATGATTTTAACATGACTCGGCGAAGTTCGGCGTGGCTAAGACTAAGGCTACGGTATTTATACATCCATTCATATCACATATCGACATAATGTTTTTGTGTATTCGTATAGCCACTTTTTCACAGTATTTTTATCAAAAAAAACATAGCATATAACCTAAAAAACCGTTTAGTTGTGTCAAGTTAAGTGGCATAATAAAAAATGTGGGCGGAGTCCCGCCAGTGTTACTTCAAGGAACCAGCACCTTAAGATCATTATGACAGTATATAGAAGCGGGCCAAGAATTTTGTTGTCTCTTTTTCTCTCATGGTGTACGCCGTAAAAGCCCGGAGAAAGTGATTTTTCGCAAGTTTGTGTAAGTTGGGTAAAAATAATTAGCTCTCCCTCCATATATTGTTACTTCAAGATTACAACGGTAATTTAGTAAAGAGAAAACCATTTTTTTAAGTTAGTCTTTATAATTGAGTACCATGATTTTTTTTAAATTTTTTCACCGCACAAGAGTCCCAACTACACCCGAACGTCTAAGGTCAGTGGGAATATAGCTTCCCCAATCAGGGTATGTTGTGATGTCAAAGGTAGTCAGGGGAGGAGATGGGGAAGAGGTAGTTTGGGAAGTACCTGGCTATTCAGATTTGGTCACCAAACACGATAAAAGCTTTTTCAATTCTGAATGGTGGTTATTCAGTTATTCAGTTATTTATTAATTTAAAAACATTACAAAATTTTTATTTTAAGGCGTTTTTAAATAGAGCGAGTAAGTGTATTAATACACAATATTCATAAATATAAAACAATTAATTCTGAAAAAAATATAAATTGCAATGAATGCAAAGTAAAGACAGTAAAAAATAAAACAATAAAAAATTAGACAATTTAAACATAATTTTTCATCCAAATGATGAATAAAAAAATAAAATAAAAACAAGGAATAATTATACAAATAGCAGGAATGCTTGTCGTTTGAACGAAGCTTCATTTATGCAAAATATATCGACATCCGAAGCGATTCGATTCAACAACATGATTGCCCTCCCCACTGGCATGACCATTGGCAAGTTGGTCCTGCAGGCCGGGAGATAAAACAACCTATGCTGCCGATGGCGAAGATAACCATCTGGAACATAGAAATGAATGCTCTCCATGATAGCTGAGTTTTCAGACCATCCACGAATCAATCTGAAGAAATGTGTTGCAATGTACACATCCCTTCTGACCTCTAGATGGTAAGTTCCGAGCATGCCCAAGAGAAAGTCGGTAGGATAGAGCCACGGGTAGTAACCGTACTCCCTCAAGTAAAAAGAAATCTCAGAAATTTCTTCTGAACCTTCTCCAACATGAGGGAGTACTTGACCTCGTGTGGACTCCAAACGATCGACCCACTCTCAAGTCTACTCCTTACTAATGAGTCATATAAAATGTTGAGAACCCGGGTGTCTCTGAACTTCCCTTGCGGTGCGTAAGACAAAACCCAGCATTCTCAATGAATTGCCACAAGCCATCTCAATGTGAGCATGAAATGTCAGCCTACTATCAAACATGATTCCGAGATCCTTCATAGTGGAGACACGTTTTAAACATAGGTTGTCCATCGTATACCGGTAGTACCAGGTATGAAACGCCCTAGTGAATGACAAAATTAAACATTTAGATATATTGAACTCAATCTTATTCTTTTTACTCCAGTCAACAATTCTATCTATGTCTGACTGAAGTCGATTGCAGTCTTCTAAAGTTTGTATTTCAATGAAAAGTTTTAGGTCATCAGCAAATAGAAGAGACCTAGAATGCAGAATTACCTCTGAAATATCATTTATAAATATGGAAAAGAGGAGCGGGCCTAAATTAGAACCTTGGGGTACTCCTGATCGTACAAAAAACAAATTGGATGTGAATACTCCATGTGATACGAATTGTTTTCTGTCCGCAAAGTAACTAGCAAAAAAGTTTAGCTGTCGTATAGAGAAACCTAGTGTAGACAGTTTATCAAGTAAGATGTCGTGATTTACGGTATCGAAGGCCTTAGAAAAGTCATTATATGAACAATCTACCTGGTGGCCTTTATCCAAAGATTTTGATACATAATCGGTAAACACCAATAGGTTTGTTTCTGTTGAACGACCTTTTCTAAATCCATGCTGTTCCGAAATTAGAAACGGGTCCACTTGTGGTAGCATGTATTTATGAAGAATCGATTCGAACAATTTAGCCGGTGCGGAAAGTATTGCCACTGGTCTGAAATTTTCCACTGAAGTCTTTGCACCGCTTTTCTTTCACCAGGGCGATACTAAGAGTATCTACCACTCTGGAACGTGCCGAAAATATACTTTTTATTAATTTTGTATGAATCAATTTGTTATGACACATATTATTTAAAAAAAAGTTATTGGCGCACGTTGGGTTAGAACCCGCGACCTTTGGATTCGTAGTCGCGCGTCTCACCACTCGACACCGAAACTATGGCATCCCCGATCGGGGTATGCTGTGAGGTTTAAAGTAGTGGGGTGGAGAAAGAGATAGGGAAAGATGAAGGTTGGGAAATACCTGGTTATTCAGATCTGGTCACCAAACACAGCCAAAGCCATTTGAATCAACGTTTCGATTCTCAATCATGGTCTTTATGAGTATCTACCACTCTGGAACGTGAGGCAAATATACTATGAATTAAATATGTTATGACACATTTTAGTTAAATAAAATACATTTACGCAAGCCGGGGTTGAACCCGCGACTTTTGGATTCGTAGTCGAGCGTCTTAACGTACACCGTTAAAAGATAGTGAAGAGGATCTGAGATGATAAAGAAAAAGGTTAAGAAGTAAAAAAAGTGCCAATATCTCGAAAACTAACGTCATATTTTGATATTCTCGATAATGTTGACCTTTGGGACCTCCTCTATTTTTTTATATGAATACCGCACAAGAATCTCAACTGCCCCCAACCGTCTAGAGCCAGCGAGACTATGGCATCCAGAAATAGGATATGTTGTGAGGCTGAAGGTGGTGAGGAGGGGAAGGAGATAGGGAAGAGGAAGGTAAGGAAGTACCTGGCTATTCAGATCTGGTCACGAAACACAACTAAAGCCATTTCAAGCAACGTTTCGATTCTGAATGGTGGTCTTTCACCAGGGCGATACTTAGAGTATCAACCACTCTGGAACGTGCCGCAAATATACTTTTAATTATTTTTGTATTAATTAAATGTGTTATGACACATATTAATTAAATAAAAGTTATTGGCGCACGCCGGGTTTGAACTCGCGACCTTTGGATTCGTAGTCGTGCGTCTTACCGCTCGACCATGGAGGACGTCATTCGGTATAGTACATAAATCATTCAGATATAATTAGATACAGGATAGACACTAAAAGATCTAAACAAGAAGTGAACACTCGATTTAATCGCTTTGAAAATGTTCATAGGCCTTTGATCCACCCCCAGCGAGCTTGTAAACAATCAGCAATCAGATACTAATCTCAAATCTTGGTACAGCATCCGCTAATTGAGAGAAATTAAGAGATTAGTCTCAATCGCGTCAACACTAGTCACCATGGTAATTGTTTTTAAGATAAGTTTCGTAGATAGCATTATTAAAACACCAGAGACATGCCTACGATTGATAGCGTCAGGGAACCGATTTTAAATTTTTATTCCGAGTCCAAACTGCTCCTAACTGAGCGGAACCAGCAGAACTATGATAAGGCTGAAGATGGTTAGAAGGAGATGAGGAAGAGAAAGGTCGGGAAGTACCTGGCTATTCAGATCTTGTCACAAGTGGCGTGCACTCCATAAAGGCACATGAGCACTGCCTACCCTGCCAGACTTTCATAAAAATATACAATTTAATAAGAAATTCGGTTAATCCCACCGCCGCGAGCGCCTACTATAACGTGTCAAAATCAGAAACTCTTGAAATAACAATATATGGAGGGAGAGCTAATTATGTTTACCCAACCTACACAAACTTGCGATAAATCACTTTCTCCGGGTTTTCACCTCGTACACCATGAGAGAGAAAGAGACAACAAATTTCATAGACTGCTTCTATATACTGTCGCAATGATCTTAAGCTCCTGGTTTACCGTGGGACTCCGCCCACATTTTTTACTATGCCACTAAACTCGACACAACTAAACGGTTTTTTAGGTTATACGCCATATTTTTGTTGATAAAAATACTGTGAAAAAGTGGGTAAACGAATAAACAAAAACATTATGTCGATATGTGATATGAATGGATGTATAAATACCGTAGCCTCAGTCTTAGCCACGCCCAGGTGCTCCAAGTCAGGTTAAAATCATCAAAAACAAGTCAAAAACTGACTTCACTGCCTTGGATAGATACTACTCTACCAACTCTATGCAGAAACTACATTTGCTCCAACGCCGCCCACGTCAGTGTAGATTATTCTATATCCACTGGACTACACAAAATATGTATGCTGGGAGCTGAGTGCGCGGCCAAGTGGCTCGTTTGTGTTGGTGTCTAAAGCAGTGCTTTTACAGAACAATTCCAATAGCAATCAGTGCCATCTGTTGGTACCTATCTGTTTCTCCTCTCGTGGTACGAGAACGTATGGAAGCAGAAAAACACTTTAACTTCTTCTTCTTTATTTTATTTTAACATTTTTATCGGAAGATTTTTTAAAGTATTACAGTTGAACCTTCAACTGACGACATTCAAGAACCGCACGGCAAGGCGCTCTGAACGGGACTCCTCACTGACAATATTAATGAACCGCACGCTATGGCGATCTGAACAGGACTACTGAGACGAAGTAATGGTCAACTCAAAATTCATACTCTAACATGCGGTATGGAACAAAGCATGTTTAAAAGGGTCTTAAAATTCGATCTAAAGATATTGTACACAATAAAATTCAAGGGACAGAAACACATTAAAGAAGGCAATTAAGAAATACCCAAGGACCTTAATCTGGCGGGTAGATCACAGGGGATAAGCCCCCACGTGGGTGCAACTGCATGGCGCATTACAGTTCTCATAACGAATTCACTATTATTTCACAGACATAATAAACATTACTCAGATTTTCTTAATCCTAAAACATAAATCACACTAAAATACAAATGTAAACATAAACATATAAAATTACGATTTGCAGTAAGCGATAAGACATTCCATCATAAAATACCAGGCTAGTAGTAGAGGTACCTTATTTAATTTCACCTAGTAACGTCGCATTTGGGAACGAACACTATCTCTATTATCATTAATCCGCCGTTTTTTGTAATGCCTACCCCGATCAAAAACTCTGTGCACGCCCCTGCTTGTCATCCTCGACTAAAGCCATTTAAAGCAACTTTTCGATTCTGAATGGTGGTCTTTCACCAGAGGGATACTTCGAGTATCTACCACTCTGGAACGGGCCGCCTCGAACCTGCGACCTCCGGATTCATGGCAGATTTTCTTAACCGCTCGGCCACGGTGTTAAATATTTTATTTATTTACATTTGAAACGAAAGGCAAAGAATAACATGCGACAAAATTATTTGAAATACAATCAAACGGTACGATACCTTACTTCTTCATCTTCAAGTAACAAAATAATGTAACAAGTTAGCCTTTATGTGACTGAAATGTTACTCGGGTACCTTTTTCGGTTTTCAACATAGATTTTTTTGATGTTCCAGTAAGTCTAACCGGCTGAAACTTCCTGACTTCTCCACAATAACGAACATGAACAATCAAACATAACCGTTCAATATGTGGAGGGTGGTAGGTGAGCGGATAACGCTTAAGTAAAACTTACACCTTCTGATGACTGAAAGGGTACCCGGGTACCCCCTCGTGTTTCATATGGCTTTTGAAACTTGTCCATGTTTATTAATCATTTATCTTATTTAAAATGAAAAATATGATGTACTGTTGTGTTCAAATTACCTCACCTGTATCCTTAATACTATTTTTAATAACCTACTGAATTAAAAACCCCAAGAAAAGATGGTACTGGGTGTAATTCCTATCCACTTCCCAAGTCTTGAACTGAGTCGAAATGCATTACGTTATAAAAGTGGTCCAGCAAACTTCAGCAAGTTGTATACTGTAAAGCGCCCTTGAGGTGATTTTCCTACAAAAACGGCGCTATAAAAGTTATCCATTTATTATTAAAAGAAACCTTCATGTCAATTTGTCACACAAGGGTTAACATTTGAATCGGACCACGTGAAGAGTCAGAATAACAGAACAGTATGTAAGTACTCCCTCATGTTGGAGAGGGTTCAGAAGAAATTTCTGAGATTTATTTACTTGAGGGAGTACGGTTACTACCCGTGGCTCTATCCTACCGACTTTCTCTTGGGTATGCTCGGAACATACCATTTAGAGATCAGAAGGGATGTGTACATTGCAACCAATTTCTTCAGATTGATTCGTGGATGGTCTGAAAACTCAGCTATCATGGAGAGCATTCATTTCTATGTTCCCGATGGTTATCTTCGCCATCGGCAGCATAGATTGTTTTATCTCCCGGCCTACAGGACCAACTTGCCAATGGTCATGCCGGTGGGGAGGGCAATCTTGTTGTTGAATCGAATCGCTTCGGATTTCGATATATTTTGCATAAATGAAGCTTCGTTCAAACTACAAGCATTGCTGCGACTTGTATAATTATTCCTTGGTTTTATTTTTTTTTTTTATACATCATTTGGATGAAAAATTATGTTTTAACTGTCTTATTTTTTATTGTTTTATTTTTTACTGTCTTTACTTTGCATTCATTGCAATTTGTATTTTTTAGAATTAATTGTTTTATATTTATGAATATTGTGTATCAATACACTTACTCGCTTTATTTAAAAACGCCTTAAAATTAAAAAAAATTGTAATGTTTTTAAAATAATAAATAACTGAATGATACGATGTAGAAATGTGTCTGAAGCTAGGAGTGTGTACCAAGGCAGATTTTTATGGCGGTCCGTTTTCTCTGTCTACCTCTGTGGGAAAAAAGCGTGATGGTTATTTAGTTAGTTAGTTTAAGTAAACACTTTTAGTTTTAGCACATTTTGTACACTGCGGGGGTGATTTACCTTCGTCATCATCTACATCCCTTAACTTCCGGCCCCTCCTAAGCCTTTCGATAAGATAAAACAGCCGGTGTAAGAACTAATGACGCGAAAGCTATTTCCATCCTCTTTGAGCTGACTCAGCTAAGAGACTAGAAGTAGAAAGCTCCGGGAAACAGAGATATATCATAGTAGGTAAGTCCCATACCCAGAGCAATAATACATGGCCTGTTCAAAAGAAAAGGTGAATTTTGTATTTTCGCGGGCTGTGTACATTCGATTGTCGATTTTTTGTTGTTGTTATGTTGGTACCCATTTTTTCTATCATATGTTAGAATTATCAGCCATTTTGGGTAAGTGGTTTGTTTTTGACAACTGGAAAGGTCAGTCACGTTTTTGTGTGTTCTTCGATTTTTTACTTTTGACTGTGGCATTCGGCGAGTCTACTTTGTCTCAAAAAGTGTTAAGTGGTGCAAGCGCTTTACAGAAGGCCGAGATTATGTTAATGACGATGAGCGTCCTGGAGTTGTGGAAAAACAAATCTTATTTCTTTCTCTCTCACGGTTTACGAGATAAAAACACGGAGAAAGTGATGTATTGTATGTTTGTATGGATACCCAACCGTACAGCTCTCTCTCCATATATATTCTTGCTCTGAGGTCCCATACCTACCTAGTGGAGTACTCTGGTCTTAGCTGGGATTTACTGGTGGACAAGGATAGAATATTGATGCTGCTCTTACCTGGGAAGAAAAGAAACAATATTATTAGATCATTTGCCAGAAGATGCAAAAATTGACAACAAATGAAATACATTGAGAACAAAAAACGCAAGCTATTCTCAAATAAACCATTTCATCGCTTTAAACGTTGGTAAAAATAATGTAATTAACAAAGAAATAAATTAAATAAAACAATTGTATAAGACCACGAATATTATTTTAATTTGTATGACTGAACGATTTCGCTTAACCTAAGCGTCATCACAGTAACATTAAACTAAACAAAAAATACAAAGTGTGCGGTCATATATACGTACAGAGGGAGAACACATTATAAAATAAAATAACGAAACAATGGGAAATCCATAGAATAATACTTTTATTTTTGTTTATAGAGAATACCGTACAAGAGTTCTAACTGCTGCCAACCGCTTAGAGCCAGTGAGACTATGGCATCCCCAATCAGGGTATGTTGTGGGGCTGAAGGTAGTGGAGAAGAGAAGAAGATGAGAAGAGGGAGGTCGGGAAGTACCTGGCTATTAAAATCTGGTCACCAAACACAGCTAAGGTAATTTAAAGCAACGTTTCAATTCTGAATTATGGTATTTTACCAGGGCGATACTTGTATGAAATTATCTACCACTACCACTAAAAGTATCTTCCACTGTGGAACGTGTCGCAAATATACTGTATATTATTAAACATGAATTAAATGTGTGAAAACACATATTAATTAAATAAAAGTTATTAGCGCACGCCGGGTTTGAACCCGCGACCTTTGGATTCGCAGTCGAGCGTCTTACCACTCGACCATGGAGGCCGTCGAGACCTACTGGTTTACTCAAAAGTATTTTGTGAAGATTTTCACGATTTAACCATTTCGAATCTTATTTCCTACGTCAAGTTATTTGTAAAACCTTTGTGATTTTTCTAACTAATTGCGCTGCGAAAACAAACTTCCCGTTTACAAAATAAGTAAGATCAAACAGTTTTATCATATAATTATGTTTACATAGAGATGAACGAAGAGAGGCTTGCTTAGCATCTCTTTGTAGCAAATGGCTGCTGGAAGTAACGGAAATTGACTTTCCAAAATATATCCAACTAAGAAAATTAAATCTCTTTGTTGGTATAACTCAGAAGCAAACTACGTTTAAGTCCTCTGTATGAACGTTTTATTCATTAAGATAGCTAATTACTTTTTAATTAGATTTCTTCGTGGGATTACTAAAGGTAGGTAAATTAGATAATAGTGGGTGAATTTCAGTAAATATATCCTCTAAAATATTAGAGAGAGGGAAGTGGGGGTTGGTTTTAGGGGCGCACTGAAACCACCCTCTCGCAGTAAGACAGCCACAAAGCAGAACTAGGCCTCCGCAAGTTCATTAAATAGCGTATTGCAGGAACTGTGTGTCTGCGGAGCCTAAACTAATACTTGCTACAGAATATCATATTGGATAATGAAATATGCTATATAAATACTAACATTATTTACCTGCCATGGGCTGGATGGGATAATGAATTTCCGAGGAAATGTTTTATGAACTGAACATTCAATGAACTGTATCAAAATAATGTAGCGGATAATTGCGGGTATCTTGGCATTAATATTTTTTGGTAGTAACCTATGTCATTAGAATCATTTGAAGATTACGTCTAGCCGTGTTGTATAGGTCTCTCAATCAGAGTTGAGGCCTGGACAGGACTCACACCTCAAAACAATAAATACAGGAAAGCTAGCTTTGCGAAACAGTGTAGTCAGGATCGTTGATTATTTCCAGACTCGGGCGTGGCCAGGCTTTTCATGGCCACACCTCTTTACATCCATTCATAGCACATGTTGGATCCTAAAATCAACACTTTGATAAGTCCACATCTGATGCTCCTTAGTACCCAGTTCCTACCCATTCCTATACGTCATTTTGCGCCATTGTCATGCACTATTTGTATGGCTGGATAAAAATGTATTGAACAGCCTGTCACCACGACCCCCACTCTCGGGTAACGACACAAGATCGGGTCGTCCGAACTGCCGACACCGGTCTCATCCCACTTCACGATCATCGCCCGGGCAGGGAAGTTCGCCGCTCCTCGCAGACATCCAAACCAGGTTAGCCAAATGGCGTAAAACCCCTTTACCATTGTTTCCACAAGATTTACTTTCAAATCATTCACCAAGTATATCATCATTTACAGTCCACTTAATTCACTTCAAGTCTTTCCGAAACCGATTCGCGGTTTTTGGATCGAACAGCACATGTTGATATATTGAAGCGTTTTTTAATCAACACAAATATAGGAAAAAACCTCAAAATCCGTTTACGTAAGTTATGCGACTCGATGATGTGAAGTTAGCGCGGACGGAGAACTTTCTCACATACTCAGAAGTGATGCAATATTTAGTGAAGACTTTTCTTAACTCTTTCTCTCTCACGGTACACGACGCAAAATTCAAGAGACAGTGATTTGCCGCAAATTTATATTGGTTGGGTAAAAATATTTAGCTGCCTCTCCATATATATTCTTAATCCAAGGTTATACTTTATTTTTTTATGTACTTATACATATACCTGATAAATCTGTATTATTCTTTAGTTATTATATGTGCCCTAGCAAAACTTGATCCAAGCGAAACCGGTTGAAACATAATAAATTCGTGGTTTGAAAGTTCTCTTGTATATTAATCAAATACATAAGTTTATAGCTGTCAATCAATAAAATCAACCATCGTTCGGATAGTAAAATTTAAAAAAAAGATTATATAACGCGGTAAGTTAGAAAAAATTCGTGGATATTCACGTGGGTGATTTATCAAGTCGGCGGCAGCCGGTGGAAAATGTCCCCAGTGGTTAAACACAATACATCGTAAGAAAAGCCATACATTACGGTCTACAATGGTTTTTCCCCACGAGTAGGCAAAGTGTTGAACATTATCACTCATACGTCAGAGACGGTAACTTTGTTCACAAATATAAATTTATTGTATTCTCATTTTAATGTTTTCAAAAGAACTATAAAATTATTTTGCACCTTTTATAGTTATAATTGCTATGTGAAAATAAAAATACTTCCCATTTTGCTGTAATTTACTATGTACACAGTACCTTTTTACTAATTTTATGGTTATACTATTGTTATTGTCATTTATTTTTGTTGTTGTTATTATGGCATGTACTATTTTCTTTTATTAAATCTTCTTCAATAATAAAGCTTAGTGTAACTTCCTTATGCTGCAATAACATACTTTTCTTGTGGAACGACAAAGAACAAAACAGGTTTCAAATTCTCCAAAATAGAGCAATGAGAATTATACTTGGGCGAAAAAAATACTCAAAAGTAGCTAAAATGTCAGAGGAACTAAATTGGCTGACAGTTAAACAGATGCTGACATTGAACACATTGATGTTTTTACATAAAATGAAAAACAACTTGTTACCAGAGTATTTTTCTGACAAAATTATCTACAATGTTGATATTCACAAGTATAATACAAGGGCATGCAAAGAAATTAGACTACCAGAAAAGAATAAAGCCAACACCCAAAACAGCTTACTATATAAAGGAATGAAATCGTATAATGCGCTGCCGGAAACCATCAAAATTATGCCTATCAATAAATTTTAAAAAGCCTGTAAAAATTATTTAAAATGCATGTAAATCAAAATAATAAGTAGTGTTTAAGTTAAAATATTATTAGTCAAAAAGAAAATGAAATAATTAGATACTTGTAAACTTAAATGTACAAAGTAACAAATATAAAAAATAATAAATAAATACTTGCACTTTACTTACTAACTTTTTTGAAATTTTTCATGCTATTTATTTATTAGCGCCCTGATGGGCTTTTACATAATAATTTAACATAAGTAAGTGCATGAGTATAGAAAATATTACAGTTTTAAAAGGATAAACATGAAATAATACAGTAAAAATTAAAACGTTTTAAAAATGATTAGCAAAAAAACAATGATTAATAATAGTTCCCATACATTAGTGACAAATAAATATTTAATTTAAAAGTCTTTTAAATTTTGGCAAATTCATATGAAAGATGTCAATATTTGAGGTGAATTCATTCCCGAGTGTATGTAGGCGAGAAATGGGTGGATGTATGCGGTAGTTGGTAGTGAAATTACTGTTGCAGAAAAGTATGTTTTGCCGAGTTGCTCGCTGAGGTACTCTGAAGTTGATAAGGTGCAGGAGTTCACAACAGTCGAATTCGGACTGAATTATTTTGAACAGAAAAGTTAAATCGGCTATTTTCCTTCTGTTTTCTAGGGTGTGGATTTTGAGTGTGTTTAAAAGGAATGTGTAATTTATGCGTTGAATTGGAATGTGTTGTTTGAAGTTTATGAAACCAAAAAATTTGTTCAATATTGTTTATGTGGATGAGATAGTATGGGGACCACACTATAGAGTTGTATTCTAATAGACGACGTACTAACAACAGGTAGACTTTTTTATGACTTCTAATGAGTCGAAGTCTTTGGTGGTTCTAAGAATAAACCCCAACATCTTCACACCTTTATTAGCGATTTGTTGATTGTGATTAATAAAATTTCATTTTGTGTCAAACATGACTCATGCTATGTATTGTATACGTATTACACTATGTTTTTTAAATATACTATGATAATATAACTAATTATAAGACCTACGCTATATTTATATACTTTCGTTTTACATAATATTTTTCTTTTTAACTCTTGCTTTAATTTATTGTATATTTATTTTTCTTCTTATTTATTGTACTCCATTATTTAGGTAAAATATATTTTATGTAAAAGCCTTTAAAGCGTTAATAAAATAGAATAAACAAAGGAAAAAACGTTTGGGGCAGTTTCTTAGAAAAGATAGTTCTAGCCTAACCACTCCTTTGATCAATCGACCCTTTTAAAGGTAATGAAATTGGCTAAAAATGCTTAGTCAAGGTGTGTTTATTTTATCAATTCAAAGATCTTTCTACCTGTACATTATCAGATACCCAAACTAGGTAAACGATTGCGTAGAGAATTTAGTACTTAATAAAATATTAAAATCAAATAGTTTTGATAACTTGACAACATTTGAAAAACTCCTACTACCATCGTAATAAGCGGAAAATTTTGTTTGTGCAATGATGGAGGACTTAGCCAGCAGAAGAATCGAACCACAAATATAGAAAGGGTTAGCAGTATAAAATATGTAGGTGTTATAATAGATGATAAGTCAAAATTTGACACTTAGAATACATGTACATAACTAAAAAAAATGCTAAAAAGGTTGGATTCTTAAAAAGGATCAGAAACAACTTGGATCTCAAGACAACCCGCCTTGTATACAATTCTATTGTAACTCCGCATTTAAATTATTGTTCTAGTGTTTTATTCTTATGTAACGAAGCCCAAAATAATAAACTGCAGGTTATACAAAATAGGGGATGAGGATGATTTTGAAATGTAATATTTTTACTAGAGTTAAAATTATGTTACGAAATTTAAATATGATGACACCTAAAAAACATATAATACTTTGACGATGATGTACAAGCTTAAAAACCACATGCTCCTTAAGTATCTGCTAAATAATATTATATGTAATGTAAATATTCACAATTATCCTACGAGAAGTTGTCATGATTTTAGGCTTCCCAAAACGAAACTTGTGTGTACTCAAAACAGTGTCTTTTATAAAGGTCAAAAACTGTTTGATAATCTTCCAAATGCCTTAAAAGAAGCCTCAAGTCTTAGCACTTTTCGTAGAATTTGTGCTGAATACGTTAAAAAAACCTATAATAATATTTGGATGATTTTTATAGCGCCGTTTTTGTGAAAAATCACCTCAAGGGCGCTGTACAGATCTTGTTAAGTTGTAATGTTTATGCAAGATGGAATGCGGCCGCCCCAACAGATTTAGACCAACGTGGGCAAATGTCATCTGGCTGTCGTAAGGGTGTCACTTGGGTGATTTTTTGGATGCCTGGTTCGCTCGCGTTCGGGAACAGTCGGTCGAGATCGACACTCACCCGCCCCCCCTGCCGGTTCCCGGGCCGGTGGTCGAAGGAACACATCTAGACATGGGTCAAAGCAAGTAACCATTCTGGGCTATGGCACTGCATTTAAAACACTGATATTTAAAGATTAAAATATTTTCTTAAAAATCGAAATTACGTCGAAACTAGTCACTTTAAAATTATTTAGAGTTTATTCACTTAACCTATACACAACAATGGTAATTAAAGTGTAATTTTAAAGAAGTAATTTGTGAAATATCCTTCTGATTGAATAGGATTCTTAAGATTACTAAGATTTCAATTTTTATATGCTGTATAAAAACCTTATATGCTTTGTTATATTATTGTGAAATGTATAAATGTTTTTCCTACTAGAAAAAAAAATTTTGGATACATCTAAATAAAAATACAAAAACAAAACAAACAAACTACGCCCGAGTGGGAATCTGACGCATTTGTCCACTGAGCTACTAACCGGTCAAATTAAAATTTAGTATTGCAAAGAAACATATATTATAAATGAGACCCTTGTAGCAAATGTGCTATAAAACCACGTATGATTGTGTTAAAAATGTGAATATCCAAAAAAATACAAGACTGATGCAAGCGTAATGAATAAAATTAAGAAAGGGACGCATATATGGTTTGGGCATGTAGAGCGAATGAACGAAGAAAGGAGTGTAAGCCGAATATACGATTCGAAAGTGAATGAAAGAAGAAGCCGAGGACGCCCGAGGAAGACATGGCACGATCAAGTAATAATAATATAATAATAATAATAATAAATCTTTATTTAAATACAGTTTACAGTAATAACAGCAAAATAATACAAATAAAAGCAGAATAATCATATAAAATACATAGGGTGTATAAAGGTGTAGATATATTTATATATTTTAACAAGAGATCTATACATTGTAAACAGTAAATATATATATATATATTTATATATATATATATATATATATATATATATATATATATATATATATATATATATATATATATATATATATATATATATATATATATATATATATATATATATATATATATATATTACATAAACATTAGTTAAACAGAAATATAGATCATTATTCGTATTTGCTTAAATACATATAAACTTAGTTTTCGTATATTTGTATACAGTTATTACTTTTGTTTTCTCGTAATCTGCCTCACTAGGCAAGCCTGTGTTGAGGCAGTCATTTTTGCCGATTGTTTTGGTTACTTCAAATTAAATTAATCTATGGTTAATGTTATTTGAAAGTGTGAGTTTAATATTAATATATAAATAGTAGCATAAATTTGTACATATATGAATAAGTAATTGTTTGTTCTGTGATTGGTTTATTCAATGATTTCGAATTAGGGTGAGTGCACCGGTAAATGCTCTGTCTTTGCTATTAATCCAAATTTTTATGTTATGTTTGAAATTATTTAATGTTTGTTTAAGTGAGTCAAATACTTGAATCGGGTCATGTGAAGAATCAGTACAACCAAAGAGTATGTATGAGACGATGTATGAGTGTGAACGAAGTAAGGAGTGTGTGCCGAGACAGAGTTATATGGCGGTCCGCTCTCTGAGACTACCCCAGCGGGAAGAAGGCGTGACGGTTAGTTAGTTAGTCAGTTAGACATTGGTAAACTGGTGACCGTTACACCATAGTCAAATAACTACCAATTAATTAATCGTAGGATTGAGTGCTGAGTAGTCTGAGCAGACATTTACTTTACGGGTAACGTTTTTCAGCAGTAGTGAAATAGATAATATACTCGACGTGTAG
The DNA here is from genome assembly GCA_022651775.1 of Drusus annulatus. Taxonomy (NCBI): domain Eukaryota; kingdom Metazoa; phylum Arthropoda; class Insecta; order Trichoptera; family Limnephilidae; genus Drusus; species Drusus annulatus. Next base: position 1,033,406 of record JAGWCC010000058.1, read on the forward strand.
CGCTAATTGACGGCCTCCGTGGTCGAGTGGTAAGAAACTCGACTACGAATCCAGAGGGAGCGGGTTCAAACCCGGGGTGCACAAATTCATTTTATTCAATTAATATATGTCATGACACGTTTAATTAATATAAAATCATGTGTAGTATTTCTGCGGCACGTTCCAGAGTGGTAGATACTCCAAGTATCGCCCTGGTGAAAGACCAGCATTCAGAATTGAAACGTTGCTTGAAATGGCTTTAGTCGTGTTTGGATACCAGGTCTGAATAGCCAGGTATTTCCAAACCTTACTCTTTCCCATCTCCTTGCCCTCCCCACTACTTTCAATCTCACAACTCTTCGTTTGGGGATAATAAAGATAATTAAATAATTTGACCGGTCGGTAGCTTAGTGGACAAACGCGTCGGATTCCCACCCGGGCGTCGTGCGTTCAATTCCTCTGCTGGCTAAGTCCTCCATCATTGCGCAAGCAACATCTTCCACTTCTTATGATGGCAGTAGGGATTTTTCAAATATTGTCAGGTTATTCGTTAACCGGGAATGTTTGTCTTTCTTTTTAAGAAAAAAAAAATGGCTGATTTAAATAACGCCGTTTTCGTGACAGAAATATCACCTCAAGGGCGCTTTACAAGATAATTAACATAATATCAAAACTCAGACTTAATATTAACTAATGCCTAATACCAGGGACTTGCAACTAACCTATTTACATATATATAATGGTTGTTGCCCGTGCTGTCGAACGTAAAGTAGAAAAAAATGGAGTCAGCAATAAAAAGCTAAGTACAGCACTCGAACTGAGTGATCAAAGCCCTAGTGAAGGAAATTGACGTTATTGTGGGTCAGGTAGATATTTGTACATGAGAATCCACGGCGAGTACCCGAAATGTATGCATCATAAAGATTTGCTCTCTGAGACTCATTACCAAAGTCTCCAGTCGAGAAGGAGTGGGGCCCTTGCAGTAACAGCGTACAAAATATTACATCATTTGATAGACAATCCGTACCTCCTGGAATGCTATAAGTCGTTTGTGCCAAACAACCACTGCCAGGGGCGACACCACGATCTGTAGTGTATTCCACATGGCAGAACAGACGTGTTGGCTCAGCACAGCATGACACGGGGTACGGTTCTACTAAATAACACGTCTCTTGATATCTTCAACATAAACCTTAAAGATTTCAAGAGACATGTTAATAATATAACTTAATACATTTGCTATTTTATGTTACTGTTCATGTGTATTGTAAATGGACACAGTCTGTAATACACAAAAAAATAAATAAATGTGTATACATAATTTATAAGGGTGAGTCTTTAGTTTTGTTCTGAATTCAATTCTCTGAGCTGTCGGGGATGCCATAGGCTTACTGGCTCTAGACGGTTGGAAGCAGTAACAACCCTTTTAGAGTATTTTACGCACACCTTACTGACTGGTTATTCCTTAATCTCCATTTCGAATAACAGAGGTGTTCTTTAAATATCTTTCGGTAAATAAATTCCGCCAAGGAAGCAGCTGTTCAACAGAAATTTAAAAATTAAAGTTAACGTTCCATTTCCTAACTTTTCCCTTCTAGGACTGTATCGTTGAGACGATGTAGAACTTCGCTTTTCCCATTTCAGTTCGTTTGAATTAGTGCAGTGTGTTCAGAATTGCAGGGTGAAATATATATAAGCCAGGCAAGAAGGAAAATAACTAAAAAAAACAAATGCTAAATATAACAAGTAACAAAAGAACAATACATATTTTATGACAGTGAGTATATGGTTATCAGTAGACAGTGAGAACATTTAGTTTTAATGATACAAGTAAGGAGAAAATCGAAACTAAGCAAATTAAGGACGTCTTTAAAGAAATTAAATTTTATAAGTTACGTTTCGAAATAATTTTGTTACGATTTTTAAACAATTTGGTTTTTAGGACGCGTATTAAGTTATAATATTATTATTGAGTCAACAAGAATATGACATAATTATATACCTTGATGAACAAGTAACTAATATAAAATTAAAATAAAACATAAAGTAAGAGAACTTTATACTTAGACGATAAGATTTTCAGAGAGGGGGTAGGAGCTTTACCTCTACAAACTTTTTAAAGGTCTTGTTCCCTATCCCAGTTTAAATAAAAAGTAGCAATATGAGGCAGCCAATCAAATAAACTTTTCGAAATGAATAAAGACGCGAAAATTCGTTACGAACAAAAACAATTTTACTGTGGGAGAAAAAACAAAGGTTTGACATTTTTTCATAAAAAACTGAAGGTGGAATGGTGGATGAAAAGAGGATGAAGCAGATGGAGTAATGCTGTGAAATGAGATTTATGAGAAAGTAAAACATGAGGAGAGAGAAAATGAAGATGAATGATGAAAATTATGCCACAAAATATACCGTTTCTTCGACAGTGTAATGTGGGAGTGATTATATTTTGGCAACAACGACAGATCGCGCTTTCTTTGCCCGTGGCAAGAAAATAGATTTTATTTTTTATCCAAAGAGAATATTAAAAAGAGTGCTAAGAACAATGAAAGAGAATAAACATTAAATTTATTATTCGTTGGATTTCAAAGTGATAATTTGTTAGGTTCTTGCCATCGTGTTTTCAATTATAATTTAATCTATTTATTTATTTATTAAAATGTTAATATAGAAATAAAAAATACATTTCTTGATTTATTATTGCCAAGGAGTTGAAAGAAATCATTCCGGGAAGGGCAAAATTACAAAATAAAAGGGAATAATATATTTATTTCAAAGACATACAAATTCAAAAAAGGAATACAAAAGAAGAGGGACCAAGCGAAAAATTACATCAGAAAGAGACCTACCTGACCGTTTTATTTTATCGCCGTTCTGAATAAAACGGCGACCGTTCGAAACAGTTGACAATCGAACAGAAGAGTTTTTGTGTGCAAGAACTTAAACTGCATCGGTGAGTGAATGGTTTCCTATTTTCCCTTAATTCCATATTCTTTCCACAAGCTACAATTAGACACTTCCATCAAGTAGTGTAGTTTATTGTTTACAGTCCACTTTTTCAAAATTCATCTGAAGCTGGAAACACATTTGGGGTTTTGTCGCAGCTTGGGGTAAGTACTCCAACTTTGGAGTAAGAATATATATGGAGGAAGAGCTAAATATTTTTATCCCCGATTGGGGATGTCATAGTCTCACTGGCTCTAGAAGGTTGGGAGCAGTTGGGACTCTTGTGCGGTATTGACTGTGAAAAAAGCCTAAATCCATGTGATTAAGTGTATTAAAACCTCCCGCTGATCATATCGACCTTTATCCCAAAAGGTTTGACGGGTCAACTTTTTGCTGTACAACCCTTGTTCAAGCTAGAACGCTCGGGTAAAGAAATGGCGGTTCACTTGTCACGGTGTTTCTTGACAAGCAACCAAATATTAATCGCTTTACAATTAATCCATTATAACTAACTAACCATCACGCCGTTTCCCTGCAGGGGTAGGCAGAGAGGACGGACTGCCATATAACTCTGTCTTGGCACACACTCCTTGCTTCATTTACATTCATACATCGTCTCATATATACTCTTCTGTTATTCTGACTCTTCACATGACCCGATTCAAGTATTTAATTTACTTGATCGTGCCATGTCTTTCTCGGGCGTCCTTGACTTCTTCTTTCATTCACTTTCGCATCATATATTCTTTCCACACTCCTTTCTTCGTTCATTTGCTCTACATGCCCAAACCATCTAAGCGTCCCTTTCTTGATCCTATTCATTACGCTCACATCAGCCTTGCATTCTTTCCGGATATCCACATTTTTAATACGATCATAGATGGTTTTACCGCACATACGTCTCAAAGATCTCATTTCTACAGCATTTAGTCTACTTTCATCCTTTCTCTGCCAGTTTCATGCCTCACTGCCATACATCAGGGTTGGTATAAGCACTCCATTGTGGACTGCTAGCTTCGCTTCTTTGGACAATTTCTTATTTGCGCCAACAGCGTTCAGTCCTCCATTAATGGAGTTTCCTGCATTCACCCTTCTTTCAATATCCTTATCAGCCTTTCCGTCTCTCTAGAACATACTTCCTAAATCATCAAACTCATCCACTTGCTCCAAGTATTCATCATTCACAACTATATTGCACGCTGTTCTCGTACTCTCTCTTTCAAACACCATGACTTTGATTATATTGTGAAATTGCCCATCGATCCTTATATCATCTTTTGTTGCCTTCATTTTATTTAACCCTCCCCCGCTGTGAAGGGAGCTTTGGTGGTAGAACATTAAAATAATAAAATCCCTTAAATTTAATCAAAACCTTCAGTTCCGTAGTCTAATAAAAACACAAGCCAAACGTTAATAAAACAGATGTGTAGAAATTAACGTTTTTTACAATTTCCCCTTTGACAAGAATAACATTTCTTGAACCCAATAAATCTCTACACCTTTTCTTATAAAATATTTGGGCACATTTCGAATGAAAAACAGCCAATTTTATTTTATTTCACAGAATTTTTTTGTTATTGTAAAAAATATTGCTTCCTAGTTCCTAGTTAAATGGTTTTGACATACTTTATACGTTTCTAATAATATTAAAAAGTCGCTGATTTTCCTATGAAATAAATAATAGCTTTCCTCCGCTAGAGCGAATTTTCATTTTTCAAAACAACCCTGACTTAAAAACTTGCGCTCAGGAATCATTAGCATATTATAACACTCTCAGACAGGAGGCTTGTTTCCGACTTGACTTTTATTTTTAAAATTGTTAATGGTACTATAGGCAGCCCTGATTTACTTAGCTTAATTATTTTCCATGTACCTAACAGAACCACTCGATCCACAATTATTTTTAAATGTCACAGTAACATCAGGACTGAGTCATTTAGATACTCGCTTGTACCTAGATTGCATACAGTGGGTAATTCTTTCGCTGAAATAGTATATATATATTCAACTGCACTAAATCTAGTTACAAGAAGGCTATAATAGCATACCTCTTTCAAAAATATTACTGTTAATTTATTGCATAATAATATTTCTATTGACTAACTTATGTTTTTGGGTGCTAATCATTAATAATAATCTCCTTTCCCTCCCAAGTACCTTCAGCCTCACAACATACCCTATTTGGGGATGCCATAGTCTCACTGGCTCTAGACGGTTGGGAGCAGTTGAGACTCTTGTGCGGTATTCATATAAAAAAAAAAAAAAATTACTCTATGTTATTTCTATGTCACTTTTATTTTTTGTTATATATTACACTGTCATGTAAAAGCCTATAAGGGCGTATATAATTAAATAAATAAATAATAAAACTAGCGGAGGAAAACTAACTAAAGGAGTGTGAAAAGAATATATGATGCGAAAGTGAATGGAAGAAGAAGTCGAGGACGCCCGAGAAAGACATGGCACGATCAAGTGAATCAAATACTTGAATTGGGTCGTGTGAAGAGTCAGAATAACAGAAGAGAATGTATGAGACGATGTATGAATGTAAATGAAGCAAGAAGTGTGTGCCAAGACAGAGTTGTATGGCGGTCCGTCCTCTCTGCCTACCCTTGCGGGGAAACGGCGTGATGGTTAGTTAGTTAGTTAGTTATAAAACTAGCTAAGAGAAAATATTAGTTGCTTTAATCAACCCATTTCAAATATATAATGACGTCTGCTGAAATACATTAAAGGTAGGCACTTTATTAAATAGGTGGGGATTTAAAAAGATTACGTTTGTAATTTGATAACTCTAATTTCTTAATTATTATTATTTCTTAATTAATCAGTTCTAAATGTGAAAAGTTCACTCTCGTTAATGTATGTACGTACTCACAAAATAAATTATTTATGACAGTTAATACAATGTCTACTAGAAAAAGGAAGACAAATAAACCTGTGCTCGAAACATGGATTAATATTATTTATTTTTATTATTGTACAACAGAAGATATCAAATCCAATTACAGTACAATAGAAAACAACAAAAATAGTTTTTACAACTAAACATTTTTAAATTAAGTTTTTTGAACATAGGTAAATTCTCGGTAAAAATATTAATATATGTACATGATTTATTTAATAGAATTATACCTTTTGTCATGCTATGCTTTGCCAAAACATCTGTCCGACCCATAGACATAAAATACAAGACACGTCATATTCATACAAATTGAACGATAAATTTGGCACGCTCTGATATCTGTTTGAAAACTCATAACGCATGAAAAGGATAGCCATACTAAGCATAATATGTGTGTATAAATGAGATAGCTATATGAACGTCCCGCGTTACATTCTCCGCGTTACAAGCCCTCTCTTCCCTAACGAACTTACAAGCGAAGTAGCATGCGACGTACTCAGTGTACTGTCGCTAGGTTGTCTTCCACACGCATATGTATTTCTGCATTCGCTATCTCACTTATACCATTTGGTATATGAATAATTGTATTAATTGAAATAATAAGTGATTTGTGTGTACTTCGCATGAAAAGAAACTCCATGAGATTTGTTTTTTGTTCCCGAATGATTTTTACCCTTGTCAAAAGCACAGGAAGGCATTTTATCTCAGAAAAGAGCTTACAGCGATGCGTTTGTGGCAGCTGGTGACAGTTTGTTTGTCAAACGAATGTTTGTGCGAGACTAAACGCAGTAAATCTTAGGTATGCCACGTTGGCTTAGTTTAGTGCAGTCACGCGCGTTGTCTCAGTAACGTAACTACATTATTTAATTCATCTAAGGTCCGACCATAGGGTATGCTAAACATGGCGCGATTTCTGCTGCGGCAGTATTTGTCAGGCACGAATAAGCAGTAGCACGCCAAGAAGTACGGACAGTCGATCAAATGGTTTATAATCTTAAAGCCTATTGTCATGAGACCAGCATTGCGCCTAGTCTCCAAGCTTTGAGAATTTGTCTCCTCGAGTAGTTCCATGTGATGCATGAACATAGGGTATGTTCCGTGCGAACGCATGTACACATACCTGAGAACTTTTTTTTTGAAACTGTTCCAACATATTTAAATATTTAGTCTGATGTGGAGCTCAGACAGTGCTAGCGTACTCCAACTTGCTTCTGATCAACCCGCTACAGATGTAATGGCACTCATTTCCTTTGGGATCCTTTGAATAAACCTTTTCTCTTTTTAATGACTGATAATCAAAAGAATATATCTGCGTGCGCAAGGAAGAACGGAATGAGTAAAAAAACGCAGATGTTCAGGAGAGACAAAACAAAATTATGGAATTTCGTTTCAAATCATGTCAAATGGCACATGTCCTTTTTCAAAAAATAATAGCACATGTAACGCGACAAGGCGCGCGGCCCCGAATACTTTCTCGCTCCCGCCTAAAGCACTGTCCCTCTCCAGCGATGTTAAGCTGTGTGGATCCAGGGCCGGACTCCAATTGGGCAATTGCCGACGCAATTCTAGGAATTTCATCTTCCACACCCACTACGTGCTAAGTCCTTGAAACAGCAGAGAACCAGAAACTAGTCTCAAGGCCTGATACCTGATTGCGCGTTGTTCCCATTCAGTGTGGTCTTTGAGTACTTGGTCAGATATCCAGAACCTAGTCTCAAGACCTGATACTGATTGCGTGTTGTTCCCTTTCAGCAAGGTTTTTGAGTTCTAAGTACGAAATATCTGTGAGCATTCGATTGAATTGTGCGCCTTCGGCCTTTCAGTTTGTTTTGTTTGTAAAATTTTGTTTAAAGTTTTAAAGTTATAAGGGAAAACCCTTTTAAGTCTCTTTTCATTTATTCTTGTTTAAAATTATAAAATAAAAACTACGTCTCTGTACCGAACTCCACTCACTATTTAATATAATAAATTCTTTCCAGTATAAATTGTCGCCAAACGTGTGACAACAAAGGAAAAAAAAAGTTTTACACATTATTTCATTTTCTGACTCATCTCATTTTTCTTTCTAGATATGTATCTAAGGAACAATTCTGCATACTTAATTCAAAACTTGATTTTTTTACTAATTCCGTTCTTCCTTTCGCATACAGTATTGTAGAGGCCGACTTGAAAGGATTGCACATTGAACCCAGTATCACTAAACAACGCCATTACCACCAAGCCACCGGGGTGCTGTAATTAATAACCGGTACATCATGTTTTTACAACTTTAATCATGATTAAATTTCGTGAAAATTCAAAACGGTACATAATAATTTTCTGGCCACTTTTCAAAGCATTAGTTAGGAATGTTGTTTCAGATACGTGTCAAAATTCACGCATGTTTTTGCCATTAATCATCTACTCGAGTCAACATTTTGTAATGATAATTTTAAACACGAATGTCCGAATAAAGTTTGTTGAATTCCAGAATTTAATACGAACATAACGTTGTGGGCTGTTTCTTGGTGAAAAAATCGAAAAAAAACTTTTTCAAATAAAACCAAGTCGGCGTGGATCTCTAGGCAGCTAAGAATGGGTGGAAGAATTATGTGAACTGCTTGAATTTAGATGAGAATTTAGTTTGGTCGCTGAAGCGAGTGTGGAAAACATCTATTTTAAATTGCAGTCATTTTAAAAAATTAACCGTTTTATCATAATTAGGTTTATGTAAATGCTGAGTGAGTTGGTTGATGGAAGTTCAGAACTACGAAAACTTCTAATTTTGTAGTTCTCTTTATTGACAGTGGGGGTGTGCCTCTATGTGTCTGCTGTGAACTCTTACACCTTATCAAGTTCAAAGTACCTCAGCGGACAACTCGGCAAAAGCTTAGAGTAACAATAAAGAGAGACCGTCCTAATTATGAGTCAAATCGTTCATACTTGCAAAATATAGCTCTCTCTCTTTATGCTCGGTTCTAGAGACATATGAGAAAAAGAGACAAACAATTGTCATTAAGAACATATGATTTGGGGCGTGCTAAAAGCCGTGTAGCCATTTTTTAATATACTACTAACTTCACACTAGTTTACTTGTTAGTCGAAGTGACAGACAAAAAGCTTAAAATATATAATTACTTAAGTGAATTTAGTGCAATATTAAAAAAAACGATATGGCTATTTGTGCAGTTATTGATTGCTTCAACTGAAGTAACAAAAGACCAAAAAAATCAGTTTCCAGAGGTATTTATCCAAAAATTCGTATTTTTTAGTTTGACCTCAAATATTTAACATGTTGACCTACAAAACAACTAGTTACCTACACCAATATTTAGTCAATCTTTGCATTTTCTTTGCAACTACGAATGCGGAGGTCGCGGGTTCTAACCCGGCGAGCGCAAATTCATTTTACTTAATAAAAATGTGTCATAACATATTTATTTCATATAAAATAATATACATTATATTTGCGGCACGATCCAGAGTGGTAGAAACTTTAAAAATCACCCTGGTAAAAGACCACCATTCAGAATTGAAACTTTACTTGAAATGGCTTTGAACGAAAATATAGCATATAACCTAAAAAACCGTTTAGTTGTGTCAAGTTTAGTGGCATAATAAAAAAAATGTGTCACGAGTCCCGCCGTGAACCAGGACCTTAAGATCATCCTTACAGTATATAGAAGCGGTCTGTGAAATTTGTTGTCTCTTTCTCTCTCGTGGTGTACGACGTAAAAACCCGGAGAAAGTGATTTATTGCACGTTTGTGTAGGTTGGGTAAAAATAATTAGCTCTCCCTCCATATATTGTTACTTTAAGGTAGATACCCTAAGTATGGCCCTGGTGAAAGACCACCATTCAAAATCCAAAAGTTGCTTGAATTGGCTTTAGCCGTGTTTGATGACCAGATCTGAATAGCCAGGTACTTCACAACCTCCCCATTTCTCATTACTTCCCCTCCCTACTACCTTAAGCCTCACAACTTACCATAATTGGGGATGCCATAGTCCCACTGGCTCTAGACGGTTGGGAGCAGTTGAGACTCTTGTGCGGTATTCACTGTAAATTAATTTTTTTGAAGAATGCTGTGGAAGTAAGATCCCTGAAGCGTATGTGCAGTAAAACCATATTTGACCGTGCTCATTGACGGCCTGCATGGTCGAGTGGTAAGACGCTCGCCTACGAATCCAGAGGTCGCGGGTTCGAACCTAGCGTGCGCAAAAATTTTTTTTTTAATTAATGTGTGTCCTAACACATTTAATTGACATAAAATAAAATTAAATATATTTGCGGCACGTTCCAAAGTGGTAGATACTCTCAGTATTGCCCTGGTGAAAGACCACTATTCAGAATTGAAACGGTGCTTGAAATGGCTTTAGCCGTGTTTGGTGACCAGATCTGAATAGCCAGGTACTTTCTAACCTTTCCCTTCCTCATTTTCTTCCCCTCCCCACTACCTTCGCCTCACAACATCCCCAATTGGTGATGCCATAGTCTCACTGGCTTTAGACGGTTGGGAGCAGTTGAGATTCTTGGGTGGTTTTCACGTAAAAAAAAATTAAAAAATATGAACATCCGAAGTCTGCAAGGCTGATGTAAGCGTAATGAATAGGATAAGGAAAGAGACGCTTAGATGGTTTGGACATGTAGAGTGGATGAACGAAAAAAAGAGTGTGAAAAGAATATTTGACGTAAAAGGTAATGGAAGAAGATTTCTGGGACGCCTTAGGAAGACATGGCACGATCAAGTGAATCAAATACTTGAATTGGGCCATGTGAAGAGTCAGAATAGCAGAAAAGTATTTATGAGACGATGTTTGAATGTGAATGAAACAAGGAGTGAGTAGTGAGAGTGCCTACCCCTGCGGGGAACCGGCGTGATGGTTAGTTAGTTTGAGTACGTATGTACGTACGTGTGTGACCTTTTAAAATTTTGAACTAATTTTAACTGAAATTATCAAACATAAATAAGAATCTTTTCAAATGCTTACCTTCCTTAAAAAGTACTTACCTATATTTTATTTTAGCGAATATTTTTTTTGTTATTTGGCAAGTCAAGTTACATCCCGTAATTTTCCTCTGGATATAACAACAACTAGAAATAATATATTTTAAGTTCTATTATTTTATTTCAATTTTGACTCAAATTATTCGCTTTTCAAATTTCGTACCGTGGACAAGTACCTACTTACATTATTCCTTTGAAATCAATTTATCTCGAAGTGTTACGTGGGTACCTACTTTTCTGAGAAATAATATATTTTATAAAGTCAAGTAGAATTCAATCAAAACATAATTTTAATAAATTGAAACTCTCGAATTGATACAACATTTTGCTATATACTCAACAAGCAAGTGTAAATGTTTTGTGCGTCGGCACAACGTAGGTATTTAATAAACCTTAGTATTTTTTTAAAGGTTCTGTTCCCCAATTAGAAATTTAACAAGTTTTTACGTCGTAAACCGTGAAAGAGAAAGAGACAAGCCAAATCGTCACATAACATCGCACTACTTTTAGGTGTGTAGGCATTTTTTCCGTCTCCCGTGTCTCCGGCGACTCCGCCCACTACGTTTTGTCATGCGACATAACTCAACGGTTTTTGAGGTTATATCCTAATTTTTTGTCGATAATAATACTGTGAAAAGGTTTTTATACAAATAAACGCCACATTATTTCGACATGTGCTATGAATGTATGTAAACAAGGTGGGTCCATGAAAACCCTAGCCACGCCCGAGTCAGGAAAAAATCAATAATCTTGACCACACTGTTTCGCAAAGCTATCCCTTCTGGTATATTATTGCCTTGAAAATATAACACAAGAAGACAGTCGTACAGTGGGGTAACTTATTAAGAGGAGTAGAATGAAGAAGACAACATAATATGGCTGAAAGAGTTACAAAGAAATGAAAATGAAAAAAAAGCGAGTAATTTTTAACATTTTTATTTGACGGGAAGATTAAATCCAGCAGTAAGGGGTTACGCGCTAAAACAAAATTCTTTCAACGTTAATGGGAGATTCCCTTAATGATTAATGCGGTCATTAAGAAGAAAGTTTGAAAGGAGGGAGTTTTAAAGATATCTGAGTGAGATCAACACGTTGAAAATCCCGTTTCGAACGGGAGTTCTAATGTAACCCCAACAAGAGTTTTGTGAAATACCTAAAAAAAACAAGTTTTTTTATAGTAAATACCGCACAAAAGTCACAACTGATCCCAACTTTCGTAGGGAGTGGAAGGAGATGGTGAAGAGGAATGTTAAGAAGAACCTGACTATTCAAATCTGGTCATTGAACACGGCTAAAGCCAATTATAGCAACCTTTGGATTTTGAATGGTGGTCTTTCACCAGGGCTATACTTAGGGTATCTACCTTAAAGTAATAATATATGGAGGGAGAGCTAATTATTTTTACCCAACCTACACAAACGTGCAATAAATCACTTTCTCCGGGTTTTTACGTCGTACACTATGAGAGAGAAAGAGACAACAAATTTCACAGACGGCTTCTATATACTGTAAGGATGATCTTAAGGTCCTGGTTCACGGCGGGACTCCGCCCACATTTTTTATTATGCCACTAAACTTGACACAACTAAACGGTTTTTTAGGTTATATGCTATATTTTTGTTGATTAAAATACTCTGAAAAAGTGGCTATACGAATAAACAAAAACATTATGTCGATATGTGATATGAATGGATGTATAAATACCGTAGCCTTAGTCTTAGCCACGCCCAGGTGCACCGAGTCAGGTTTAAATCATCAAAAACAAGTCAAAAACTGACTTCAATGCCTTGGATAGATACTACTCTACCAACTCTATGGTATCTACCAATCTGGAACGTTACGCAAACTTACTGTATATCAATTCATAGTAATCAAATCCGAAAAAACACATAATAATTAAATTAAATTATTTGCGCATGCCGGAATTTGAACCCGCGACCTCTGGATCCATAGTTGAAACCATAAGCATAACCACCAGACCACGGAGGCCGTCAAGGCAAATCGTAACTGAAATATTATGAATATTCTTCTGTCTAAGTATTACCAAAACAAATTGAACGCTTTAATAAGCAAGATAAAATGGGGCAACTACGTCACCCCCTTCGAATTGTAAGTTTGATTTTTACTTTCAGGTACGGAAAGGTTAAAGATGAATAAAATAGTTTTAAAAATAGACATATTCAAACGAATTTAATCTATTCAAATAAAACGACAAACATGGCCGTTTTCATGTGGAATATGAGCCCCATAAAAATGGTCATAGTAACAGATTAAATAATTTAAAAGCGCTAGAAATAAATAAATCCATTCAAATTAATATTCACATTCTTAATAATCAATTAAATTTCTCCATTAGTACAATATTAGGTATATTTCTCGTAAAATTATTAAATTTCTCTAAATAAATAAATCCATTAAAATTAATATTCATATTCATATTCTTAATAATCAATTAAATTTCTCCATTAGTACAATATTAGGTATATTTCTCGTAAAATTATTAAATTTCTCTAAATAAATAAATCCATTCAAATTAATATTCATATTCTTAATAATCAATTAAATTTCTCCATTAGTACAATATTAGGTATATTCCTTGTAAAATTATTAAATTTCTCATTATTCTTTTATCACGTTCTCGGTTGGCGTTTCGCCTTTTTAATTTCATATTATCTGTTTCATTCTCTCTGTTCCTTTTTTATAATTTAAATGTTATTCCTTTGTTTTCACACTGTCAATTTTTTCTTTTTTTAAATATTGTATTCTCCTTTTGTATGTATGAGTATATATAACCATAAATTTGTTTTTTTTTTAGTTTGAGTTTGTGTTAGTGGTCGGATACAAAGTTATTATTTCATTTTCAACAAATATAATGCGTTACGTATTTAAAGTAAAACTTTGAATTACTTGACTTAACATACTACTAAGATCTTTTTTACTTGTGGTGAATAATTTGTAAAGCGCCCTTGAGGTGATTTTTCACATAAACTGCACTATAAAAACGATCTCAATATGTTGACTATTTTATATTTTACATACTATTCTAAAGGAGGCTCGATCCTCTCGCCTATCTCTTCCAATCCTCACCAATAAATTGACCCAGCAATAATGTGTTCCGATAGGATAGATTGCATCTTATCTTTGTGTAAGTAATAAAAAATACTGAAATTAAACTGACCCTAAACAATTTAACGACAGGCAATAAATTATATGCAGTAATGACTTAATAAAATACACTACCTCACAGATTTTTATAGATCTCAAAAATATTATGCCTGTGCCGATACAAATTGTTTTTTCCATGTTTCTTATATTAAGAAACTGTTTTAATAGGACCTACCGAGTCTTCAGGGAAATAACTTCAATGATTAGATATTGAACCACTTTCCAGTTTATTTAACCTTTAGTGTGTTGGAGGTGCCGATAGTCACCGGGCATTCATCATTATCTTTTAAGGAGTTTTAATATTTTAAAACCCTTTGTTTGCATATTTAAATTAATTGTAATCTCGTCGCTTGGCAACAAAATGATCAATCAGTAGAAATATTTTGCACTGCGTTAAGTTCGTTACAAGTCGAGTAAAACATATTTGATGTTTACTTCCGTCAGTGCCGCAGAAAAAAAATCGATTTTCAAAGTGACATTTCTGTTTCCATTTACAGGGAAACCTCATGCAATTTTATCTTTATTTGGAAGAAAATGTTTTCAAACTTTTTTTACTGACATGAGGGAGAAAAAACCGCTAAGCCGTTAAAATACAATTTGAAAAAACACATTATTTAAGAGAATAGCGTAAATGACAAAAACATAATTTAGTAAAACACAAGTGGGTTAAAACGAAATTACAGTCAGCAAGGTTCGACGGAATTTGTACTTTGCGGAAATCCGGTATTCCAGAGGTTAATGTTTACCTGAGTCAGTCAGGGATACCCTCCGTGGGGAATAGTTGAAGATGCCCGGCAAAGTAATTTACCTCGAGGGGCGTATCATGTTCCCATCTACCTCAGAGAGGTTAAGTGAGAAGCTGGCTAAGTTTGTATTAGTCAAATAACTAATCTAGGTGAGGATGAGTTAGTAACTTCAAGCAAAACCTCGATAACAACCCTCCATGTCTTCGAAAGGGTAGAAGGAAATAAACTGTATCACTTTGTTATCTGATAAAGTTTATATATCATGCATGTTAGTATAGAAATTAAGTTTTAATTAGGCTGAGATTAAGCTCAAAAGTAGTATTAAGCAAAGCTACTGTAGCTTATTCCTTTGTAATTTCAGACCACAATGAAAACAGAACATGTTTAAAACTAAAAAAATTAAAGGGGAAAAGTTCATTATTTACTTGAAAAAGGCAACGTAGACGCATTACCGAATAAATAAGTTTGACATTTGTTTAGGTAAGTGTGGGAAGAAAGCTTTTAATATTGATTAAGGGAATAGAAATGTGACTTCTCTTCGCGAAGGTTTTTCAGTATTAAAAGCTTTCTGCAATTCAACTATAGCAGGTATTTATATGTTCTCATAAGAAATTTTAGACAGAAACCTACCTATACAAAAAACTTGAGTTTTTTGACAGTGAAAAGTACAAAACTCAATATTAACACTTAAAAAAAAAAAAATTGTTTAAGGTTAATGACCATTTACCAACATAATTAGTATGTATGTATCAGTACACATACACATACCATTATTCTCGGAAAACAATAGACACAGTGATTGTCCAGCTTAAGAAAGCAAAGAACATGCAGATAGGAACTTACAACACAAAACATAGGTAGAAACACTACAGTCAAAGTCATTCACCCAGACCCAGAAACATATCAGAGTAGTCAACTATTCCACAGTTCTCATTACCATGAACTAGTATTCTATTTACGGTAAAAAACGTTTGATAGTTAGTTCTTGTAAGGGGGTATACATAAAAATGATATTAAAATACGCGGAAGTTGCTAACGCCTTTACACGCAAACGGTGATAAAGCCTACATTGAAAATGCAATGATTTCCAAAGCGCAGATGTCAACAAATTAAGTAGTGCTGGTGGCCTTTTGCTTACTGCGCAGCTTTGTCGAAGCTGTTCAGTAAGTAGACAATCCGCAAAATGGGAATTTTCGTATTTTTATAGTCGACCCCGCCTTCTATCAAAACGCGTTTCTGTGCAACAGCCATCAGCCGCATTCTTTCGTTTAGCATACTTTACCATATAAAAAATGAGGTTCCTTGGCAGTTTTTCAATCGAAAATAAAATGGGCAACTTACGGTTCGTATAATTCGACAGCCAACAGTCGGTCGCTCATTCGAGTGGCAACGATTAATCTTATGTTGTGAATAGCACTCCATTCACACTAGACCAGGCTGAAAACAGTCAAATTAAGCTGCAAAGCTTAAACAAAAACCTTGATTCTGAAATAAACGCCGGAAAAAGTGAAGATATTCTAACTATTGTATCTTCTCGTAACTTCGAAACATTGAATGTTTACCTCAAATCCCTCAAATTCCCACCGGGATAGAGCTTTACGCCCGAGGTTTGTACTTTTAAAACCTTCTTTACGAGTAATAAAGCCTGATAAGGTTGTTTACTCAATATCTATTTTAAGACTAACTTATTTTGTAGAATTTTCTCGCACAAAAACTTCACATACATTGAGCAAAATAAAGAAGTGTTTTTAAATACGAGTGATTCCATTATTAAGATTGTCAAATATAGAATATAAGATATTTTCGTAGGAAGCAATCACTTAGTGGTTTGACATATTTTATGAAAATGATGTGATAACTTTGTATAAGACATGTTTCCATAAAAACGACCATAGCAACAGATTAAATAATTAGGAAGCATTGGAAATAAAGAAAACCATTAAAATATAATTCATATATAATATTTCTTATAATCAATTAAATTTGTTTAGCAGTCCAATATTAGGTATATTTCCCGTAAACTAATAAAATTTCTCATTATTCTTTTATCACGTTCTCAGTTGTCGTTTGCCTCTTTCATTTCATATATTATCTGTCACTTTCTTTCTGTTCCTTTGTTATTATTTGAATGTTATTCTTTTGTTTTCTTACCGTTTTATTTTATTTATTTTTATGTTGCGTTCTCCCTCTGTGTGTATGAGTATATAAAACCACACACTTTGTATTTTTGTTCAGTTTAATTTTGAACCCTGATGATTCTTAGGCTAAGCGAAACCAGTCGGTCATAAAGAATAAAATAAACTCTGTGGTCTCATATAAAGTTATTATTTCATTTTTACGGAATATAAAATTTATTGATTATTTTATATTAACCCTCATAGGAGGATCTGGGGGAAATAATTTCTCTCAAAACTTATGTCATCTTTCATAAATATAATATTACCAACCCAAGTGTTAAATTGACACAATTTGAAGGCCTAAAGGGTGGGAGACCGATAAACTTTTTTATATCTTGGAAAGTTGTGATCATATTTTAAAAATTGAAAAAAAAAAAACAAATTAATAATTGATGACTTTGTGTCAAGTGTGAAAATTATAAAAAAAAATTGAATATTTTAACTGACTCTCCACCTAAATACCACGATTGTTTATACAAACACTGCGTTTCGTTATCTTCAAGTCAATTATAGTATATTTGCTGACGTTCCAAAGAGGTAGATACTCTCAGTATCACCCTGGTGAAAGACCATCATTAATAGAGGTGTCGTGGCGCTTTCGCAGCTGCCTGACTTGTTTAAGTCTTTCTTGTTATTTTTCGCCAAATAAGTAGGATATTTTACAAATTACACTAAAATTACCGTTGTTGTGTATTGGTTAAGTGAATACACTCTAAATAATTTTAAAGTGACTAGTTTCGACGTAATTTCGATGTTTAAGAAAATATTTTAATTTTTAAATATCAGTGTTTTAAATGCAGTGCCATAACTTAGAATGGTCACTTGCTTTGACCCTTGTCCAGAAGTGTTCCTTCGACCGCCGGCCCGGGAACCGGCAGGGAGGGCGGGGGAGTTCCGATCTCGACCGACTGTTCCCGAACGCGAGCGAACCAGGCATCCAACAAATCACCCAAGTGACACCCATACGACATCCAGATGACATTTGCTCACGTTGGTCTAAATCTGTTGGGGCGGCCGCATTCCATCTTACATAAACATTACAATTTAACAAGATCTGTACAGCGCCCTTGAGGTGATTTTTCACAAAAACGGCGCTATAAAAATCATCCAAATATTATTATTATTATTAAGAATCGAAACGTTGCCTGAAATGACTTTAGCCTGGTACTTTTCCACCTTATTTTTCTCCATATCTTTCCCATACCATAGTTACGGGGTGCCATAATCCCACTGGCTCCAGACGGTTGGGAGCAGTTGGAACTCTTGTACGGTATTAATAATTTTAAATATTTTTTTTTACATTAATAATAATATTTGGATAATTTGTAAAGCGCCGTTTTTTGTGAAAACTCACCTCAACGGCGCTGTACAAATCTTAATTTCTACTTAATATTAATTCCTAGTTTAATATAAGTTATTACAATTTATCGCACACCGCTATTCTAACCTTTTAGAGCTAAAAGTAAGAATTGAATGTACAATCCAAAAGGGGGTGACGTATTTACCCCATTTGATCTCTCCAAGTTAAGCGTTTTCATGAAATAATCTTAGGTAATTTGTTTTTGCTAATACTTAGAATGAAGTACGAGTATATGCATAATATTTCAGTAATCTTTATCGACGGCCTCCGTGGTCGAGTGGTAAGACTCTCGCCTACGAATCCAAAGGTCGCGGGTTCAAACCCGCCCTGCGCCAATAACTTTGATTTAATTCATATATGTCATAACACATTTAATTCGTATAAAAAATATTAAAAATATATTTACGGCATGTTCCAGGGTGGTAGGTACTCTAAGTATCGCCCTGGTGAAAGACCACCATTCAGAATCGAAACGTTGCTCGAAATAGCTTTAGCCGTGTTTGGTGACTAGATCTGAATAGCCAGGTACTTTCCAATCTTCCTCTTCCCAATCTCCCTCCTCTTCCCACTACTTTCAGTCTCACAACATTCCCTCTACTTGGGGATGCCATAGTCTCACTGGCTCTAGACGATTGGGAGCAGTTGAGACTCTTGTGCGGTATTCATATATAAAAAAACTAAGATATCTTACGAAACTGTCGATCGGAGTTACATTAGAATCCCCCTTCAGAAGTGTTAACAGATTAAACCAAAGCTCACAGCTCAAACGAGTTAAAAAATCATTTATTTCTCCCTATTTTGCCCAATAAAAATATTACAAACCATTCATCAGCGTTTTTACTACATTAATATGCTAATTCGAAAAAAAGGTTTGATGATCACAGCGGCTGCCCGTGGCTGGCGGGTTAAAATATGCCGGAAAGGGTTAAAAAGATATGAACACAATTTGAAAGGTCGTCAACTTCTTTTTATTACCTTTAATTCTAATAGCATAGCACGTTTGCGAGACTTGTTCCTTTATTATTCCACCATCGCACAGTGTTAAATAACTAGGTGTAATATAACGGTCGCACCACGAAGGGTTCAGCGTAAACTATTTTTACACCTAAATATTGGAGGAGTTAAATATAAGTGTTGGATTTCAAAGTGATAATCCTTTGATTCTTACCTTCGTGTCTTTCACCCAAATTCCTACCTTCCAACCATTTCGCCATATCGAACTTCGTATCCGAAACAATTGAATATCAAACAGACAAGTTTTGGTGTGAAAAAAGGTGTTTGTTCGTTCGTTTCGCTTATTCGTTGGTGTGTTGTTTGATCTCCAAAAACTATAATATAAATGTGGTGTTTTGTGAATCAGAAGACTATAATAAACGTAGGGTTTTTGTGATTCGTTTCGTCAATACGACTGTGTAAGAAGAATCTAAAACTTTAACTACATCGGTGAGTGAATGGTTTCCCATTTTCCTTTATCTTTTTACAAACTACAATTAGACACTTCCATCAAATAGTATAGTTTATCGTTCACAGTCCACTATTTTCCAAATTCATCTGAAGCTGAAAATACAGTCGGTGGTTTATCGCAGCTTCGGAACTAAGTATTAATTTGTTAAGAGTGCCGTCCTTTCACAGAAAACTTTTAAATTCGCCCTTAGACCAAATAAAGTGGGTGTAAAACCCAATTAATTAGTCAAATGAGAAGGAAACTTCGAACAGAAAAAAATATTAATTCTCGTGGAAACGTGGAATTTTCATAAAAAACCGATACGTTATTTTCGTTTGTACACCATATCGCTTCTCATCTGCAATATGTCTAGGCAACACAAAGGGAAGAATTTTGGCATTTTAAAAATACAGCTCCTAAAATACAAAAGCAAATCAAAGATTGCTGAAGAAAGACCAACATATACGTATTTTCAGGTTATATATCACCGGACCTTGTAACCTCGGAGTAACGATATAAGAAGGTATAGCTAATATCTTTCTCCGGGTTTTTACGTCGTAAACCGTGAGAGAGAAAGAGGCAAGAAAAGTCGTCACATAATATCGCAACACTCTAAGTATGGAAGAATGTTCTCCGTCCGCGCTAACTTCACATCATCGAGTCGCATTACTTACATCAACGGATTTTGAGGTTATTTCCTTTATTTTTGTTGAAAAAAACTTGCAGTAGTTGTACAAATAAATCAAACATGATGGTTTTTTTAATTTTTACATGAATACCGCGAAAGAGTCTCAAATGCTCTCAACCGTATAGAGCCAGTGAGACTATGGCATCCCTAAATAGGCTATGTTGTGAGGCTGAAGGTACTGGGGAGGGGAAGGAGATTGGGAAGAGGAAGATTGGGAAGTACCTGGCTATTCAGATCTGGTCACCAAACACGGCTAAAGCCATTTCAAGCAACGTTTCAATTCTGAATAGTGGTCTTTCACCAGGGCGATACTAAGAGTATCTAGCACTCGGGAACGTGCCGCAAATATACTTTTTATTATTTTTATATGAATTAAAATGTGTTATGATACATATTAATCAAATAAAAGTTATTAATTATATGTGCTATGCGTGCAGGTTTAAATAAGACCAAACAAAGATTATAAAACATCACTTTCCAGAGGTATTTCAACAGTTTTAAATATTTTTAACCGAACTTTAGAATATTCACATTATAAAGGCATAAAATCAACAAAAGCTTCCATCATCATTTTGATAAACCTTCTGTTATTAGTGTTTGTGTGATATTGTGACTTTATAAATCATTTCAATGGTGTATTGATATTGTTTTGTTTAATGTGTTCAAATATGTTTGTTAAATATGTCTGAATCCCATGTGGGTGTAAATAATAGGCTATCCAACATCCTTTAATATATCTTTGTTTCTTTCTATCGAGTCAGTATAAAGTCCACAATACTAACTACACTGTTTCTCCATGTCTTCCCAGCTAACCAAATGTAACCTTATACCATCGCATATTGACGGGCAAAGATTCCGTTTGGATAAGGTGTTTTACATTTAAAAAACAACGCTTTAATGTGCTACTGGGAAGGAGGTTCTAAGACCTCTGGAGTTAAGCCATTACTCATTTTGTGAAATATAATTTGTCATCCCATTATGCTACTGGGAGGTCCGAAAATATTTTACCTTTCCACGCTTTTATTGATGTTTATATTGTGTTCATTGCGTGCTTTCAAATTTATGAAGTTCGAGGTGTATTAAAATCATTAAATTCGGGTTGAATTTGGAGCAATTTTACAATAAAAAGGTTGGCAGGTGCCGACGAGGATTTGTATGAAGCCTATTATTGTGATTTTAAGTATCTATCAAAGGGTGGTCTGGTTGAAATTTATAGCTTTATATATTTTTATTAATATTTATAAAGGCTGAGGATTGAGTTGACTGAGACAACAAGTCATATTTACAAAGAACGCTGGATTCACCGTAACATCTCAGCATACTCTTGCGGATACGCGGATGATGGTGTGTATGAAGGTTTAGATTTTTTTATTTAACAAATCTCAAAAAACTGTTTTTTACCAAATGCATTAAAAGATTAATGATATAAAAATATTTTAGATACATGCATGGTGTAATAAAAGAAACTAAACATTATTTACATCCCGCATATAGACAAGGTAATATATATCCGAAGGAGTTATATGAGTACAAAACGAAGTGGTGTGACGTACCATATATGATATAATAACGCAAGTAATGTGAGCAACAACAAAAAAAGATAAGATATAAGAAAGGATCATTCATGTAGACTTAGAGTATACTAGAGGTAGCCCAAGCCAAGGCAGTGAAGTCAGTTTTGGACTTGTTTTTGATGATTTTAACATGACTCGGCGCAAATGGGCGTGGCTAAGACTAAGGCTACGGTATTTATACATCCATTCATATCACATATCGACATAATGTTTTTGTGTATTCGTATAGCCACTTTTCCACAGTATTTTTATCAACAAAAATATAGCATCTAACCTAAAAAAACCGTTTAGTTGTATCAAGTTTAGGGGCAAAATAAAAAATGTGGGCAGAGTCCCGCCGTTAACCAGCGAAAATAGCCAGCTTAAGATCATTGCGACAGTATATAGAAGCGGTCCAAGAAATTTGTGGTCTCTTTCTCTCTCATGGTGTACGATGTAAAAACTCGGAAAAGGTGATTTATTACAATTTCGGATGGGTTGGGTAAAACAAATTAGCTATCCCTCCATATATTGTTACTTCAAGCATGTAGACATATTATAAGATAATCGTTGAATTGGCGACCATAAAAATTAGTGTAAAAAAATATTTTATTTAAACGTATGTAGATCGTTATGTACCTAACGGTCACTCTTGTACGTACATCAAGAGATAGTGACAGAACTCTATATATGTACATCAAAATATATCTAAGGTAGCTGCAGCTTTGTTTGATTAAAAATATGATGGGTTAAAAATATCGTCAGAAATGAAGTTTTAAAAATGTTTACCCAAAAACATCGTTCGGCGGGTTTGCAGGGTGTGAAATCTAGCATTAAAAAAAAACGAAGGAAACAAAAATGGGTAAAATGTATACTCCCTCATGTACAAGTAACGCGTAAACATCTTTTGGATGTATTTTTTAAAATAAAATCGTTCGCAATGATTGTCCGTTTACTCCTTAATTCTATAAAGCGAGTTTTTACTCCTCATTTGCGATGTATCCGATACCGGGAACGTTACGCATTACTAACGGACCCGCTGGAAGGGGAAATTGGGGTCATTATTAGAGATGGTCAATATTCCTGTCCCGGTCAAAAAGAACCGGTTCAAATCCAGTCACTGGAACCGTCGATATTATTTCTCCGAAGAACCGGTTACTTTTGCAAATGGTTCCGCTTTTTCGCAAATAAAAATGGCGAATAACCATTTAATGTTTTTCGCCGGAAAGGTGCGGTTGCGATGTGTAACCAGCATTTGGCACAGTTCCAATGCTTTTCCTTGCTAGAATATTGCCACCAACCACCCACCCGCCGTATTCGAACGAAATTGTTAATTTGTCATTTAATTTATATGGTTCAAGGGTTCTTAAAAAAAACATATTAAATTGGAATATTGAGAAAAATCATCAAATGGTTTGTCAAAATGCTAACATAAACAATTTTTTTTCTGCCCCTACCCATCGGATTCGTAAGGAATTTTGAAGTTATTTTTATATGAATACTGCACAAGAGTCTCAACTGCTCTCAACCGTCTAGAGCCAGTGAGACTATGGCATCCCCAAATAGGGTATGTTGTGAGGCTGAAAGTAGTGGGGAGGGGAAGAAGATTGGAAAGGGGAAGGTCGGGAAGTACCTGGCTATTCAGATCCGGTCACCAAACACAGCTAAAGCCATTTCAAGCAACGTTTCAATTCTGAATGGTGGTCTTTCATCAGGGCGATACTTAGAGTATCTACCACTCTGGAACGCAAATATACTTTTTATTATTTTTATATGAATTAAATGTGTTATGACACATTAATTAAATGGAAATGAGATCTTTGAGACGTATGTGCGGTAAAACCATGTTTGACCGTATTAAAAATATGGATATCGGGAAAGAATGCAAGGCTGATGTGTAATGAATAGGATCAAGAAAGGGACGCTTAGATGGTTTGGGCATGTAGAGCGAATGATCGAAGAAAGGAGTGTGAAAAGAATATATGATGCAAAAGTGAATGGAAGAAGAAGTCGAGGACGCCTGAGAAAGACACGATCAAGTAAATCAAATACTTGAATCGGGTCATGTGAAAAGTCAGAATAACAGAAGAGTATGTATGAGACGATGTATGAATGTAAATTAAGCAAGGAGTGTGGGTCATGACAGAGTTATATGGCAATCCGTCCTTTCTGCCTACCCCTGCGGAGAAACGGCGTGGTGGTTAGTTAGTTAGATTAAAATATACGTTTCATAATTGAAATATCGGTAATAAATGGCATTTTATGGACATTTAATAGCAGTAGATCAGGTTTAGCACTGCAAACAGAGCCTAGCTGTCATCGCGTGTATGAGGGGTGGAAGAGAATGGAACTTTACAGTAAAGCCTGTTTTATTTATTTATAAACTAACGGACTATTGTTCAATTACATTAAAAAAAAATACAAAACACGAAATGGAAAAAAGGGCAACAGAGAAAGATTCATAATATTGAATGAAGCAATGACAAAAATAGGACAAAATATACTCGTACACAAGAAAGAACATTCAAATCAAAGCCGAGGTCAAGCCAAAGTTTCGATAGAGTCGTACAGAATCACAAACATCATTTAGACTGGTACTTAAAATTCCAAGATGGCTTGAGTTAACAGGTCTCCACATTCTGGACAGTGGAGAATGTTACTCATAATTAGTAGAGTGATGATTGAGGAAAGGCAATTCATTTCTGAGTCTACGGCAAGGAATTTTGAACTGGACCAGTTGATATAAAGGGCTTACGTTATTTAGCGAGGTTAATTATATTTAGGGCGGTTTACGAGAAAAAGTTTTTTTATATATATATATACATGGCCTGTCCAAAAGAAAAGATGAATTTTTGCGGGCTGTGTCCATTCGATTATCGATTTTATTTTTTTGTTATGTTGGTACACATATGTTTATCGTATGTTAGCATTATCAGCCATTTTGGATTAGTGGTTTGTTTTTGACAACTGGAAAGGTTTTTCACGTTTTTGTGCGTACTTCGATTTTTTACTTTTGAAAAAAATGGACCAAAGAATAAAATCCATGATTTGTTTTTCCACAACTCCAGGACGCTCATCGTCATTAACATCTTCTCGGCCTTCTGAAAAGTGTTTATAATTGGTACAAGCGCTTTACAGAAGGCCGAGAAGATGTTAATGACGATGAGCGTCCTGGAGTTGTGGAAAAACAAATCATGGATTTTATTCTTTGGTCCATTTTTTTCAAAAGTAAAAAATCGAAGAACGCACAAAAACGTGAAAACCTTCCAGCTGTCAAAAACAAACCACTAATCCAAATGGCTGATAATGCTAACAAATGATAAACATATGTGTACCAACACAACAACAACAAAAAAACGATAATCGAATGTACACAGCCCGCGAAAATTCAATATTCACCTTTTCTTTTGAACAGGCCTCGTACATATATTTTTTAATACCAATTAAAGCATTTTTTTTAAATAACCTCAAGTTATTTTAGGTGCGTCAATTAAGTAAGGTTAGTTATCAGGGCATGGAACATTGCATCTTTTTATCGACTTTCCATATAAACTGTGTCACAGTTTACTGTAAAACATAGTTTATTAATAAGTTTGTTTTTTTTTAAGTTTTCAAAAAAAAGTGTCCTTACAATGGTACTCTGTTCTAAAGCCCCACTCTACATGGTTTTCATTATAATGAAAAAAAAAAAACAATTTACTTAAACAAGTTAAATTAACCACGTTTCAAATAGCAAACATTAACATCAGTTTTGGAGCCAGAAAAATACTCAATAAGAAATAATATGCACATAAAAAAGGGAAAGATGATTGAAAATACAATTCACTAAAGGTGAATAGAACAGAAAAGAAGAACATTAATCTGAACTAACTAATAATCACTACGCCATTTCCCCGCGGGATAGGCAGAGAGGACGGACCGCTCTCTTGGCGCATACTCCTTGCTTAATTCACACTCATACATACTCTTTTGTTATTCTGACTCTTTACATGGCCCGACTCAAGCATTTGATTCACTCCATCGTGCCATGTCTTTCCCAGGTGTGCTCGACTTCTTCTTCTATTAACCTTCGCGTCATATACTCTTTGCACACTACTTTCTTCGTTCATCCGCTCTACACGCCCAAACTATCTAAGCGTTCATTTTTTAATCCTATTCATTACGGTTACATCAACCTTGCATTCATTCCGGATATTCACATTTTTAACACGTTCACACATGGTTTTATCATATACACCTCAGGGATACCATTTTACAGCATTCAGTCTAGTTTTATCCTTCCTTTGCCAGTTCTATGTGTTTGGCCATGTCTTTATATAACCTTTGAAAATATTGCAAAATAAAAATAACGTGATATTGTTTTAAGGTAGAACCGATTAGCAAATACAGCAAAAGTTGTTACATAAAACACTTTGTATTTATTAATGTATCGACAGGTTGCGAGGGAAGGGAAGGCAAGTTCCTGAGGGTGATTTATTGTCCATAGTGACGCTGTGACGGTGATATCATCAATAATAACTGCCGAGGAAAAATACATTGATTAATTTTGAGAAAAATACAGAAGGCTGTACGCAAGGAAAACGTATTTATCACTATGTTCCGAGAGATCCATTAACTAATTCCGCACCCTTGGTCGGTGTTGCTTTGCTTTATTCAATGGCTCGATCTCAACAAATAGCCTGGAGCCCACTGTAAACACTTCGTCAAAGCTTTCAGTCACACGTTTCCTCTTCTGAAGGTTGTTATGTAGCACGATAAATTCAATCAAATTTTCGCGCTACTTAAAAATCAATTTATTATGGCGTTATTTTTTTGTCTATTGGCCTTCCTGAAAAGCCAAAGAGTGACGGGGGACAGAGAAACGGCCAGGACAGTCAGTTAGCATTGGACCGCGAATCAGAGTTAATATTGAAACGCGAACCAAGGCTGAAGTAGTTCCGAACCGAGTCATAACAGTGTTTGCTGAGTATTGTATAGTTGTAAATTCAACTAAATATTACTAGCGAAAGTCGGGAGTAATACAAGAGACCCTACGATCCCCGCAGCAGACACCAAGTTTGCGTGAAGCAATACGGCTCAAACGATCGGAATTGTGGAAAACCAAATCATGGATTTTGCATCACGATAATACACCAGCTCGCACATCAATGCTTGTTCGTGATTATTTGGCCAAAAACAACACCGTAATCATGCCTCACCCACCGTATTCACCAGATTTGGCTCCCTGCGACTTTTTACTATTCCCGAAACTGAAGAGACCAATGAAAGGAAAGCGTTTGGCCACAATTGATGAGATAAAGTCAGAATCGAAGAACGAGCTGATGGCCATACCGAAAAGCGCATTCCAGAAGTGCTTCGAGAATCGGAAGAAGCGCTGGCATAAGTGCATTATATCTGAGGGGATTACTTTGAAGGGGAGAAAATGGATATTGATGAATAAATAAATACTTTTCGAAAAAAAATCGAAATCCACCTTTTCTTTTGAACAAACCTCGTATGTGCCTTTGTGGAGTACACGCTTCTAACTGGATGGGCGGGTGGCTCACTTGGGTGGATGCGTGTAGTACCTTGACAATATTGGTACAAACTGCACCTCGGTAAGTTCTGTTATATATCAGAAATGCATTGACATCTCTGAGCCCGGTGCTGGTGCGGCAGCTATCAATCGGAATGTTTGTCAAAAAAATAATATTTCGTCTTTAATAATTCATTACGCGGTCGAGTGGTTGAAATTTCGGATGGAGTAGAGGTTCCGAGTTCGAGTCTCGGACGCAATCTTATTACTGTATTTTACGTGTCCTCTTATGTTTCATATTTCGTTGAAAATAATTAATATTTTTCAATAATCAATATCAAAAGAAAACTTATATCTCATCGCTAGAAAGGCGAAAGGGCTGAAGCACCTGAAGCCTTCAGTAACTGGTTGGATTTTGAATATATAAGTTGACTCAGGTTACTCAATGCTCTCACGGAGTTACCCAAAGCAACGAAAAGCTAAAAAAATCCCTAAAACTTGTGTGGCTTGAGTCAAGCCTTCCCCCAAATGGCTGATATGTTTTAGATGGCTGAAAAGTCACAAAAGTCTTCAGAATCAAACGAGAGTCAGAACATTCGATGCAGAAAAAGAACTGCTCAAAACTGCATATTTAACTTATTTTTGACCAAAGTTTCGCTTAAGTCTTTTGCTTTTCCAGAGTTTGTGTATTTGGGAAGTGTATTTACGAGAGATGGAACGGCTGATAGGATCTACTTGCTCCAAGTACTCACTCACAACTTTATTGAACGCTGTTCTCGTACTCTCTCTTTCAAACACCATGATTTTGGACTTACTTACATTCATCGTTAACTCATTCATGCTTGGTTCATACTAGACACGAGAAACTGTAGATCTTGCATATTGTCAGAAATCAGCACCGCATCATCAGCATACAATAGGCAACACATTTTCAGATTGTTCTTTTTCGCGCCCAAGCCCACACCTTTCAATTCTTGCATACAATTTGACGATCTAGTTTAATGAATTAGATGAAAACATTTGCCGAATAGTCAAAATACCACCGTATGGTAGGAAGGGCATTCGTTGTTTTAATAATATTAAACATTGTGATACTGAAATCACAAAAATATTAGTATTTAGACTAAGAGATTAAAAATACACAAAACTAGCAAATACCAACAAAACAGCAGAACTCTCGAAATCTAATCAAAGGCCATTGTCTCATTCCTCAAACAAATTAATCTCGAATTCGCGAGGAATTTCCCCACACAATAGACCTTTCTTTAACAGAAGCAATTGTAAAATTCCACGCTATTTCAACGACTTCTACGAAATTCTGACAGCGTTGCAAGGTTTGAAGGGAAGTGGAACTATGTAAAGATGAGTAGTGGAATCCGGTGACAATGGCGAAATATTTTCTTAAGACGAATTCGAAACAATACGGAAATATGATGAAAATATGAAGCTTGAAATATTAGTGACAATTTTATAAAATATACAACAGCAGCTCGACTGACTATTTACTATCTAACTAATTAACTAACCATCACGCCTCTCCTCCTTCTCCGCAGGGGTAGGCAGAGAGAACGAATCGCCATATAACTCTGTCTTGACACATACTCCTTGCTTCATTCACATTCATACATCGTCTCATACACACTCTTCTATTATTCTGACTCTTCAAATGACCCGACTCCAGTATTTGATTAACTTGATCGTGCCATGTCTTCCTCGGGCGTCCTCAACTTCTTCTTCCATTCACTTTCGCATCATAATAGGTTGGGAAAAAAGTAATTTCGTATTTCGCGCCCTTTTTTCCACTAAGTATATCTCGTTCATTATTAGTTACATCGGATTACACGATACGGCGTTGTAAAGGTGTCAGTGTATACTACAAACGTTTTTTTGACAGTATTGCGCTTGGTCGGTTCAGTCGTGAACTATCGTACGTCGAGTATGGAAGTCTCAAAGGAAAAAAATTCGCCATATTTTACATTTTCACTACCTGAAAGAAAAAAACGGGTCGAAAGCGACCAAAAAAATTTGCGATTTATATGGGGCAGATACTCTTTCGGTTCGTGCTGCACAACATTGGTTCGAGCGATTTCGTTCTGGTGTAGTGGAGGTGAATGATGCACAACACTCTGGCAGGCCTGTCGTCGAAAATGTCGATAAAATCATAGAAAATATCGAGATAGACCGTCACGTTAGCAATCGTAGCTTCGTCCAGGAGTTCAATATCGATCGTAAAACCATTTTGAACCATTTGCGGAAGGCTGGATTAAAAAAGCTCGATGTTTGGGTGCCACACGAGCTGACGCAAAAAACCTCATAGATCGAATTTCCATTTGCGAATCACTGCTGAATCGCAACAAAATCGACCCATTTCTGAAGCGGAATGTGACTGGTGATGAAAATTGGGCCACTTACAACAATTTCAAGCGACAGAGATCGTGGTCGAAAGCCAACGAAGTGGCCCAGACCATGGCCAAGCCAGGACTGACGGCCAGGAAGGTGTTGCTGTGTGTTTGGTGGGATTGGCACGGAATACTCTACTACGAACTGCTCCCCTATGGCCAAGTGCTCAATTCTGCCCTCTACTGTGAACAACTCGACCGTTTGAAACTGGCGATCGAACAGAAGCGGCCAGCATTGGTGAATAGGAGAGGAATCGTGTTTCATCAGGACAACGCCAGGCCGCACACATCTTTGATGACGCGCCAGAAGACCTGTTCCCTTGAAGTAACAATATATGGAGGGATAGCTAATTTGTTTTACCCAACCCATCCGAAATTGTAATAAATCACTTTTTCCGAGTTTTTACATCGTACACCATGAGAGAGAAAGAGACAACAAATTTCTTGGACCGCTTCTATATACTGTCGCAATGATCTTAAGCTGGCTATCTTCGCTGGTTAACGGCGGGACTCCGCCCACATTTTTTATTTTGCCTCTAAACTTGACACAACTAAACGGTTTTTTAGGTTAGATGCTATATTTTTGTTGATAAAAATACTGTGAAAAAGTGGCTATACGAATACACAAAAACATTATGTCGATATGTGATATGAATGTATGTATAAATACCGTAGCCTTAGTCTTAGCCACGCCCATTTGCGCCGAGTCATGTTAAAATCATCAAAAACAAGTCCAAAACTAACTTCACTGCCTTGGCTTGGGCTACCTCTTGTATACTCTAAGCCTGTTCTGTGTCTATTGCCAACGCGCTCGGGGGTACAAATTTGGCCTCAATAGAGGCCTGTGAAAATTGGTTGTCCGAGTTTTTTACCCATAAGGACAAGGGCTTCTAAGAAAAGGGCGTTATAAAGTTTGATTCTCATTGGCAACAAGTTATCGAACAGAACGGTGCATATTTGACTTAAATCGGATGATTGTAACACTTTTTGTAAAGCGTTGAAATAAATCGGAAAATACGAAATTACCTTTTCCCCAACCTTACATACGAGTATTCTATTTACAAAGCTTCAATAAAGTTTTGTTTGGGTTCTAGAATCTATCGCCTAGTTAGAGAACAATTTATTTGACTGAATTTTCAACTTAGCCTCGAATAAATTCAACGCGCCAACCTCCGAGCTTCAGCATTTGAGGTGGTATTTATTTGATATTCGGAGTGGTATGAGTTTTTTGTATTTTTAAATTTGAAAATAACATATTAAAACGCAGACCGAGTGGTCCAAGGCGTCCAGGCGCTGTGGTTCAATCCTTTGCAAACTGAGTCCTACATCGACGGCCTCCATAGTCGAGTGGTAAGACGCTCGACTACGAATCCAAAGGTCACGTGTTCAAACACGTCGTGCGCCAATAACTTTTATTTGATTAAAATGTGTCATAACACATTTGATTCACATAAAATGATATGAAATATATATTTGCGGCACGTTCCAGAGTGGTAGATACTCTAAGTATCGCTCTGGTGAAATACCATAATTCAAAATCGAAACGTTGCCTAAAAATGTTTGGTGACCAGATCTGAATATACAGGTGCTTCACAACCTTCCTCCTTCCCATCTCCTTCTCCTCCTCACTTCCTTCAACCTCACAACATTGGGGATGCCATAGTCCTACTGGCTCTAGACGGTTGGGAGCAGTTGGGACTCTTGTGATATATATGTATATATTTAAAAAGTTAATACCGCACAAAAGTCCCAACTGCTCCCAACCGTCTAGAGCCAGTGGGACTATGGCATCCCCCATGGAAATGGAAAGGAGGAAGGTTGTGAAGCATAAGATATATATATTGTGTGATTTTTCTTCTTTACAACCAAGAATCCTCCTGAAATAGGATCGAGAAGACATGCCACTTCCTGAGATGGAGAGACAGGATTTCATTAAACGCACAGCGTTACATTTGGCATTACGGAGAATTCAAATAATTGTTGTCACTTAATTACTTACTGTAAGTTCCGCACAAATACTTGAAATGTCGCCCACAGCCGCATTGATGAACGACACTGTCCCAACTCTGACGTGGGACGTCTCAGTTCACTAAATTTCCGCAGAACTTGTCTGGATACGCTTCGTAAACCATTTAAATCCTGGACGGAATTTCAAACTCTTGAATTCAGTTGTTTTATTTTTTTTATTGTACAACAGATATAAACCCAATAACAGTACAATGGAACAACAAGTAAGCAATTTCAAATTATAATTTTTTTAAGTAAATAAGTTTTTTGAACTTCTGTAAATTATCTGAAAATATATCAATATATATAGATGATGCATTTAACAGAATTATAACTCTTGTCGTGCTATGCTGAACCAAAACATCTGTCCGACCATAGGGTATTCCGAACATTGCATGATTTCTGCTGCGACAGTATTTTTCTGGTGCGAATAAGCAGTAGCATGCCAAGAGGTATGGACAGTCGATTAAGTGATTTATAATTTTAAAGCCTATTGTCATGAGACCAGCATTGCGCCTAGTCTCTAAGCTTTGATAATGTGTCTCCTCGAGTAGTTCCATGTGATGCATGAACACAGGGTATGTTCCGTGCGAACGCATGTAAACATACCTGAGGATTTTTTTTGCTATATTTTTGTTGATGACAATACTGTGAAAAAGTGGTAATACGAATAAACAAAAACATTTTGTCGGCATGTGCTATGAATGGATGTATAAATACCCTAGCCTTAGTCTTAGCCACGCCCAGGTCTGCCGAGTCCGGTAAAAATCATCAAAAACTGACTACACTGCCTTGGATAGATACCACTCTATGTACTCTAAGGGCACGATCAAGTCAATCAAATACTTGAATCGGGCCATATGAAGGTCAGAATAACAGAAGAGTATGTATGAGACTAAGAATGAATGTGAATGAAGGAGTGTGTGACAAGACAGAGTTGTATGGCGGTCTGTCCTCTCCCCCTACCCCTGCGGAGATAAGGCGTGATGGTTAGTTGGTTGGTTACACCAGAGCACATTAATTTATTTTTTTTACAATAAAATGTACAAGTCTTCAGCCTCTGGTTGGATTTAAAAATCAAGTTACCACAGGTAACTTAATGCTCTTTCTGAGTTGTATCACTTGAGTCAAGCCTTCTCCTAAATGGTAAATATATCTCTATGAAATAATAACTTTGTATAAGACCACAGATTTTATGTTAATTTTTATGACCGACCGGTTTTGCTTAGCCTAAGCATCATCAGGGTATAAAATTAAACTGTCTTAAACGGTCTTATACAAAGTCATTATTTCGTTTTCATTAAATATTTCAAACCAGAAAGCGATTGCCTTCTACGAAAATATTTATATAAATTGGATGGCTGAAGGGTCATTAAAGTCTTCAGAATCAGACGAGAGTCAGAGCATTTGATCCAGAAATAAATACTAATCAAAACTGCATGTTTAACTCATTTTTCACCAAAATGTCACTTAAGCCTTTTTACCTTTCCAGCGACGATATGGTAAATCAAAAACGTTGTATTTATAAAACCAATTGTAATTTTTAATAATTGAATAATGATGCTTGGTCTGCTCTAGTAACAATGTACTTTGGTAAGCGAGGTTTCCAGCTATATTGTGTGGTAAGGGATGGGGAGGAGGGTAGCGAGGGTGGTAGGGAGGGAGGCAGAAATGAGCTCGAACAGGGAATCAATTAGGGTTTTTATTTTATTTTACGTGAATACCGCACAAGAGTCTCAACTGATCCCAACCGTCTACAGCCAGTGAGACTATGGCATCCCCAATAGAGGTATGTTGTGGGGCTGGAGGTAGTGGGTAGAGGAAGGAAATGAGGAAGAGGAAGGTTGGAAAGTATCTGGCTATTCAGATCTGGTCACCAAACACGGCTAAAGCCATTTAAAGCAACTTTTCGATTATAAATCGTGGTCTTTCACCAGGGGGATACTTAGAGTATCTACCACTCTGGAACGTGCCGCAAATATACATATATATATATATATATATATATATATATATATATATATATATATATATATATATATATATATATATATATATATATATATTATTTCATTAGAATTAAATGGGTTATGACTCATATAAATTACATGAAAGTTATTTACGCACGCCGGGTTTGAACCCGCGACCTTTGGATTCGTAGACGAGCGTCTTACCACTCGACCATGGAAGCCGTAAAATTTTTTTGTACTGGGTAAAAAATCCTCCCGAATCCATTTAGTGGATATCTATTTCATGCTCTATCTATAAACAATATAAGTAAGTTAAAACCTTGGAGTAAAAACATACTGCTTGAAATGGCTTTAGCCGTGTTTAGTGACCAGATCTGAATATCCAGGTACTTCCCATCTTTCCTCTAACCAATCTCCTTTCCCTCCCCACTACCTTCAACCTCACAACATACCCTATTTGGGGATGCCATAGTATCACTGACTCCAGACAGTTGAGACTCGGTGGGTATTCATATTAAAAAAACATGAAAATTTACCTTCGCGAAACAGTGTAGCTAGTTTTGTTGACTTTATACAGACTCGATAGAAAATTAAAATAAAATTTGCAGTCTTACACAAAGTTATTATTTATTATTATTGAGTGGTAGATACTGTAAGTATCGCCCTAGTGAAAGACCACCATTCAGAATCAAAACGTTGCTTGAAATGGCTTTAGAGGGGTTTGGTGACCGGATCTAAATAGCCAGGTACTTCCCAACCTTCCTCTTCCCAATCCCCTTCCCCTCCCCACTACCTTTAGCCTCACAACATACCCTGTTTGGGGATGCCATAGACTCACTGGCTCTAGACGGTTGGGAGCAGTTGAGACTCTTGTGCGGTATTCATATAAAAAAAAAAAATATATTACTGTCATCCCCAAGGGTCCTAGTCATACATATTAACACTATGCCAGGGGTAAGGTAATAGTGATTTCTGTGAAAGCATTGCTCTGAAATCCACCCCTAGTACTACCACACCCCTAGCATATGTAACGGCATATCCATCAGTTAGATTGTCTTGATTTTTACTCCATTACCTTTCATAATTGAAAGCTTTTGTTTGCTTTTCTTGACGATTTCACACAAACATGTCAAAATAGAAAAAGCAAACGAAATAAATTTAGTTTCAGGCCAGATATCAATATTTGTGTAGGAAAATTGACTTCCTTTCTTATTTCCTAGTAATATTTTCCCTGCTAATGGATTCCCCTCGGAGTAACAATTCATGGAGAGGTACCTTTGCAAAATAGTGTAGTCAGACTTTATACTGACTCAATAGAAAGAGACCAAGACATGTTAAAGAAAATTGGATAGCCTAATAGTTATCGCCCACATTGAATTGAAACATTATAAATAAACATAAATTTGAACACATCAAAGAAAACAATATCAATACACCATTAAAATGATTACAAACACTAATAACAAAAGGTTTGCCTAAATAATGATGGAAGTATTTTGTGAATTTTAGATCCCAATAAAAAAGAGATAATTCTAAATTTCTGTCAAAAATATTTAAAACTGTTGAAATACCTTTGAAAAGCAATGTTTTATAATCTTTGTTTGGTCTTATTTGAACATTTACGCATGGCACAGAATACCATCATGTTTGATTTTTTTGTATAACCACTGCAAGTTTTTTAATCAACACAAATTAACTAAATAACCCCAAAATCCGTTGACGTAAGTTATGCAACTCGAAGGTGTGAAGTTGGCGTGAACGGAGAACATTCTCACATACTTAGAAGTGGTGCAATATTAAGTGAAGACTTTTTTGTCTCTTTCTCTCTCATGGTATACGACGTTAAAACCCGGAGAAAGTGATTTATCGCGGTTGGGTAAAAATATTTGGCTATATATCTACCTTTGTATAATCTTACTCCAAAGGATCCCCCTCTGTCAGGTTTATTTTAACATCTTGCCGTTAAAGGAGTTTAAAAAAGGCTATAAAATATAATAATTCCAAATACCTTTCTCATCTCAAAACCGGAGATTATTTTTTCAGCTTGGTATCAGACTTTCAACTTATCTAAAGCTTTTGAGAGTTAGAGCTTATTCAATTTATAAAATACAGAATGATATTACTTCAAAGGGATTTTATCGTGATAGAGTGTCGGTTTAATCCGGAGATAATGTGACTATGGCATCTCTAATTGGACGTAGTTATGCAGAAAGCGTTCTACCGACAATTTGCCAATATCTAGTTTTACATGTTTTACATATCTGCTAAAAACATCCAAGCCATTAAAGCAATAGATTTTAGGTAATTCATTTTTTTTACTAACCCACATTGCAGATACTTGACTTAAATTGAAGTATAAAAACAGTGAAATGTAGGAAACTAAAAAACTAACTAACCATCACGCCGTTTCTCCGCAGTGGTAGGCAGAGAGGACGGACCGCCATATAACTTTGTCTTGGCACACACTCTTTGCTTCATTCACATTTATTCTTCGTCTCATACAAACTCTTCTGTTATTCTGACCTTCATATGGCCCGATTCAAGTATTTGATTAACTTGATCGTGCCATGTCTTTCTCGGGCGTCCACGACTTCTTCTTTCATTCACTTTCACATCATATATTCTTTTCACACTTCTTTCTTCGTTCATTCGCTCTACATGCCCAAACCATCTAAGCGTCCCTTTTTTGATCCTATTAATTACGCTCACTTCAGCTTTCTTTCTGGATATCCACATTTTTAATACGGTCATACATGGTTTTACCGATTTTTTTAATAATAAATAAATAAAAAATTATCATAGGAAATATAATTATTTTTTTTGATAAATACATTGATAGATAATAAATTACCTATTTATAATAATTCTCGAAAAGAAAAAACACTGATATTCGCTTTGCAAATGCTGTAATATGCTTTTGTATGGTAACATTTTCTTCAGTCAGTTTCTTCCATAGAGTTGGTAGAGTAGTATCTATCCAAGGCAGTGAAGTCAGTTTTGGACTTGTTTTTGATGATTTTAACATGACTCGGCGCACCTGGGCGTGGCTAAGACTAAGGCTACGGTATTTATACATACATTCATATCACATATCGACATAATGTTTTTAAGTATTCGTATAGCCACTTTTTCACAGTATTTTTATCAACAAAAATATAGCATATAACCTAAAAAACCGTTTAGTTGTGTCAAGTTTAGTGGCATAATAAAAAATGTGGGCGGAGTCCCGCCGTGAACCAGGACCTTAAGATCGTCCTTACGATACGTTCAAGTGGTCCAAAAAAATTGTTGTCTCTTTTTCTCTCATGGTTCACGACGTAAAAACTCGGAGAAAGTGATTTATTACAATTTCGCAAGGGTTGGGTAAAACAAATTAGCTATCCCTCCATCAGATTCTTACTCCGAGGTTTCTTCTTTATGGAGTTGGATGCTTTCTGCATAACTACATCCAATTGGGGTGTGTTGGAAACTGAAGACTTGAGAAGGGGAAAGAAAAGGTTGTGAAAGTACCCGGCTATCCAGATCCGGTCAGAAACACACAGCTACTGCCATTTCAAGGAGCGTTTCGATTCTGAATGGTGGTCTTTCACAGGACGATAGTGAGTCTAACCTTGGAGTAAGAATGTATACGGAGAAAGAGCTAAATATTTCTACAGAACCTAAAAATTTGCGTTAAATCAAATTCTCCTGGTTTTTACGTCGTATACCATGAAAGAGAAAGAGACAAGAAAAGTCTTCGCATAATATTGGGTTTTTTTGGGGTTTATATTAAGAATATGTAATCAATTTAAAAACATTCATACCTTTAAAAAATTGCACATGTCATTAGTTAGGAGTCAAATTGAATACAACTCAACAGTGTGGGCACCAAGTTATGCTATTCATTCCCTTACAATAGAAAGAGTTCAAAATAAATTCTTAAGATTTATTAACTTCAGAATGGGCTTATTGAGGGAATCTATCAATTACGATTATCTTCTCTGTCATCTTAATTTATTGAGATTGTCTGAACGGAGAATAATTACCGACTTGATTTGCTTATACAAAATTACATATTCAATGATTGACAGCCCTGAACTATTAAACTTGATTTAATTTCATGTTCCTAGCAAGACGATTACAAGACAGTACCTACCGTACTATTGTAGCAATTCTGCTTCAACCTCGCAATTCAACACGCCTACGCGACGAATGTGGCTCCTGGGAAACATATACTCCGATGTCGCTGATATATTTAACACGTCAATATCAAACTATAAGTTTAATTTAGTACGGTTGTTGTTATCTGGCAGAGCTAAACTAATAGTTGGACCTTTTACTTAATATTATTTATTTCCTTTCTTTTACAATATTTTTGAACATTTTATTGGTTATTTTTGTATCTGCTATTCAATACTCTTTTTTTTATTTTTTCTATTTTACATAATTCTTGCACTAATGAGGTTACTGTTTTGAAAAAAAAAAATTAAAACGTATGTAAAAGCCTACAACGGGCGTAAATAAATAAATAAATAAATATTGAAGCACTTCTAAGTATGTATGGATGTTATCCGTCCGCGCCAACTTCACATCATCGAGTCGTATAACTTATGTCAACGGATTTTGAGGTTAATTCCTATATTTGTGTTGATAAAAAACTTGCAGTGGTTATACAAATAAATCAAACATGATGGTGATATGTGCTATGCGTGAATGTTCAAATAAGACCAAACAAAGATTATGTAAAATTCTGATCGAACTTTAAAATTTTCACATTTTTAATGAGATAAAGATATAAAATTAACAAAAAGCTTCCATCATTATTAAGGCAAACCTTCTGTTATTAGTGTGTGTGTGATATTTTGAATTTATAAATCATTTTAATGGTGTATTGATATTGTTTCGTTTAATGTGTTCAAATGTGTTTATTACAAATGTCAAAATTCCATGTGGGCGGTAACTAATAGGCTATCCAACATCCTTTGATTGTCTCTGTCTTTCTCTATCGAGTCAGTTTAAAGTAAAGCAACCTGACTACACAGTTTCGCAAAGGTACCTCTCCATTCTTACTCCAAGAGTGTATCCTTATGCTATGTGTGCATGTTCTATTTCCACACAGATTTTCATACAATTAAATGGTCCATAGCCACCCACAGAATCAATCAACTTCGAGTCCCTAGAATCCTAGCCCTAGATGATTCCGACTTTGTTTTCTACGAGACCCTTGATCCGTGACTCTATAAATCCACAACGAAACGAGAATATAATTTGATGTGGTCTTGCTGAGTAAATTCCTTCAAATTAAATGAAGCAGACAAAAAGTGCGTTAGCCCCCGGCTCCACTAAGTGGGGGTTCTCGGAAGAACGAAGTTAGCCACATAATGACGGGTTATGAAAAAGTGTGAAGACAAAACACCTAGCAGGTTCGTGGCAATCGCCCACCCTCTTACGTGCAGAACGCTTTGTTCCTTTCTTCTTTTTTCTTTCTTCTTTCTTCTTTCTTTTCTTCTTTCTTTCTTTTCTTCTTTCTTCTTTCTTCTTTCTTCTTTTCTTTCTTTCTTCTTTCTTCTTTCTTTTTTCTTCTTTCTTCTTTTCTTTCTTTTCTTCTTTCTTCTTTTTCTTCTTTCTTATTTATTATTCCTTATTTCTTCTGCTCTCTGCCATCTGACCTCTGTCCTCTGTCTTCTGTCTTCTGTCTTCTGCCTTCTGTCTTCTTATTTTTTATTTGTCTACTTTCTTTTTTATTTCTTTATTTTTTTTCTTCTTTTTTTTCTGCTTTCTGCTTTTTTTTTTTTTAACCGCATAAGAGTTTCAACTGTCTGAAGCCAGTTGGACTATGGCATCCCCTATTTTGGATGTGTTATGAGGCTAAAGGTAGTGAGAATGAACAGGAGATGGGGAAGATGAAGGTCGGGAAGTACCTGGCTCTTCAGGTCTGGTCACCAAACATGGCAGAAGCCATTTCAAACAACGTTTCGGTTCTGAATGGTGTTTTTTACCAGGGCCATACTAATAGTCATTTTATACACGTTAACTTGAATCTTGAAAAATAAGCGTTGTTGGAAAATGATAAGTAAAAAACTCGGTTTATAAAGCAGTATAAAAGTTCAACAAGGTTTTATTTCCTAAACATGTTCAATGTATCCTGCTTTCGTGGAGATGGTTGGACTTTCCTTTGTACCACCCTTAAACATTAGATCAGAAGAATGTTCAAATTCCAAATGTCATAACCTTCGCCAAACACAGGCCTGGTAGGAGAACTCTTTCAAACTCTTTCGCTGGAACATTATTAAATGATGAAAGAACTACACGCGTCGTACGAAATCATTCATAACACTCCCGTTCCTGTTCATTACGATTACATCAGCCTTGCATTCTTTCCGGATATCCACATTTTCAACACGATCATACGTGGTTTTAACCCACATACGTCTCAAGGATTTCATGTCTAATATATATTTCTATGCAATACTGTATTTCAATTTGATCGGTTAGCCGTGGGTTTAATTCCTCTGCTAGCTAAGTCCTCTATCATTGCCCGAGCAACATCTTCCGCTTATTACGATGGCAGTAGGAGTTTTTCAAATATTGTCAGGTTATTCGTAACCTTAGATGAATTAAATAATGTAGATACGTTACTGAGACACCGCGCGTGACTGTACTAAACTAAGCCAACGTGGCATACCTGAGATTTACTGCGTTTAGTCTCGCAAAAACATTCGTTTGACGAACAAGCTGTCACCAGCTGCCACAAACGCATCGCTGTAAGCTCTTTTCTGAGATAAAATGCCTTCTTGTGCTTTTGACAAGTGTAAAAATCATTCGGGAACAAAAAATAAATCTCATGGAGTTTCTTTTCATGCGAAGTACACACAAATCACTTATTATTTCTGTTGGATCCTAAAATCAACAATTCGATAGGTCCCAACCTGATACCTTTTGTCCAGTTCCTACCTTCACTTTTGCCAGTTTGTTCTGTTGTCGCGCTTTATTTGTATGGCTATGTAAAGTATGTTACAACCGGCGACAACGACCCCCACCACCCGGCAACAAACACAAAGATTGGGACGTCAAGAGCGGCGCGTCTCAACTCGACCTCATTCGCCTACAATCGCTCGTGCCTTCGGGGACGGCGCTTCGCTTCGCATCCGTCTCTGGAAGATTCGCCCACTCAACTTTCATCGCCCGAAGCAGACAGTCCGGGACCTCTCGCTAGACATCTCAAGGTGAGCAAACTGGCATAAATTTACTATTCTATTTATCCAAAATACAATCGAATCATTCACCAAGTATAATCGTTTTACAGTCCACTCTAATTCAATACGTTTTGTCCAAAACTGAAACGCATTTGGCGTTGTCGCAATTTCTGGATTGAACAATTTCAATTAATACAATTATTCACATACCAAATGGATTAAGTGAGATAGCGAATGCAGAAATACATAAGTGTGTGGAAGACAATCTAGCGACAGTACACGAGTACGTCGCATGCTACTTCGCTCGTAAGTTCGTTAGGGAAGAGGGGGCTTGTAATGCGGAGAATGTAACGCCGGACGTTCATATAGCTATCTCATTCATACACACATATTATGGTTATCCTTTTCATCCGTTATGAGATATCAGAGCATGCCATATTTATCGTTCAATTTGTATGAATATGACGTGTCTTGTATTTTATTTCTATGTTCGTAACCCGGGAATGTTTGGATTTCTCCTAAAGAAAAATATGGGTAAATATTTGTTTATATTGTTTTAATTTCAACCCTATTTTATTCGTTCTATTTATTTCATTTAGCCTATACGCGCTAGCTGTTTTTGTTTTGTAACAAATTAAAGTTAAAATTAAGGAGAAAAAATAGTGGATTATGCAAACTGCTTTCCATCACACTTAAGAGTCGAAACTCCAAAAATACAATTTGAATCACCCTCCCCGCAGATTGCAGCGATGTTTAGTTCACCCCACCCGGCCCTAAGATTATTTTTCTGAGCGCGGTGTCGCGAGAAGTTCCTTGGGTGGTTTTTTCCAACGCTTTCCAAGAGCTTTGCATTTTCATTTAAGGGAGAAAATAGAACAGTTCACAAAAAGGGTTCTAATTATCCAGGGAGAGGAGAGAGGGGTGATTAAAGATTATGGAAAACGTGATTTAAAGATACGTGAAATAAAAACAAACCATTCCGAAGTAGCGCATGCCATACAGCCTCAGAAGGAAATAATGGTGGGGTTTACCTGAAACAACAAGATATACGTATTAGTATTTATGAATATCGCTATAAACAGTTCGGCTCAAACCAACAAAACACACGAAATAACAATAAAATTCACATTCCACTCACACACACCACAAAGTATGGGATAAAACCTTTGGAAAACATTGACCATACATTATATAACTCGCTTCCAGATAAATATAAAAATAGTCAACTTAATGAAAAATTCCAAAATAATGCTTTAAAAGAATATTTTTTAAATTCGTTTAAAGATGAAAATACCTAATTTCGAAATCAGTTTTCTTTTCCCGGTAGCGTAAAAACATCCTCATATACTGCACTTCAGGTTTTTTATATTTTTTCTCCTTTGTTTCTATTTATAATTTTGTATCTTATATTAAGTACTTAATTTTTTACACTGTATTTTTTATTATGTTATATTGTTTGATTTATGTTAGTTTGATCTCTGTATTCTATTGTAACTCATGTATTTATTTAATTTCCCTTGTACCAGACTCATCGGCATTGCTTTGTATGTTAGCAAGATATTAATAAATAAATAAATTTAAAATATAAACTTAAAAACACCCAGATCCCAAAGTCTCCGACATATTCTTATATGTTACAATGCCGAAAAGCGCCACAGCGGTGCTACGTGCTCGTGAAAAGAGTGCCAACTTGCGGTAGTGAGAGTTGTGTGCGTGGATCTTGTGATTTTTATTTGATTCACAATTCATTATATTCAAACGATTGAATTATTTCTAATATATTTCTTGTTCTGTGTTAAGAAATCTTCCTGAATACATACGACATCATTGGCGCCAAGGGTAAATTTTGGTTTTTAAAAATGACCAGGGTGTAATTAATGGCGATGCGTGATATGCAGCAATAAGGATGGCAGAGCAGTAAAGATATTCAATTTTATTTAGTTATATGCTAACGGACCAATACAAAAAAAACATAACACGAAATGGGAAATAAAAGTGCAACAGAGAAATCACATCGCATACATAGACAAAAATATACATTTGAACGAACATTCAAGTCCAAATCTGAGCAAGGTTTTAGTAGAGTCGTTGTTATAAAGCACGATAAATTCGATCAAGTGCAATTTTGAATTTTTGTGCTAGTTAAAATCTATTTATTATAGTGAAATATTGTCTGTTTGCCCCCCTGAAAAGCCAAAAAGTGGGGGCAGAACGACCGGCTTGAAAGGCTGAGAGAGAGAGTTTTACATGGGATGGCTAATCAGACAGTTTTACAGTAGACGCCGAATAGAGCAGTTAACGTTTTTAGAGTCAATGCAGTGGTTGCCGGGTATGGTGAAATTGTAAATTCAATTAAATATAACTATGGAGAGTAGGATGCCGAGAGTAAGAGAAGAGACGCTGCGATCCCCGACAGCCGCCATCGAGGAGCGAATTAGCGGGATTTCTCAGCTAACAGACTGGACAGAAGGACTCCGAGGGCGCAGGTTCCACGCGTTTTCGAGTATCGGTGATAATTGAACAATTTAGTATAATAGTTTGTTTATACGAGTACTTAATTCTAACGACTCCACCAAGTTAATCAAGGTTTGCATAGAATCAATATTCTCGAATATAATACAAGAGATATATAACTTCAAATAATTTTATAACGAATCGTTTTATCAATAGTGGTAGAGTGGGCAATTGATCCGCGCCCACGTTCCGATGACACCTGTCAGTTTGACAGATGGTAATGACACTAATGACAGAAGTATAGTCACGTGACGCGACAGGGCATTGGCGTAACAAAATCGCTATTTAAAACTAACCGTCCAAACTAGAAACGCTTCAACTTCAACTTTTATCCGAATAATCGGTGATCGAAATTTAAAATTGGGGTCCCCTTAATTGCCAATACGAATCGTTTAAAATCACATTTCCAAAAAAGTTTGACAGGCCATGTTTGGGTTTACTTTTGAGAAATTCAATCAAGGCGCCATTTGCGGATTTGAACAAATAATTATACAACAATACAGCCTGCACTGTCGAGTGGTAAAACGCTCCAAATGAATCCAAAGGTCACGGGT
The DNA here is from genome assembly GCA_022651775.1 of Drusus annulatus. NCBI lineage: Eukaryota > Metazoa > Arthropoda > Insecta > Trichoptera > Limnephilidae > Drusus > Drusus annulatus. Next base: position 1,077,490 of record JAGWCC010000058.1, read on the forward strand.
TCAAGCCCAGCGTGCGCAAATGATATTTTATTAAATTAATATGGGTAACATATATTGTAATTCATATAAAATAAAATAAAGTGTATTTGCGGCACGTTCCAGAGTGGTAGATACTCCAAGTATCGCCATGGTGAAAGACCAGCATTCAGAATCGAAACGTTGCTTACTTGAAATAGCTTTAGCCGTTTGTGACCTGATCTAAATAGCCAGGTACTTCCCAACCTTCTTCTTTTCCATCTCTTCCCTTTTCCCACTACCTTCAGCCTCACAACGTATTCCTATTGGGGATACCATAGTCTCACTGCCTCTAGACGGTTGGGAGCAGGTGAGACTCTTGTGGGGTATTTACGTAAAAAATAAAATAAAAAAGAACCAACTCAGCATCACGTTATAGTTATATCCTTACCCAATCAATTTTGACAAGTTTAGTCTTGATACACGCGTCAAAAGGGACATGGTGAGTAAATCGTGAAGTAGATAATTGGAATAAAATCAAAAACTTTTTTACGCGTGAGCGAAAATTACCGGTATTTTTTCGCAAACATTGGCGCCCCGCGCGGTGATCTAACGAATCGTGTACAGAAGACGGCTTAGCGTATTAATACCATCAGATTACAATACGCAATACGATTATGATCGCGCTGTCTTTTTCATTAATACTTTTAATATCAAAGGTGAAACTTATATTCGCACAAATCTGATTTTTTTGATTTTGTTTTAAGCTTTTAAAATACCTGGCCATTAATTTTCCATTTTAAACGCTATAGACTTCCCCGAAGACGTGATTATCTGAATTTCCAAGGAAATGAAATGTAAATAAGAACTCCTATCTTGGGGTAACAATGTATGGAGAGAGATAGCTAATTCTTTTCACCCAACCTTTACAAACTTGCGATAAATCACTTACTCTGGGTTTTTACGTCGTACGCCATGAGAGAGAAAGAGACAACAAATATAATACACCGCTACTATGTACTGTCACAATGATCTTGCGCCCCTGGGACACCGTGGGACTCCGCCCAAATTTTTATTATGCTACTAAACTTCACACAACTAAACGGCTTTTTAGGTTATATGCTATATTTTTGTTAATAAAAATACTGTGAAAAAGTTGCTATACGAATAAACAAAAACATTATGTCGATATGTGCTATGAATAGATGTATAAATACCCTATCCTTAGTCTCAGACACGCCCAGGTCCGCCGAGTCAGGTAAAAATCATCAAAAACTGACTACACTGCCTTACCTATATACTCTAAGACTCCTATTGATTCAAACTTTATTCTTGCATACAGCCTTAATATGTTGGTTAAATTTTAGAGATAGCTGGAAGCAAAGAGACCTCTCTTTCTCTCACGGTTTACGACGTAAAAACCCGGAGAAAGTGATTTATCGTAAATTTGTATAGGTTGGGTAAAAATATTTTGCTTTGTCTTCATATATAATCTAGCTCTGAGGGGAGGGGTGTTACAAAATAAAATGAACGCAGACCTAAGAATAGAACGAATTTCCTTGTGATCTTTAATATGGTATCGTAGACAGTGGCGGCTCGTGAGTTTTTAGTGTGCTAGGGTGGTAAGATTGAAAAAAAACTTCATCATTGATGTTGTTTTAGCCGAAAACATTTTTTTTTTTTCGAAATTTCAACTTTTTGTATGAAGATTTTCAGGAATCCGTGCAGTGCACCACCAAAACTGAAAAATCCTGAAAATCTCCATACAAAAGATAAAATCTTAAAAAAAAAAAAAAAAAACATTTTCGGCTACAGCAACACTAACAATGTCGTATTTTTCAATCTTAGCACTCTAGCACACTAAAAACTCACGAGCCGCCACTGATCGTAGATTATCTTATGAATTGCGGAAAAATTCAATAACCTTTTATTTAGAGGTAGGTCAAGTCAAAATGTTAAAAAAAAATCAGATTTAACCAAAAAATTGTTAGAACAAAATTATTAATTCAGTGGCGTTTGACACAACGGACACGTCTGTACCCGTTGACTTAAGCATAGAGGCCGGCAAATAATTCCATAGTAAAGTTTTTGAACACGAGAACGAGTCGTAGAAGCGACCCGCTCCAATTGTGTCGAATGTCAACCGTGTTTAAATGTTGGGCGCGCGTTTGACGAGTTTCCCGTCTATGCACCGGTGCCGAAGGGATCAATGACGCGAGTTCCTCGTAGCTTCGTCCATTGAAATACCGTTAGAACAAGGACAGCATTCCCACCCGACGACTGTGCTCTTGAGATTGTAATCAAACGGATAATAGAAACGGTTCAGACCCGGCAAAAACGATCTTATTTATTGAGGAGTAATTTCACTTTCACAAATGTACCTGAATGCCGATATAGGAAGCTATAATAATAACAGTGAACTTATATAGCTCAGTTTTGTGATATTTCACCTCAAGTGCGCTTCATACTAAACTAATTATGATAATAAGACTAACTAACAAGGAGAAAATAATATGTATACAAATTAAAACTATCTAAAATCATGATCGTTAGCATAAATCATGAGAGAAAAGGTTCAGATATGGGTATAACAGTGCATGCGTACATCAACAGATTAAAAAAATATATATTAAAAGCTAAGGGTATAAAAATCCAGATAAAACGTATGAATTCATATTGAGATATTAGTTAAATCAAAGAAAAGGAGATTAGATTGAGGACAGTTAATATGTTGGTACTAAAAACATTAATATTCAAGTATTATAAGTAAACGATTCTAAAAATGCAGGGTCAATATGACAAGTAACAAAAGAACAATAAATATTTAATGACAATATGGTTTTCAGTAGACAGTAAGGACATTGAGTTGTAAGGATACAAGTAAGGAGAAAACCGAAACAAAGCAAATTAAGGACGTTTTTAAATAAATTAAATTTTAATAAGTTACGTTTCGTATGCAGGATTATTAAACAATTTGATTTTCAAGACCCGTTTAAGTTGTGTTTAAGTAACAGAACTAGGTCTCACTGGGAGTGGTTAGTACTTCACTGTACCTGTTTATCTTTTCAAACGAGGCATTCACTGTACTAAAAATTCTTCAATGCATAATTCATAACCGTTTACCTTTGTAAAACAAAGCGTTTTCCTCCCAACTGGTAGTTCTCTTTTCTAATGTAAAGTGCACCTCCTGCAATACTCTCTACCTGGTAGAACTGCAGTTTCTCAGTAAATTGCCTTCGTTCTCAGCAAAAAGAATAACTTCATCACTAACTAACTAACCATTACGCCGCTCTTCCGAAGGGGTAGGCAGAGAGGATAGACCACCACACAACTCTGTCTTGGCACACACTCCTTGCTTCATTCTCATTCATACACCGTCTCATACATACTCTTCTGTTATTCTGACTCTTGACATGGCTTGACTTAAGTATTTGATTCACTCGCTCGTGCCGTGTCATCTTCAAATGTCCCCGATTTCTTCTTCCATTCACTTTTGCGTCATATATTATTTTCTCACTCCTTTCTTCGTTTATCAAATCTACATGTCCAAACCATCTCAAAAATCATCCAGCATTATTTGAATTGGATCCGTTCAGGACATTTAAGCCAATGAAGGTATTTAAGATTCCACAGTTGACACAGAGAGAGGGACAAATATTCTTTGGCGCTGTTCAAAATTTTTACAATACGATATTTATATATATATACATATTGTTTTCGTTTTTATGTTTAAAACCTCACTAGAAAAAAAACAAGCGAAATGCAGTTTAAATCAGAACTAGATAGAATAATAACATAATTATGGCCTTGGCCGCATAAGGAGACAGCTGACGCTATAGTGGGGAGTTACTCGTGTGATGGAGGAAGGAAAAATAACCCAAGCAATGGGAGAAGTAGGGAATTATACCAACACGCCATAAGCCAATTAGACCTAGAGCTACAAATTCCATTCCCACGTGGTTTACGACACGTGGTAAATCTAATATTAGGGAACCGCATTAAAACCTTATATTTATAGTTTTTTTTTTCTTTCGTGCTTTGTATTTGATCAACAGAAAGAAAAATAAATGTGTTTGGTAAAAAACGAGTTAAATATGCAGTTGGAATCAGTTGAACAATCTGAAAGTATGTTGCCTATTGGATGCGGACGATGCGATGCTGATTGCTGACAGTATGGAAGATCTACAGTTTCTCGTGTCTAGGATAATAATAATAATATTTTTATTAAATTTCTTATACATGACAATTTTTTTGAATTTAATGCATATAAGAAATAAGTTAATTTTTTTACAAAATAAATACAAATTATAGTAACAAAAAATAAAATTTCAGGCAGTGGTGATGATCAGGTCAATGAGGAGAAACTCTTTCAAGAATCAATAGGATTTCACTTCTGAATCTCTCCCCACTGACATGAAATAAGTCGATATCGGAAGAGATTTTGTTCAGGAGCAAAATACTTCTCCCCACCGGCAGAACCATTGGCAGGTTGGTCCTACAGGCAGGAAGATAGAATAATCTATGAAGACGCTGTCTTAGATAGTCATCAGGAACATAGAGACTTACGCGCTCCAAAATAGCAGGGTTTACAATATAGCCCCGCAGCAGTCTGAAGAAGTGAGTGGCGGCATACCCCTCTCTCCTGAGCTGTAAGGAGTGAAGTCCGAGCGTGCCCAGGAGAAAGTTCCTTGGGTAGAGCCACGGGTAGTGGCCGTACTCCCTCATGTATAAAAATCTCAGGAACTTTTTCTGGACCCTCTCCAAGATGAGGGAGTACCCCACCTCATGAGGATTCCAAATAATTGAACCACTCTCCAGCCTACTGCGGACCAAAGAGAAATAGAGTGTTCTCAGAGTTTGGATGAACCAAGTGTGTATGCGAAATGAGTTGATGCTGAATGTGAGTAAGTCCAAAGTCATGGTGTTTGAAAGAGAGAGTACGAGAACAGCGTGCAATATAGTTGTGAACGATGAATACTTGAAGCAAGTGGATGAGTTTGTGTATTTAGGAAGTATGTTCTAGAGAGACGGAAAGGCTGATAAGGATATTGAAAGAAGGGTGAATGCAGGAAACTCCATTAATGGAGGACTGAACGCTGTTGGCGCAAATAAGAAATTGTCCAAAGAAGCGAAGCTAGCAGTCCACAATGGAGTACTTATACCAACCCTGATGTATGGCAGTGAGGCATGGAACTGGCAGAGGAAGGATAAAAGTAGACTGAATGCTGTGGAAATGACATCTTTGAGACGTATGTGTGGTAAAACCATGTATGATCGTATTAAAAATGTGGATATCCAGAAAGAATGCAAGGCTGATGTGAGCGTAATGAATAGGATCAAGAAAGGGACGCTTAGATGGTTTGGGCATGTAGAGCGAATGAACGAAGAAAGGAGTGTGATAAGAATATATGATGCGAAAGTGAATGGAAGAAGAAGTCGAGGACGCCCGAGAAAGACATAGCGCGATCAAGTAAATCAGATACTTGAATCGGGTCATGTAAAGAGTCAGAATAACAGAAGAGTATATTTGAGACGGTGTATGAATGTAAATGAAGCAAGGAGTGTGTGCCAAGACAGAGTTATATGGCAGTCCGTCCTCTCTGCTTACCCCTGCGGGGAAACGGCGTGATGGTTAGTTAGTTAGTTTAGAATCAGTTTTTTTTCTGCATCGAATGCTCTGACTCTCGTTGGATTCTGAAGACTCTTGTGGCCCTTCAGCCATCTTAAACAAATTTACCACTTGGGAGAAGACTTGACACAAGCTTGGGACTTTCTTTTTGTCGCTTCAGGTAATCCATGAGAGCATTGAGTTACATTTTTTATTAATCCAACCACCTGGTTGAAGAATTGTGAATATTATTGTAAAACTAAAAAAACTTGTGCTCTGGTGAAAACTTCCTACAATGGCGCTTCAGCCTTTTTGCCTTTCTGGCGACGGTATATTGTTTTATATGCATTAAATATGTTATGACACATATTGATTAAATGATATTTATTTGGGGACAAAAACAAAAAAAAAAACAGAAAGAAACAGATTATATTATACAATCACAGATAAAAAATTTTAAGACAAAAAGTTTTAAGTACAACGCCACTAAGCAATTCAATTCTCTGCCCAGCACCATCAGAAACATACAAACCAAAAGCTCTTTTAAAAGCAATATCATTACTCACCTTAAAAACCAAGTTTAATTTAATTTTTAATATGTAGATTCTATATCTTCAAATTTGTCATTTACTTACATTATTTTTATTATGTATGTAGCTAAAAAAAAATACTTTTGCAAATTGCCATCCCAGCACAGGCTCGTGCCTAGTGGAATGGGCAATTTACCAACAAATAAAAAAATGTATGTTCGTGTAAAATAATTAAAATAAAATAAAATAAATATGAATTGAAAGAGACAAAACGTCAACAGAGAAGGTGTTTAAAGAATAATGATAAATTTTATTAGTTTACAGGAAATATACTTAATATTGGACTACTGCACAAATTTACCTAATTATTAAAAATATGACTATTAATTTGAATGGGTTTCTTTATTTCTAGTGCTTCTAAATTATTAAATCTGAAGCCATGATCATTTTTGTAACGAATATGAGCACCGGTGCTTTTATTGAATCTTTATCAATAAAATTACTAGCGAATCCAGAAAAACCCTAGTTCTTTAAACATCTAAGTTATTATTTGATTCTAACATTGATATTAAGGGTTGTTTTACCAATATAAAATGCAGAACAATAACTACAAACAAATTTATAAATTCCCACTTACTTTGTCATCTTTATCTTTAGAATCGATGAGAAATTTATAGTTTGATATTATGCCTTGACGATGCTTAGGTTAAGCAAATCTGTTTTTCCTCCCTCCATCAACACGGGCCTCTTTAAGACCCAGGTTCACTCCCTACTTTCCTCAAAAAGACCCTTCACACAGCATCCCTAAATATGACATAGGCCCTGAAAGAAATTATTTCCCTCAAGGCCTCCTGTGTGGAGTTATTTTAAATAAAAATGATCGGTCATAACATCCGTCGTCTTACGAATATTAATTTTTTCGTATCTTTGAATAATAAAGTTGTCAATAGAAATTTATATTTGCACAATATATTTTATTTGACTGAAACTTTACGTACACTTAATCGCTGCCGGGGTGGAACAAACTGCACCACTTGTCACAATATTCCACGTTCATGCTTAACACAATAAATACTAGAACTAATGAAGTGCGGCTGATCAAATTTACCCGAGTATTAGCGTTACTCCATTTCCCCATGGAAACTAATTTCCAATATATTCAAACTCACTGTGGTTAAATTTAGTCAGCATAATCTCCCGAGTGCAAACAGTACCCAGTACGCCTTTATTTAACATTCGAGGAAAACATCCCTTGTTATTCTAATAGGCTACGAAGTACAGATGTGACTATAAGACAGTACAGAAAAGCAGTCAACTTGTATAATTATTGTGTAGTGTGTACCTGTTTCAGATAGAGTCAGTTTTAACTTACTGGTTCGTATGGTTCTTATATTCTTTCTCAACGTAAAATTAAATAACAACGATGTATTATTTTTAGAGCCGGAATTCACCACTTTGCATCAACCTCTTTAGTGGAGTGATGAGAAGCAAGTTGGAGTACGCTAGTACTGTCTGGACTCCACATCAGACCAAATATATAAATGTGTTGGAACAGATTCAGAAAAAAATCCTCAGGTATGTGTACATGCATTCGCACCCCATACCCAATGTTCATGCATCACATGGAGCTACTCGAGGAGACAAATTATCAAAGCTTAGAGACTAGGCGCAATGCTGGTCTCATGACAATAGGCTTTAAGATTATAAACCACTTAATCGACTGTTCGTACCTCTTGGCGTACTACTGCTTATTCGTGGCTGAGTTTTTTTTTTTCTATACGAATACCGCACAAGAGTCTTAACTGCTCCCAACCGTCTAGAGCCAGTGAGACTATGGCATCCCCAAATAGGGTATGTTGTAAGGCTGAAAGTAGTGGGGAGGGGAAGGAGATGGGGAAGAGGAAGGTTATAAAGTACCTGGTTATTCAGATCAGATTAATGAGTGATATTCTTAATAATCAGTTAAATTTGTCCAGTAGTCCAATATTGGGTATATTCTTAATCACCTTCTCAATTGACGTTTTGTCTCACTTTGATTCTATTGACTGAATCTTTCTCTCTCTTCCTTTTGTTATAGTTAAAATGTTATTCTTTTGTTATCTCACTTTTCTTTTATTCTATTTTATATTGTGTTCTCCCTCTGTATGTATATAAAACAGCAAGCTATGTTTTTTTTTTGTTTGGTTTAATTTTGCACCCCGATAATGTCTAGGCTAAGCGAAACCAGTCGGCCATAAAAATTAAAATAAAATTCGTGGTTTAATACGAGAAAATGTTTTAAATTTTGGGTTAAAAATGGAATAAAGTGCTCCAACGCACTTAAAATGTTGACTGTGGCATTCGGCGAGTCTACTTTGTCTCAAAAAAGTGTTTATAAGTGGTACAAGCGCTTTACAGAAGACCGAGAAGATGTTAGTTGTGGAAAAACAAATCGTGGATTTTATTCTTTGATCCATTTTTTTTTAAAGTAAAAAATCGAAGAACACACAAAAACGTGACTAACCTTTCCAGTTTTCAAAAACAAACAGCTTATCCAAAATGGCTGATAATGCTAACATATCATAAACATACGTGTACCAACATAACAACAACAAAAAAAACGATAATCGAATGGACACAGCCCGCAAAAATTCAAAATCACCTTTTATTTTGAACAGGCTATGTACAAAGTTATTGTTCCATTTAATTATATTTAAATGTCACAATAACAATATATCCAGGAATTAAAATGGAAATTAAAACCCCTAATGTATTTATTTATCCCCGATACAAATGCTTCAGACAAATCATTCACGGGGATGTGTGGAGGGTTTTTCCCACCGAGTAAAATGCTACTAACCGTGGAGTTATAAATTGTTAATGTCTTTTTGTCGCTTTATTCAACACAAAGCTTCAAAAGTCCTTTCTTCTCCTACATCCTGCACCCCGCGCGCCTTATGCCGTAAGGGTTGAAGGGACGTGCTTAAGGGAGGCATTGAAGTTGGGCTGGAACTGGAACAGTTCCCACCCGGAGCACTTGACTGGAAAGGTGCCTACCTACTTTACTGCCACTTAAATGCTAAACACGTATATTCTATACCAGAGGGAACACAGTTGAAGACGTTTCTAAGAAAAAATATGAGAAAGATAGAAAGTTTATCCGTTATGCCACAGTAAGGTTTCCTGAGCTTTTAGACATAAAGGTCAAGTATTTGTCTTCCGGACTTTCCGTCACTTATGTTCACGTGACTTATTTTATTTCTACCGGTCAAATAACAAACAGAACAACTAAAGGAGGATAAGGTACTCGATTACCTACGTTATTTAGAAAAACTGCTTTGAAAAACCTTATATCATTTACGAGTGAGTAATTTCTAGGAAGCTCCCTTTATAAAAAAAACACAAACACGGGAAAAATCTCCACATTTTATGAAAACATCAAATGTTTTCGTATCGGTAAAAACACAGGAAATTCTGTGTTGTAAAACTGATTTTTAAAATCCTCGTAACCATTTATTGTAGATTTAAAACGTGAGAAAATATATGTAAAGTTCAGTGTAACAGCCTAGAAATACAGCTAACACTAGGCTCGGGTAGTGAACACAAATCACTTACAAACTGCAAACACATTCCTTGGACACTTTCAAGCATGAAGAGGAACAATAAAAATATATTATTATTATTATAATACAAATTATCTTCAACGAAATATTCAACGGAAAAAGACAAAGAAAACAACGATAAATAGGTTTAGAATTAGGAGAAAGGTTTTGCTAGCGCAATTGGCAGAGACGTTCCTTCCAAAAAGAGTAGGAGTTCCGAGTTCGAGTCTCGTTCGTCACCTAATTCTTTTTATTTTCTTCGTCTCTTTCTGTTTCATATTTCGTTTCAGATTTGTTTGATATTATTTCAATAACTAATATTAAAAAATTAGAAGCATAAAGCTTCCTAAGGGTCAGCACCTAAAAATACACAATGTTTAGCTTTCTAATACAAACAATACTACAAATGATTTAGCTGTTAATTCTATACGGATAATTAGGCATATTTCTATGGTTTCCAGTGAATACAATGTTTAAACAGTGATCTTTCAAAGTGTTCATGAAATACATTCTGGACTTTTAGGTAAAACGTTCAAAAATGGCTGCGCTGGTTTTCGAACTGCACCTTCTACTGACATTTCAGTATGTTTTTCATAGAATTCAAAAGATTACAGCTTGGAAATTTTATTCACTGGAAACCTTAGACATTTTCCTAACTGTTTATCTGTAGAATTTCCAGAAAATTCATGGGCAATGTTCATTGTATTAGAATGCTTTAAAGTGACTTTTAGCGCTATTTTAGGTGCCGAGCCTTACGTCAATTCATAATATGAATACTGGAATTAATTAAGGCTCTAAGTACCAAAAACTAGAACTGCTTGTCGTAACAAAATACTAATTTGCCTAGTAAAGTTTTATGGAGCATACCTTTTAAAAATGTCACTTAATAGTTTGAAGCAATCTTGACAGCTTCCATAATTTTAAAACTTTAATTTATTTTACATTTCCATAAAATAAAGGTTTAAAACAGACAACGACGGTTACGGTGTAAGCGCCACAGCTAGTAACTTAATTAAGGCTCTAAGTGCCAACTCAGGGACGTTGGTATATACTAAGTATATTAAAAATACCTCTAAGAGGTTTGGAGGTATAATATTAAATGCATATTTTTATAAATATTATTATTGTTGTCAAATATTATGATAGGCATGCACATCACTAGCGCGTCACGGCCAAAACTAACAACATTCATAGAAAAATGATAAAATGCATATACTTAAGAATTTGGCGGTTATTTTCCAGGAATCACTTTACTATTTATTGTGGAATACTCTTTGCCACTTGTTTTTAGGTTTTTTTCGCATTTTGCACACTTCCTTCACCTTTTTGAGGACGTTTTCTAAACGATCTCGCGAGTGCCAATACACCTTCGCCAGCTATTTTATATGGAATGTCGCTAGGCACTACAGTGGCACTTAGAACCTTATAAAGGATTATACACCAACGGACTTAGAACTTTAGCCAGATTTCATTAATTTTTCATATTTTTTTAGACTGCCTTAGACGCTTAAATCTTATTTAACGCTATTGGCATTGGTACATAGAATACGTTTCTTTAAATAAAAAAAACGGTTTTCAATTTTTTGGTACTTAGAGTCTTAATTAATTCCAGTATTCATATGTTCACGTTTAGCAATCCTTTGTAGTTGTCACTATCCCTGATATCACGATTAATAATAATAATTATTAAAAAAACGCAAATCTTAATTATTTGTTGTGTAATATAATGAAAGGTTTTAAGCAAATCGAGAAACTTTATACATAATAATGAAAGTGCAACCGTCAGATTCTCCCGGATTGTGTGGCTCAGATATTTTTCCATAGTCTTATCATGGTTCTTAATAGAATTTACGCAGAGCTTATAACCCCAAAGGGATCTCCTATATCCAGCCTCGTCAAAAGCTCTCGCCGTTTCCAAGCAAATAACAATGAATATTTGTAATGGGAATAAATCACCCGATACAAACCTCATACTTAAAGTAACTAACTAACCATCACGCCGTTTTCCCACAGGGGTAGACAGAACGGATAGACCACCATACAATTCTGTCTTGGCACACACTCCTTGCTTTATCCACATTCATACATCGTCTCATACATCTCTTCGGTTATTCTTACTCGCGACATGGCCCGGCTCAAGTATTTGATTCGCTTGATCGTGCCATGTCTTCCTAGGGCGTCCACGACTTCTTTTTCCATTCACTCTCGCATCGTATATTCTTTTCATTCTTTTCTTCGTTCATTCGCTCTACGTGACAAAGCCATCTAAGCGACCCTTTATTTTAATCCCATTTATTACGCTTACATCAGCCTTGCATTTTTTCCGGATATCCACATCTTTAACACGGTCATTCATGGTTTTACGCACAAACGCCTCAGGGATCTCATTTCTACAGCATTCAATCTTTTTTTTCTTTAAAAGAAAAGACAAACATTCCCGGGTTACGAATAACCTGACAATATTTGAAAAACTCCTACTGCCATCTAGTACTGTATCAAAATATATCTAGCTGTTAGAAATAATAGCTAGATGCCGCCAACGTCTAACGCTATTGACGAACATTTGCGCCAACAGTTAGATATTATTATTAAAAATATTAGTACCTACATACGAATATTATTCGACGCTATTATTATTGTATTAGCGTTAGCGCCAAATAAACAAAAAGGTGTAAGAGTGGCTCTACCCAACAAACCTTCTCCTGGACATGTATAGATTTCTTTTCTCGAAAAGCTCAAAAAATAGGGGTATGTCGTCACCCAATTTTCAAACTTTCGAGGCTCTATAGAGCTATATCAATAATTATAACTCAGCTAAATTTGTAAAGTCTCTATGTTTCTGATGACTATATAAAACTCTTTGTCTTCCTGGCTGTAGGGCCAACCTGCCAATGGTTTTACCGGTGGGGAGGAGCTGCTTCCAAACATTTTTTTTTCTGTTATTGATACCTTTTGCGTCGACAAAGAGATTCAAAAGAAAAATCTTATAAATTCTTCAAAAAGTCTCTCACCATTCACTCAATATTTTCAATCTTTGTAACCTAAATGTTATATCATTTAATGTATTGCTTATATGAATTAAAATTTAGTTTTTAAGACATTTTTAAACAAAATAATTATATAAATAGAACACATACACTTTGTTTTTAACCACTTTTTTATTTAATACTTCCGAAACCGGTAGACAAAATATTAAATAAAAAAGTGATTAAAAACAAAGTGTATGTGTTCTATTTATAAATATGGCAAGCCACAAAGTTAATGCTTTTTACGAATATAAAATAATTATAATTTTTTCAAATTGCGACTTTTCATACAATAATAATAATATTATATGATTTATATAGCGCCGTTTTAGTGATGGAAATATCACCTCAAAGGCGCTTTACAGCACAATTAACATAATATTAAAACTAAGGCTTAATGTTAACTTATGCTTAATACTTATAACTAATGGCTTACAACTAACATATTTACGTTAACAAATTAATATAATGGTTGTTGCCCGTGCTGTCGGACCTAGGGAAGAAAAAAATGGAGTAAGTAATAGTAAACTATATGCGAGGCCTGTTCAAAAGGAAAGGTGAATTTCGAATTTTTGCGGGCTGTGTACATTCGACTATCAATTTTTTTTGTTATGTTGGTAAACATATGTTTATCATATGTTAGCATTATCAGCCATTTTTGATTATTGGTTTGTTTTTGACAACTGGAAAGGTTAGTCACGTTTTTGTGTGTTCTTCAATTTTTTTACTTTGGAAAAAAAATGAAGCGATAATTCAAAATTCACCTTTTCTTTTGAACAGGCCATGTATATAAACTATGTATAGCACTCGGACTGAGTGATCAAAACTCTAGTGAAGCAAATTGACGTTATTGTGGGTATGAAGAAGTTTTGCTCTGAGCTGTCGATCTTTCGCAAATGTGAAGGGAGGTTATTCCAAGCTGTAGGGTCTGCTACTGCAATACTCTGATTACTCAAAAAAATGCTTTGGGTTTTGAACTTGCGAACTCTAATTCAATAGCCGAGGGTCTTATTGCTCTACCAAGGAAGACTTCATGTATTTACATACTAATTGCTATTTGCTTTCGCCTTATTCTACGGCCGAAAAAAAACATTTTAAAATTAATTCGGGAGGAGATCCCATTAAAATCATACCCTCTGAAGGCAAATTAAACCATCCGCCGAATAATAATAAAATCCTTAGAAGATTTAATCTTGTGGCAATCTGTCCCAGCCTCCCGACGCGCATTAAATATCTGAAGATTATAAGGAAATGCGCCGAGAACACTCTATAGAGATCTCATCTCTATTATGATGGCAATGAGATCCTGGTAAAAAGATTATATAGACTATTGTGCATAATTTTTTTAAAATTTTTTTTTAAATCTCCGTGCTACAAACAAATCGATAAAGTTGAAGTTGAAATGTTTTCGTAGAAAGCTTGTGGTTATCTTAGCTTGGTGTACTTAACTTGGTGGTTTGACAAATATTAAAAAAAGAAAAAAGAACTTTGTATGGGACATTTATATGGTATGATAAGACACTTTAAATATTTCGCTTACCCTAAGCATCATCAAAGTACAAAATTAAACTAAACAAAAATACAAAGTGTGCTGTTATATAAACATAGAGAGGGAGAACAAAATATAAAATAAAACAACAGAACAATGAGAAAACCATAGAATCACATTCAAATTATAACAAAGGTTCTATAAAATTATAGAAAGAGACATATAATATGCATTGAAAGAGACAAAGCGTCAACTGAGAAGGTGATGAAATTTTTTATTATATTTTTTTATCAGTTTACAGGAAAGATACCTAATATTGGACTACTGGACAAATTTACCTGAATATTAAGAATATGACTATTAATTTTAACGGCTTTCTTTATTTCTATTGCTTCTAAATTATTTAATCTGATGCCATGATCATTTTTGTGAAGAATATGAAGGTTTGATCCTTACCAATAAGATGATTAGCGAATTTAGAAAAACCGTGGTTATTTAAACATCTTTGATTCAAACTAGAGTTGTGACCGCTTTGAAAGAACTAAATCAAAGAACGACTTCTTTTGGCAGTAGTTCCTACTTCATTAATTGTTTATTGAACAAATACTTCAATTGAAGTTGGTAGTTCATTTTAGCGTTTATTCATTTCATTTATTTCATTCAATTCATTTCATTGAACAAATACTTAAACGGAAGTTAGATTACAAAGAACTACTTCAATTTGCAGTTCAACAACTTCAAAGCATACTTCTACAAGAAGTACTTCATTACAAATACTTCAATCGAATTTCGACTTCAAAGTACTTTAATTGAAGTACTTCAAAAAAGTGCTTCGATCTAAAGGAACGTGTGTTTTTCGGGAGTTCTTTTCGCCGGTTCCAGTGCTTTTCACTTTCAAATGTCTACCGAGTAGCACGTGTTCTATCGGCGAGGAACCAGTTCCAGTTCTTTTTAAATTACTACCGACTAGTACTTTTGTGTTGGTGAGGAACCAGTACCAGTTCTTTTCACTTTCAAATTCCTGCCGACTATCGACGAGGAACCAGTTCCAAAAAGAACTGAACAAATAACCGGATAAAATTTTTTTTTTTTTGCGAGTTCGACTTCAATTGAAGTTTTCACTGCAAAGGGTTCATTTTAAAGAACTATCAATTCGTGAAACATTCACAAAACATTAATTTTTTTCCCAACGCTAATTTAAACATTGACATTACGGGTTGTTTTACCAATATAAAATGCAGAACAATCACTTCTAACCAATTTATATATTCCCGAGTCACTTCGTTTGTTATCTTTATCACTAGAATTGAAGAGAAATTTACATAAATAATTATTTGTATGAGGCCGGTCGTATTTCGGAAGAAAGTTTTTTTGCGCGAGAGGAAGAAAAAATATTGATAAATAAAACACGATACAATTGATAACCAAGGTTATTATTATTATTTCTAATTTTGAAACTGTTAATTCGTGGTGGAATTCCATTTTAATGATTTAATAAAAACAAATATGTAACTTTATTTCACTTTTATTTTATGACTGGACCGGTTTCAGCCTATGACGGCCATCTTCAGACTAGTACATGTTGTTGTTAACCTACGGCTTATATACTATTTTTGGGGATGTCAGGAAATCAGAAATTATAAAATAATAGAAGTAATCTACTCTAACAGTGCATAATGAATAGAATCATAGAACTAATTATACCATAATGCTGGGAGTAACCCAATAATTAGAAAATTATGTTGTACATCTGGACATCACAATTAAGATGGGAAAATCTAAAGTAAACTCATTAACAATCAGTATTCACCAACCTTTCATTATATAAATACATTGTCAATTCATATTTATAGAAATGCAACTGTAACCCATCTTAAATATTAAATAAAATAAATAAATATTCCAGATAGATATATAAAAAAATAATACCAATAAATTAAAAGTAACTTTTACCCTGTAACTATTAAAATCATGCAACAATACTGATGAATATAATTAAAGTAAAATCATTGTTTACTACCCCTGACATCCCCAAAAATAGTATAAAAGCCGTAGGTTAACAACAACATGTACTAGTCTGAAGATGGCCGTCATAGGCTGAAACCGGTCCAGTCATAAAATAAAAGTGGAATAAAGTTATATATTTGTTTTGTTAAATCATTAAGGTTATTATTATGCAGAAAAGTACACAAATAATTACGTGCAGCTTTTTTTTGTTTTCTTAAGATTAAATCAATGAAGTCCGATTGATATCCATTATTTAACTATAGACCGTGAAATTGAAACCACAACCACCAGATACAAAGTGAAACGCGTGGACCGTTTCGCTACGGATGTCGTCAATATTACATGAACGTCACAATTAACTGACTAACCAACTAACCATCACGCCGTTTCCCCGCATGGGTAGGCAGAGAGGACGGACCGCCATACAACATACATGGCTTAATTCAAGTAATTGATTCAGTTGAGCGTGCCATGTCTTCCTAGGGCGACCACGACTTTTTCTTCCATTCACTCTCGTATCATATATTCTTTTCACACTCCTTTCTTCGTTAATTTGCTCTACATGCCCAAACCATCTAAGCGTCCCTTTCTTGGTTCTATTCCTTACGCTTACTAATTAGCCATACATTCTTTCCGGATATCCACATGTTTAATACGGTCATACATGGTTTTAGGCACATACGTCTCAGGAATCTCATTTACATAGCATTCAGTCTACTTCCATCCTTCCTCTGCCAGTTCCATGCCTCACTGCCATACATCAGGGTAGGTATAAGTACTCCATTGGACTGCTAGCTTCGCTTCTTTTGTCATTTTTTTATTAGCGCCAACAGCGTTCAGTCCTCTATTAATGGAGTTTCCTGCATTCACCAACTAACTAACTAACCATCACGCCGTTTCCCCGCAAGGATAGGCAGATACGACGGACCGTCATATAGCTCTTTCTTAGCCACACTCCTTGCTTCATTCACATTCATACATCGTCTCATACATACTCTTCTGTTATTCTGACTCTTCACATGACCCGATTCAAGTATTTGATTTACTTGATCGTGCCATGACTTCTTCTTCCATTCACTTTCGCATAATATATTATTTTAACACTCCTTTCTTCGTTCATTCGCTCTACATGCCCAAACCATCTAAGCGTCCCTTTCCTGATCCTATTCATTCACCCTTATTTTACATCCTTCTTTCAATATATGCTCCAAGTATTCATCATTCACAACTATATTGCACGCTGTTCGCGTACTCTCTCTTTCAAACACAACGACTTGACGTCACAAATACATGATGTATAAACAGTTTCGGTCAAAATTACCCACAAACTTAATGAAAGCTGAGGCCATTGCGTAAAGCTAAACACTACTAAATAATTTTCACACCACCCAGGCAGTGCTATGCCGAGGGCATAACCTTAACATTCGGTCGACGGCCTTTGGGGCCAATGTCTCACAAAGGCTAAGTTAGTGGAACAGGAAACGTCCAGCTCAATTACCATCTAAATCAAAACTTTGTCCACCCGTAAATGGCCAGAGCTGAGCAAACTTTAGGCAATTATTAAAGTTGTGAAAAGGGCGAAACCGCAAACACAGCAGCTTTTGATTTCATCTCTGACAGATTAACAAACACCGAACCACTTTGCCGATAATTACGACACATAATTAAATAATATAACCAAACGTAATAAAGTCAAAAATCTCAAAAATATTTAATGAAATTAAAAAAATCATTACTTTTTATAAGAAGACTACAGATTTTATTTTATTTTTATGGCCGACTGGTTTCGCTTAGCCTAAGCATCATCAGGGTACAAAATTAATCTAAACAAAAAATGCATAGTGTGCGCGTTGGATCCTTAAATCAACAATTTGATAGGTCATAACCTGATACCTTTTGTCCAGACCCTACCTTCACCTTTTGCCAGTTTGTTCTATTTGTATGACTACTTAAAAGTGTGTTGAACAACCGATAACCCCCCACCATCCGGAAAAATACAAGACAAGGACGTCAAGAGCGGCGCGCTTTAACGATTCCCGCCGCAGTCAACCGCACTCACTCGTCTACAATCGCTCGGCCCCCCAGGGATGGCGTCTTCGCTTCGCATCCGTCTCTGGAGGATTCGCCACTCAACTTTCATCGCCCGGGCAGATCGGTCGGCCCCTCTCGCAGACGCAGAAACAGGTGAGCAAATTGGCTTAAACCTACCTTTCCCATTATTCCCCAAATAAGATCAATCATTCACCAAGTATTTCATCGTTTTACAGTCCACTCAAATTCATTCACGTCTTTCCAAAACTGAATCGCAGTTTCTGGATCGAACAGTGCGGTTATATATACATACAGAGGGATAACACTAGCGTTGGGAAAAACTTCAATGTTTTGTGAATGCTTCACGAATTGTTAGTTCTTTAAAATGAACCCTTCGAAGTGAACACTTCGATTGAAGTCGAACTCGCAAAAAATATATGTTTGTTCAATGAACAATGAATGAAGTAGGAACTGTTGCCAAAAGAAGTAGTTCTTTCAAAGTGGTCACAACGCTAGATAACACAATAATAATAATTGGTCATTTTCGTGACAGAAATATCACCTCAAGGGCGCTTTACAGCATAATTAATATAATATTAAAACTAAGACTTAATATTAACTTATGCCTAATACTTATAACCAGTGACTTAAAACTGACATATTTACATTAACAAATATATATAATGGTTTTTGCCCGTACTGTCGGACCTAGGGTAGAAAAAAATGGAGTAAGTAATAGGAAACTATATATATAAACTCAGTATAGCATTTGAACTGAGTGATCAAATCTCTAGTGAAGCCAATTGACGTTATTGTGGGTATGATAATTTAAATAGGTGAGTCTTTAGTTTTGCTCTGAACTTAGTTGAGCTGTCGATCTTTCGCAAATGTGAAGGGAGGTTGTTCCAAGCTGTGGGGCCTGCTACGGCAAAAGCTCGGTCGATTGCGTTTAGGTACTGTGAGTCTACCTATGGCCGTTGAAGATGCTGATCGAAGAGTTACTTGCCGCGTATTAGTATCGCTTGGGATGCCCAGTTCCGAAAATATAAAATAAAATAAGACAACAAGAAGAAAACAAAATAATAAAAATGGAACAGAGAGAAAGAGACATATAATACAAATTGAAAGCAATGACGTTACATATATATAAACACGTTGTAGCGCTCTCAAAGTGGCAAGCAACAATCACGCTAGTTGGTGTGATCGGTGATTAAGCCGATTTAGTACTAAACGGTCACGCGTCGCTTGAGGTCGTTTCAAGCAAGTATGGAACGCGGTCCGAACTTCGGATCTGTTTCGTTCATACACATCTATTCTATGAATGTCTATCTTTGTCATACAAGACCGATATTTGAATGATGAATTTACTGGTAACGTGTGTGTTTTGCTTGCCACATTTTGTGTTAATATTCTAAGGCTATAACGTGTCTATATATGTAACGTCATTGATTGAAAGAGGCAAAACGTCAACTGAGAAGGTGATTGAGAAATAATAAGAAATTTTATGAGTTTTCAGGAAATAGAAATAATACTACTGACTAATGGACAAAATTAATTGTTTTTAAGAATGACTTAATTTTAATGGCTTTATTTATTTCTAGTGCTCCTAAATCATTTAATTTGTTGCCATCTCCCGTGATTTATGATAACGATTATGATTTTAGATAGTTTTAATTTGTATACATATTGTGTATTATTTTCTCCTTGTCAGTTAATCTTATTAGCATAATTAATTTAGCATGAAGCGCACTTGAGGTGAAATATCACAGAACTGCGCTATATAAGTTCACTGTTATTATTATATTATTGACCATAGTTGTGGAGAATATAACAAAAAAAAATATCAAAAATATATTATGACCCCATACAGTTACCGAGCTTGTTATATTTAAGAAGCTACCTTAAAAGCTTTGTGGGGTTAGTTTGAAATATGACTTCGCTTCCTGTTTCTGATACGTGCCGGTAGTGTATTGAGTTTCTCTTTCCCTTCGTCTTCCCCTCTTCTCCTCTCCAAGCATGTCCGCCGGAGCCTTCAGCTGAGAAGGATGTACCGCACTTCACTTTAGCCTACCCTCACTCCCCCTGGGAGGTCGCACTATAGATTATATAGCTGATAGACACGCTACTTTAATTACATCATTATACACAGCTGATTGCACAAAGAGATTTGAAATAGATTGTGTATTTATTAAGAAGAGTTCATCTTTATTTAATTTGTAGCAAAAGTTGAGTACAATACGATTTATAGTTGAATAAAACATTTCTTGAACCGAGCACTTTTTACTAAAACATGTTTATTACCTTTGTTATGTTACACTTGTTTTGCTATACTATGTACTCTTACTGTAAAAACCCCATGGGCGTTTATTAAAATAAATAAATTAACAAATTACGTGTGTTATGAAAGATATAAATTGAATAAATTTTATTTACGCACGCTGTATTTGAATCGGCGACCTCTGTATTCGTGGTCGAGCGTTTACCACCCGATCACGAAGGCCGGCCACGGAGACCCTTAACATTGATAACAGTTGGGTGGCTGAAGGAAAGACATGAATTGCGATAGGGGGATTCTTAGGAAATCTCCAGTGAACAGTGAATAAAGGTATATCTACGTTTACCTGATTCAGACATAAGTATTTCCTGGCGCAGGGAGTCGCTCCCCGCTGCTACCTCTCCGGCAGCCTCTACTAACAGCTGCAAGAGCAGACACCCACCCCGGGCCATCCATCGCACTTAGCCACCTCTTCAAGGAATATCAAAGTATTCCACTCCACTTCTAACTAACTTTACTCGAAACTACCACATTATTTCAAACAGTTCTACTGCGAATTCAAACGATTCAGAAATGAATCACTAAGAAACTCCACGCTTTTCACAGAGGAGAACTTTTGATACTTCAACACACTAAAACAAACTTGTTTTGAAAGTAACAACTTTGGTAACTGAGTTAAACACTTGTGATACGTGATGACAGTTAACAACAGTAATTTAATTCGTTACTTTACCAGAAACAAGAGAAAACAAATGATTAGTTATTTCTAATAAGGAAGTTGAGTGAAAAATATTCTGACTTTAAAAAAATATGCGCATGTAAATCAAAAAACACCGATTCTGAACATATTATAGTATGGAGGTTTGTTCAAAAGAAAAGGTGATTTTGAATTTTCGCGGGCTGTGTACATTCGATTATCAATTTTTTTTTTGTTATGTTGGTACACGTATGTTTATGATATGTTAGCATTATCAGCCATTTTGGATTAGTGGTTTGTTTTTGACAACTGGGAAGGTTAGTCACGTTTTTGTGTGTTCTTCGATTTTTTACTTTTGAAAAAAATGATCAAAGACTATGTATTAAATTTTGCGTTAAAAATGGAATAAAGTGCTCCAACGCACTTAAAATGTTGACTGTGGCATTCGGCGAGTCTACTTTGTCTCAAAAAAGTGTTAATAAGTGGTACAAGCGCTTTACAGAAGGCCGAGAAGATGTTAATGACGATGAGCGTCTTGAAGTTGCAACCACGTCAACAAACGAAGAAAATATCGAAAAAGTGAAGAAAATGGTTTTGGAAAATCGTCGAATAACTATTACGGAAGTTGCACAGGATGTTGGCATATCAATCGACTCATGCCATGCAATTTTCTCGGATGTTTTGGGCATGAAACGTGTGGCAGCGAAGCTTGTTCCAAAATTGCTAAATTTTGAGCAAAAGCCACGTCGCATTAGTATCGCTCAGGAGCTGTTGACGGCTTTAACTGAATGACGTCAACGACGATCCAGATTTGCTCAAAAGGGTCATAACTGGTGATGAAACGTGGGTTAATAAGGAATACTACAAGGAAGTTATGCAAGGTTTGCGTGAAGCAATACGGCTCAAACGATCGAAATTGTGGAAAACCAAATCATGGATTTTGCCTCACGATAATGCACCAGCTCAAACATCAATGCTTGTTCGTGATTATTTGGCCAAAAACAACACCGTAATCATGCCTCAACCACCGTATTCACCAGATTTGGCTCCCTGCGACTTTTTCCTATTCCCGAAACTCAAGAGACCAATTAAAGGAAAGCGTTTTGCCACAATTGATGAGATAAAGTCAGAATCGAAGAACGAGCTGATGGCCATACCGAAAAGCGCCTTCCAGAAGTGCTTCGAGGATTGGAAGAAGCCCTGGCATAAGTGCATTATATCTGAGGGGGATTACTTTGAAGGGGAGAAAATGGATATTGATGAATAAATCAATACTTTTTGAAAAAATTCGAAATTCACCTTTTCTTTTGAACAAACATATATATATATATATGAATATTTGCAAATTTTTATTCTTATAATTAATAAATGCTTCTTGAATATTGGATAAAACGCCATAAAATATAAACGCTTCATGATTAGTCGAACGAACTCCTACGTCAAATTTATCGTTACGTACGATGTGATGCCGCCTTCATGGCGTTACACAGTTGTTTTTACGTAAAACTGCATTTCTTGGAACGATGATAAACTGCAGTAATGGTTGTATTTACACATCGGCACGATGCAATAATAATACGTATAATCTCCTGACATTTTAAAGGGTTTCGTTAAATTAAAAGAGGTAAAATTGAAGAAAAAAGTCAAGCTAACAAAATACGCGACTGACAGCTGGATAACGACAGTTTGAGATATCAAAGATAAATACCGCGTAATGCGCTGTTTTTGACGGGATATACAAAAAAGTCAATGGTAAAAAAAATCGTAAAAAATTATGATATTTAAAAAAATATAAAAAATCCCGTAAATTAAGTTAAAATAGTAGCAACAGTTAAAATTAAACAAAAAAAAAATTAATTGGAATTCCTTTTTGAAGATTTTAAAAAAATATCCAAACAATTTGCCTTTCTGACGGTACGGATTACGTAAAGGATACGGATAATAAAGGTGAAGTCAAAATGTACCAAAACAAATAAAGTATTTGTTCAAATAATATTTTAAAAATCATCGCTACGTCAGGCACGGAGTTAGCGTACTTTTCGGTAGGTTGTTCATCGGTAAATGAACTGTTTACAACGTAACTCCAAAGGCGAGACGAAAAAGGTAATGCTTGTATCACGGTGGGCAGAAAGGGCATGGAGGTCGGATGGAATGGGGAAGGAGGAACCTAACTATTCAAATCTGGTCACCAAATACAGCTGTACACATTTTAAGCAACGTTTCAATATTGAATAGTGGTATTTCACTTGTAAACAAAGGGTTTGTATCTTTCCACAATTTTAACCGGTCGGTAGCTGATTAGACAAACGCGTCGGATTCCCATCCGGGCGTCGTGGGTTCAATTCCTCTGCTGGCTAATTTCTCCATCATTACAAAAACAACATTTCCCGCTTGATATGATGGCAGTAGGAGTTTTTCAAATATTGTCAGGTTATTTGTAACCCGGGAATGTATGTCTTTATTTTAATCACCAGCAAGCTAATGGATGACGCCGACATTGACAGGCAAAGGCGAGCACTCAGTGGAAGATTTCGGCTCTGTAGTCCACCAGTGAAAAGGACACTCTTCCTGGCGTTCTGTACTACCCTATACACGTGCGAGCTCTGGACCCATTTGAAGAAGAGTAGCCTGGAAAGGCTTCGGGTCCAGTACAACAACGCCTACCGCATGATGTTTAGTCTTCCCAGGCGCTGCAGTGCTTCCGGTATATTCACCGAGGGGCGAGTTCCAGGACTTGCAGCCCTTACGAGAACCAGGGTAGCAGGAATGCGGGAAAGGATTAACAACTCCAGAAATGACCTCATCATGGAATCCCGTCAGATCCCGAACTCAAGCATAAAAGCGCATTGGAGTAAATTATTGGCCCCATCAATCTTAACGTTGCCAGGATGGACTCCCTCTTGATGGCGTTTTGCAGAAATGAGGCCTAATATCCTTCATTAACATTTTTTTACTTGTATTATTTTTTTATATGAATTTCTGTTATTTTTTTATTTGCTAATATTTTTATAACTATGTATTAATATCAATTATGGAAGGTATTGCATTGCACTACTCCTGCATACCTTCTGGAATAAAACATTATTATTATTTAAGCAATAAATATTTATGTAAAATGTACGATGGAACAGGAACATACGCATATAAATGAATTTGTCCTATTTTTGGGAGAGATCCCTCGCCAATTTAGTTTTCCTCGTTCAAGTAAAACAATCCACGCAATTATAAATCCCCTCGCCCCTACCACGCGCCATTTTCAGGAGGAAATTTGGCTACAACTTTAGTAATTAATTTGTTCAAGTCCGACACAATTGTATTCTCTTACTCTTAAAGGCATGCTGATCTCCTCTGTTCTGCGAAGTTAGCATTGTGTAGGTCTGTGGGGAACAATCATAGGAAGATAATAACTAAAGAACAAGACGACAATAATTATAACAAACAAAATGTACAAAGTTATTAATATTTAATAAAAGTTCACCAGAGAAGTGTTTTCTTGTGGTTTCCTTAATTATAAATACGGTTTTACGTTGTTTTAATATTATAATAAAGTGGATTTAAAGGCTGATTCACACCAACGTCCGGTTCCGCTCAGTGCTGATATTGTTCCGCAAGAAAGCTTATTGATATGGTATGAATATCAATCAAGGAGTATGTGCCAAGACAAAGTTGTATGGCAGTATATCCTTCTGCCCACCCTTGTGATATTTAACTACTTATTTAGTTTATTTTTTTAATTTTTTTACATGAATACCGCACAAGAGTCTCAACTGCTCCCAACCGTCTAGAGCCAGTGAGACAATGGCCTCCCTTAAATTGGGTATGTTGTGAGGCTGAAGGTAGTGGGGAGGGGAAGGAGATCGGGAAGAGGAAGGTTGGGAAGTACCTGGCTATTCAGATCTGGTCACCAAACACGGCTTAAGCCATTTCAAGCAACGTTTCGATTCTGAATGGTGGTCTTTCACCAGGGCGATACTTAGAGTATCTATCACTCTGGAACGTGCCGCAAATATACTTGTTATTATTTTCATATGAATTAAATGTGTGACACATATTAAATAAATAAAAGTTATTGGCGCACGCCGGGTTCGAACCCGCGACCTTTGGATTCGTAGTCGAGCGTCTTACCACTCGACCATGGAGTAATAATTAATTATAATTATTTTGAAGTGTAAAAATACTTACAACGCAGAATTTTTTTTTTAAACCATTTTTTTATCACTAAATAATATTTTTAATAATTGATAATTAATAGAAATATTATTTAGTGATAAAAAAATGATTTTTGAAAAAAAAAAATCTGCGATGTTAGTATTTTTACAATTCAAAATAATTATTTAACTAACTAAGTAGTTAAATATCACAAGGGTGGGCAGAAGGATATACTGCCATACAACTTTGTCTTGGCACATACTCCTTGATTGATATTCATACCATATCAATAAGCTCTCTTGCGGAACAATATCGGCACTGAGCGGAACCGGACGTTGGTGTGAATCAGCCTTTAAGGCTTTAATGTACAAAATCACTTCACAACATTGAATGATTGTGCCTCTCAAAAATCACTACTTTTATTATTTTATTTATCAACTTTTTGTTTCTTACATTTTTTTACATTATCTACCTCACTAGGTTATTAGAACTTGTTCTGAGGTCTTAGATGAATTAAATAATGTAGGTACGTTACTGAGACAACGCGCCTGGTTGCACTAAACCAAGTCAACGAGACATACCTTCGAAACACGCTTCAGATAGCTATTTCTTCCGCACACACATATTCTTTGAATGGCTAACCTTTTGTGAAACATTTAGTGGTGCAACATTAGTGGTGCTACATTCTTCGTAAGATTTGTATGAATATGACGTGTCTTGTATGTTATGTCTATGTCTGAGGTAGGTGACAGTGAGTTCATGAAAATATAGATCAAAAATTTTGTGCATATACATATACGGATTTAAGTTTGTTTGTTTTTTTTTTATATAAATACCGCACAAGAGTCTCAAATGCTCCCAACCGTCTAGAAACAGTGAGACAAAGGCATCCCCAAATAAGGTATGTTGTGAGGCTGAAGGTAGTGGGGAGGGGAAGGAGATTGGGAAGAGGAAGGTTGGGAAGTACCTGGCTATTCAGATCTGGTCACCAAACATGGCTAAAGCCATTTCAAGCAACGTTTCGATTCTGAATGGTGGTCTTTCACCAGGGCGATACTTAGAGTATCTACCACTCTAGAACGTGCCGCAAATATACGTTTTGTATTATTTTTATATGAATTAAATGTGTTATGACACATATTAATTAAATAAAAGTTATTGGCGCACGCCGGGTTTGAACCCGCGACCTTTGGATTCGTAGTCGAGCGTCTTACCACTCGAACATGGAGGCCGTCAAAGTTCTAAGAAATATTATAGACATGTGTATGAATAAATATAGAGTTTTTTTTAAATCAAAGCAATAAAAGTAAATGATAGAATTATAACAACAAAAAAAACATATATACTGCTTTAATATACATAAAATGTATACAATGTGATGCTGATAAATTTAGCCAACTAGAATAATATAAAATATGTTGATATTTGTTACACAATGATAATACGACAGCCATTGACAGTACAACTCTCTCGATACATAATTTTCCTAATAAGATACATTGACAGTAGGTAAAGATGCATTGCTCCACTCGGTTTAGTCAAGGTAGGCAGGGAAATACACCGATTATAATTGTGCAAACTAACGTTAATCGTTCATTATTATTTCCGCTGAATTCCCGCATCTTTTACGGCACAATTGAATCGAATACGTTACAACAATAAATAAAAACAGGCAAAATAAAAATACATGTCAAAAAGACACAATTACGACTTCTTAACATCGGGTAATTACGAAAAACAACACTAACCTTGTGGGGTGGTTGTCCAACGGGCTGTTACTCCATCCACAACACGACACTATAACACTACCACACTATGACACTACGACACTACGACACTACGACACTACGACACTACGACACTACGACACTACGACACTATGACACTAATGAAAACACCGTTATACTCCAATATGTCAAACACTGACTAATACACATACATGAACACACTTTTTCAATATTCAAGTCGTTCAAAGCATACCGCACGATAAATAATGTCCATATACAAACACCAATTGAACAATATTTATATTATTAATACGCGAAATCGTAAATACTTTGATACAATTGTCGAACGTGAACGATAACACAACTGCTCGACGTAAAACCGACTAACCGACTGGCGGCTGAAACACTGCAGCACTGTAGGTTACGGAGAAGGGGTGACGTTGTACATTCTTCCGAAATTGTTGAATCTTCCCATCATCCACCTGCCCGTTAATTATTCAATTTATCTTAATCGTTAAAAATAAATCTGCCCGGTACTAACAAACAAATAAAAAATCTAATGTACAATACCCACAACGGTCATATTCTGCCTTCGACGAATCGCGGGCGGCAGATTTCCGAACGTTCCCGAACCCTTCCGATGTTTGCCGAAACACTTTTCAAAGCGGCTGAACGGCTAACTTCGCGGTGACTAACTTTTTACGATGTTTTATCACAAAACTTTTATTTTTAAATATTTGTTATTAAATATTGATTGAAGATGTATGATGTTATAGCCTTCTTGTATCTGCATTCCGTACAGTTAAGTACATCAGACACCTCTGCGTACGTATTACCAACTACATGCAATCTAGGTACAAGCGAGTGTCTGCAGGATTCAGTCTTGACATTATTGTTACAACTAAACTGAATGTCGAATTAAGTAGTTCTCGTTTGGTGAATCAGGGCTGTCTATAATACCATTGGCAATTTTGAAAATAAATTTCAATTCGAAAATAATTCTTCGAGATAAAAGTTTTAATAAGTTTAATTATTTCGTCAAGTAGTTATGGTTTATGTTTTTAATGAGTCGGGGTGGATTTTAATGTTAGGGGACCAAATAGAAGAATCATATTCAACTAGAGTTGCGTTTTGAAGTTTTCTTCCTTCAGCTATATGTGTTAAATCAACCTAAACTGCCTTCTGCTACCCAGGGCTACATAGGAAATTTACAAAGGATTTGATGAATTGCGGAACCTTGCCTTTAAAACATTATTAAACATAGCTATCTTACTTGGTAAGTCCAAAGTCATGGTATTTGAAAGAGAGAGTACGAGAACAGCGTGCAATATAGCTGTGAATGATGAATACTTGGAGCAAGTGTATGAGCTTGTGTATTTAGGAAGTATTTACTAGAGAGACGGAAAGGCTGATAAGGATATTGAAAGAAGGGTGACTGCAAGAAACTCCATTAGGAGGACTGAACGATGTTGGTGCAAATAAAAAAAATCCAAAAAGAAGCGAAGCTAGCAGTTCACAGTGGAATGCTGATACCAACCCTTGTGTATGACAGTGAGGCATGGAACTGGCAGAGGAAGGATGAAAGTAGACTAAATGCTGTCGAAATGAGATTCCTGAGGCGTATGTGCGATAAAACTATTTATGACCGTGTTAAACTGTGAATGTCCGGAAGGAATGCAAGGCTGATGTAAGCGTAATGAATAGGATCAAGAAAGAAAGGTTTAGATGGTTAGGGCATATAGAGCGAATCGCAAAGAATGTCAAAAATCATTTAGACTGGTACCAAAAATTTCAAGACCATGGCATGAGTTAACAAGTCTCGACATTCTGGACAGTGGAGAATAATACCCATAATTAGTAGAGTGATGATTGAGGAACAGCAATTAATCTTTTCTGAGTCTAGGGCAAGGAAGGTTGAACTGGGTGAGTTGCAACAAAGAAGATGAGTCAATAATGCAATTAATCATTTTGAAAATGCAAATTAAATTAAAGTCTCTCCTACACCTTTGTAATGAGGAAATAATTAAAGTTCGTTCGATTTCATCATATCATGAGTAATCCCATTTTTTCACCCTAATCTCCATGCAAGTTCGCGTAAGAAGCAATGTTGTACGGTTTCAATGCGATGAATATGAAGAGTGTAGAAAGGAGACCAAATGACACTGGCATATTCAAGATGCGGGCGAACTAATGAGCAGCAAGGAGTTCTTAGGGTCTTTATATTCTTAAAGTCACAGGCAATTATATTGATGAAGCCAAGAAGTTTTAGTGATGTATTAACTACATTGACCGAGGTAAATGATTTGGGAGTATACTCGTACTTTGATCAAAAACTAAACTTTAATAATCATATTGAAATCGCATCAAATAAAGCTTTAAAAATGTTGGGTTTAATATTGAGAATATGTAATCAATTTTAAAAATTCATACCTTTAAAAAATTGTACATGTCATTAGTTAGGAGTCAAATTGAATACAACTCAACAGTGTGGGCACCAAGTTATGTTGTTCATTCCCTTACAATAGAAAGAGTTCAAAATAAATTCTTAAGATTTATTAACTTCAGAATGGGCATATTAAGGGAATGTATCAATTACGATTAACATCTTTGTCACCTTAATTTATTGAGATTGTCTGAGCGGAGAATAATTACCGACTTGATTTGCTTATACAAAGTTATAAATTCAATGATTGACAGCCCTGAATTATTAAACTTGATTTCATTTCATGTTCCAAGCAGGACGGTTACAAGGCAGTACCTACCGTACTATTGTAGTGATTCTGCTTCAAACTCACAATTCAACACGCCTATGCGACGAATACAACATTTAGGAAACGTATACTCCGATGTCGCTGATATATTTAACACGTCAATATCAAACTATAAGTTTAGTTTAGTACAGTTGTTATCATCTGGAAGAGCTAAACTAATAGTTAGACCTGTTACTTGGTATTATTTTTTTTCTTTTCTTTTACAAATATTTTGAACCTGTTATTTATTGAACATTATTAATTATTTTTGTATCTGCTATTCAATACTCTTTTTTATTTTATTTTACCAAATTTTTTGCACTTATGAGGTTATTGTTTAAAAAAAAAAAAGAAAACGTTAACATGTATGTAAAAGCCTGTAACGGGCGTAAATAAATAAATAAATTATTAATGTGGTTACGAAAAGTATTGATAATGAATCTATCAAAAAACCGTTAGACGTATTAGACAATACATCAAAGTTCCTCATTAAAGCTGTAAAGCCTTTGTTATAAGTCCCCTATACTTTAAAACCAACATCATCATATCTCGGAAGCTGCATTAATTCAGCTTTAAGCCTGATTCACACAACGTCCGGTTCCGCTCAGTGCCGATATTGTTCCGCAAGAAAACTTATTGATATGGTATGAATATCAATCAAGGAGTATGTGCCAAGACAAATTTGTGTGGCAGTATATCCTTCTGCCCACCCTTGTGATATTTAACTACTTATTTAGTTAAATAATTATTTTGAAGTGTAAAAATACTTACAACGCAGTTTTTTTTTTTTAACCATTTTTTTATTACTAAATAATATTTTTAATGATTAATAATTAATAAAAATATTATTTAGTGATAAAAAAGTGGATTAAAAAAAAAAATCTGCGTTGTAAGTATTTTTACACTTAAAATAATTATTTAACTAAATAAGTAGTTGGATATCACAAGGGTGGGCAGAAGGACATACTGCCACACAAATTTGTCTTGGCACATACTCCTTGATTGATATTCATACCATATCAATAAGTTTTCTTGCGGAACAATATCGGCACTGAGCGGAACCGGACGTTGGTGTGAATCAGGCTTTAATCTCTAAGAACCACGGGAGAGAATATAAATTCACATTCCTTCATTGTTTCTTGACTTTTATAGCGTCGATTGCCGTCGTTATTTGTTACATAAAACACACATATCTCTGTCGCGCTGCGGGATGTACGCGTACCCAACAAACTTTAGTTTAGTAGAAGATTTACCTCCTCTGAAACTTCAATTCACAAACAACACATTGCCCAGATACCTATTTCTTTCGTATTTGTGTCCAGCGAGTGTTGATAGTCGATATGTCACGGCAATATGTTGGCAACTCATCAAACACAAGTAATAGGTATGACAATCATATACATTTGCAAAGAATAACCTGGAAGTAAGATAATTAAATAACTAACTAACTAACCATCGCGCCGTTTCTCCGCAGGGGCCGGCAGAGGGGACGAACCGCTATACAACTCTGTCTCGGCACACACTCCTTGCTTCATACACATTCACACATCGTCTCATACATACTCTTCTATTTATAGTTTTTGTGTTCAATTTGTAGAACTCCATTTTAATTTTTATATAATTTAATTGAATTAAATTTAATATTATTATTATTGAGTTCGGCTATTTTCAGTTTTTTATTTTTAGTGACAGCTGTTTCGGCGTTTAAGGCCATTGTCAAACTGTGGTTAGGTGTGTGGTTAAAATGGGGAAAACAGATTGTTAAGTTAAGTACCTCACAGAATAATTCAAGACAATTGGGTTTATACCGTAATTATCAATTTGGTTTTTACCGTAATTAGTAATCACATAAGAAACCAAAATCGTATAAATAAGTCGTTTCCATGTGGCCTAACCACAGTATTCTATACTTCTATCATTCTGACTCTTGACATAACCTGACTCAAGTATTTGATTCACTTGATAGTGGTATGTCTTCTTCGGCCGTCCCCGACTTCTTCTTCCATTCACTTTCGCGTCATTTATTCTTTTCACACTCCTTTCTTCGTTCATCCGTTCTAAATACCCAAACCATCTAAGCGTCCCATTCATAATCCTCTATCCATTACGCTTGGATCAACCTTTCATTCTTTCCGGATATTCACACTTTGAACACTTTCATACATGGTTTTACCGCACATACGCCTCGGGGATCTTATTTCTACAGCATTCAATCTGGTTTCATCCATCCTCTGCCATTTCCGTGGCTCACTGCCATACATCAGGGTTGGTATTAGCGCTCTATTGTGGACTGCTAGCTTCGCTTTTTTTTGGTCATTTTTTTTTATTTGCGCCAACAGCCTTCAGTCCTCCATGAATGGAGTTTCCTACATTCCGCTTTTTTCAACATCTTTTCAAAATATTTTTGAGTTCCGTCTGCTCCTAACCACCTGGAGCCAGTGAGACTACGGCATCCCCAATCGTGGTATGTTTCGAGGCTGAAGGCAGTGGAGAGGGAAATGAGATGGGAAAGGGGAAGTTTGGGAAGTACCTGGCTATTCAGATCTGGTCACCAACCACGGCTTAAGTCATTTCAAGCAACGTTTCAATTCTGAATGGTGGTCTTTTACCAGGGCGATACTTAGAGTATCTACCACTCTAAATAAGTAACCTTTATTTAACATATTTAAGGTGAAGTCAAAGCTTAAAAAAACGTATGAATTCATCAAGTGTTCGTCAAAATAAATTTAATATTCACACTGACGATAGGCACAGATCTGACGTCTTTCACTGACTCTCAACCCAAAAACGACTTAAGGAAAAAAGGCGGAGTGAAAATCCTAAAAACCCAATACAGTATAGTTCTTCTTTTTGCCTGCGCATGTAACCTGTTAGATATGTCGTGGCGCTTTCGCAGCTGCCTGATGTGTTTTAGTCTTTCTTGTTATTTTTCGCCAAATAAGTAAGATATTTCACAAATTACTTCTTTAAAATTCCTGTACTGTATGACATTTCAGAAAGTCCATTCTTTTAATTTCGCTCCCATGCCCTAAATCGGAAAAAAAAAATCAATAATAATCATAATCTTAAGTTAATAATTGTGTCTATCTGATGGGACCTGCCAGGATGTTCCTGTATATTTTCTTATTTAAACTAGGAATTAGTATGTAATGATAGAAAGTAAGATCTGTACAGCGCCCTTGAGGTGATTTTTCACAAAAACGGCGCTATACAAATCGTCCAAATATTATTTATTATTATTATTATAGGATATAAGGTCGAATTTGATTAGTAATAACAATTTGCTGTAGTAGGCCTAGAAGGGTGTTCTGCCCGAGGAATTTATTCTGATTAATTCTGCTATAACCACAAATGTTTTCCTAGGAATATTACGAAAAGTAACTAATTAACCGTGTAGGAAAAAAAACTGGTTCTTTCCACTTATTTATATGGCTGAAAAACGATTTGGAAATCACTATACTCAATATTCAAAGCCATTCAACAGACAATCGTCCATAAGAGCAGTTCATACAGCCAAATAAATGGACTCCACTTCGTCAATCACTGAAAAATGACTCTCCTTGAATTCATAAACCACCGAATCGCTCCAAATGCTAACATTCTCCTCCAATCTCGAACGGCCAAAGAGGAATAAAAGATTTGTAAGGCAGAAAGAGGAGGAGAAGAAACCACAATAGATGCGGAGGCTGGTGTCAATCAGTTGAAATTAAAGCAAATTCGTCTCGGCGGAAAATGAACTTGCACACAGGTGGAAATAACATAGTCAAATAATCAATCCGTCGCTATCAGGATAAACGTAAATGAAAGAGGTTGTTTTATTTTATTTAATTTTTACTGAGGAGAAAACACAGATACAGACGCTAATAAATAAACAATATTAAACAAAAATTATAGAGAATTCGCCTGCATCCTAACTACTTCTCACAGACTAATCACTAGGAGCCCAAAACGCGGTAACATTGTCGAAGAATTCTAGAGCCGCTACAATTAATTTTTATTTGAAGATACGAGTATTAAGGGTAAACTTATTTTTATAACAGAATATTTCGGTACAATTCCAAATGTAATAAAATAACTAGAAGATTAGAATTAGGACCTTTCTATCATTGAATCGTTCGATTTATCATAGAGGAATGAAGAGTGGGTAGAAAAAAGATAAGAAAAGAAAAGAAAGTTAACGGAAGAAGGAAAAGGTTCTCCCTCAGGAAATATCTATCAACCACCTGAAGGTATGTTTGAACTTTTTGTCGGTATTTCCAATCACCTCGCTTGTTAACAGAGTGCAAAAAGAAAACGCGAAACGTGTAGATGACAAAAGAACGCAATTAGAAAAATGTATACGATGTAGAAATATCACGAAAGCATGAAATTGTAAATTGTCTCGGGGCCAGTGGAAAATTTTGCAAATTTAGGAAATATTAAAAAAATACTTGATTTCTAATCATCAACGTAAATGTGAAAGTGAAAAAGCCAGAAAATAAAAGAAAAATCGTCACGACCGAAACCATTACAAATATGACAGCCAAATAAATAGAAAAATGATATTAATAATTAGGTCTCGGTGGCTCAATCGGCAGAAGCGTTACTCCCGGATAGAGTAGAGGTTCCGAGTTCGTGTCTCGGTCGCAACCGTTATTTTTTTCTGGCTTTTCTGCTTCATATTGACGCCGAAGATTTTATCATTTTAATTTAATTTTAAAAAAAGTCATTCTCGAGTTACGAATAACCTGACAATATTTAAAAAAAAAACTCCCAATGTCATCATAATAAGCGGAAGATGCTGCTAGTGCAATGATGGAGGACTCAGACAAATTCAGAAAGTCCATTTTAATTAATCGGAAAAAAAAATAAAATCATAATTTTAATTTTAAGTTAATAAGTGTGTCTATCTGATGGGACCTGCCAGGTAAGTTTATTCCTGTATATTTTCTCATTTAAACTAGGAATTAATATGTAAAAATAGAAAATAAGATCTGTATGGCGCCCTTGAGGTGATTTTTCGCAAAAACGGCGCTATACAAATCATCCAAATATTATTATTACTATAACCCGCCCGGGTGGAAATCCGACGCGTTTGTCCACTCAGCTACCGACCAATATTTTAATAATTAATATAAAAAAAATAATATACATAAAAGCTTTTAATTTAATTCCAATTGAACTTAACTTCTATTTATGTGTTTAATTTGTATTTTTTATGATTTAATT
The DNA here is from genome assembly GCA_022651775.1 of Drusus annulatus. Taxonomy (NCBI): domain Eukaryota; kingdom Metazoa; phylum Arthropoda; class Insecta; order Trichoptera; family Limnephilidae; genus Drusus; species Drusus annulatus. The sequence goes on from JAGWCC010000058.1 coordinate 1,112,523, forward strand.
TTAATCAATACTTAACTAACTAACCATCACGCCGTTTCCCCGCAGGGGTAGGCAGAGAGGACAGACCACCACATAACTCTGTCTTGGCATACACTTCTTGCTTCATTTACATTTATACATCGTCTCATACATACTCTTCTGTTATTCTGACTCTTCACATGACCCGATTCAAGTATTTGATTTACTTGATCGTGCCATGTCTTTCTCGGGCGTCCTCGACTTCTTGTTCCATTCACTTTCGCATCGTATATTATTTAATTAATTCATTTCAAGATAATTCGGTTTTTAATTAAATTTGAAATTAAAAGCTGAACCAAAATCATACACAAAAGTCGTTTCCATGAAGCCTAACCCCAGTTTGATAACGGCTTTAAACGCCGCAACAGCTGTCACTATGAATAAAAACTTAAACTAGCAGAACTGAATATTAAAAATACTAAATTCGATTAAAATTGAAAAACTTTATTTCTACTTTTGTTAAAGACATTGAAGATTGGATAAATGCCACAAGAGATTAAACACATTTAAATATTTGGAATCTACATCTTACCATGAATAAAAGTATAGCAACCAAGATTTTAAATTTATTTTTAACCTAAAGTCACCAGCTGAGGCACAGAGGCTCCATCGAAGCCAGAGTCCAGTTGGCCTCTCAGAAGTTGGGCGCACTGTACAGGGCCCGCAGATACTTCAATAATACATAACTGCTGACCTTGTACAAATCGCAAGAGCGTTCCATTGTTGAATTCGGCAACCACCTCTGGTCTGCAGCCCCTAAATACCGAGAAAAAACCTTTGACTCTGTGCAGAAACGGGCGATCCCTTTGATAGATTCTCCTATCTTAGCAAACGGATTGCAATCTTTGGAGCACAGTCGTCGGGTGGAAAATCTGTCCCTGTTCTACCGGTATTGCAATGGAAGATGCTCCAAGGAACTTGCGTCATTGGTCCCTTCGGCACCGGTGCATAGTCGGGAAATGCGTCAAACGCGCGCCTAACATTTGTACACGGTTGACATTCAAAACATGAGAATGGGTCGCTTTTGCGACTGGTCCTTACATATGTTAAACAGTTTGGCTGTGGAATGATTTTACGGCCTCTGTGTTTCCTCCCTCCTTCCAAATGAGCTTCTTCAAGACTTAGGCTCACTCCTTACTTTCCTCCACACAGATCCTCCAAAAGATCCTCCACACAGCATCCCCAAAGATGACATAGTCCCCGAAGGAAATCATTTCCCTCAAGGCCTTCAGTGTGGGGTTAATTTAAAAACAAGTAAAAAATAACAAAAAATAAATAAAATCTGGCTATTCAGATTTGGTCACAATACATGGTGTTGGATGCAAAGCTGCGATAAAACACCGAATGTGTTTTCAGCTTCAGATGAATTTAGGAAATAGTGGACTCTAAAACGATAATACTATACTACTTGGTGAAAATGTCTAATTATGCATGTGCAGAGATTATGGAACGAAAGAAGAAGGAAACCAATTCACCTACCGATGAAGTTAAAGTGGTTAATTATTTTTACACATTGTATTATTAACGAACACCACAACAAAAGACACACATAATTTAATATTATTTGAAGACCAACAACAAACCGAACGACCAAGCGAGGCATCAACGAACGAACACGATTTTTCACATAACTGTCTTCTGTTTCTTGATTGTCACTTGTTTTCAAACTCGGTGTTGTTGAATACGGATATCGAATAAAGTAAAATGGTTGGATAAGGTAGGAACTGTATGAAAAACTAGAAGTAAGACACAAACCTATCAAACTATCTCTTTGAAATCCAAAACACGGCTTAAGCCATTTCTAGCAACGTTTCTAGTCAAAGATTCTGAATGGTGGTCTTCCAACAGGGCGATATTTGAAGTATCTACTGCTCTGGATAGTAAAAACACTTTTTTTTTAAATCTGAATTATAACTACAAGGATGGCAGCCGACTTAAAAACTTGAAACGGTCAACAAATTTTCAAATACAGAATGTACTCTTTATGACCCAACTACATCCTTTACAGTTTTTTCGTGGCTGCAATATCACTACCAGGGGTGTTAGTTGAAGTTTGCCGATTTTACTCATAGATGTCGCTAGAGATATGTATACATTTCTATGATTTGGTATCTATGTCATATTTTTCTATGGACATTAACCTTCAAAAATACACAAGTAACATTCTGCCAAAATAAAAATGTCATAGTTGTTTCCCTCAGTGAATATGTCGAGTTTCGTTCCAAGTAAATCGCATTTGCGGCATTCGTTGCTTTTCTTATTTCATCAAAAGAAAAAATCAGTTGAAGCTCATCGGTTGCCGGTAGAAACTTATGGTAAACATGCTCCAGTGATTAGAACATGTGAGTCATGGTTTCGTCAATTTAAAAGTGGATATTTCGATTTAATAGACAATGAACATCCTGGTGCAACAAAAAAGTTCGAAGACGAGGAATTGCAGGCGTTATTGGATGAAGACCCAACCCAATCGCAACAACGATTTGCCCAAACACTCAATGTGACCCGAGGAGCAATTTTCCAACGTTTAAAAGCCATGGGAAAGATCCAAAAGTATGGAAAATGGGTACCACACCAAATGAACGAGAGACAAATCGAAAATACAACATGACAACGCACCGCCTCACACAGCTAAAGTAGTGAAGAATACTCTCAAAGCATTGAATTGGGAAATATTATCGCACCCACCGTACTCTCCGGACCTTGCCCCGTCCGACTATCACCTTTTCGCATCGATGGGACACTCACTCGCAGAACAGCGCTTCGCCAATTTTGAAAAAGTCGAAAAATGGCTCGTCGAATGGTTTCCCTCGAAAGAGAATTTTTTTTTGGAATGGTATCCATGATTTGCCTCAAAGATGGGAAAAATGTACAGAATCCGATAGTCAATACTTTGAATAAAAAAAATTTGAGATTCCCTTGAGAATTAAGCCTTTTCTTTATTAAAAAAACCGGCACACTTCAACTAACATCCCTGGTAAGTATTTCAATTATAAATATGAAAGCTCTTGTGAAAATTGACCCTTAGCCTTAAGGCTCTCACGGCATTACGTCGGGCATTGTAATATCTCATCCCATACAACCTTGACAATAGACATAAGCATGTGTAAGGATTAAAGCTACAGGCTGATTGCAAAGTTACATTGAAGTAAGTTATTATTCGTGGAAAAAAAAAACATTCACTGGAGAATTCGTCTGCATTCCAACTATTTCTCAAGGATTAACATAAGTAGCAAATAAATAAATCTTATGAATATCGCACAAGAGCCTCAACTGCTCCCAACCGTCTGGAGCTGGGAGTAACAATGTATGGAGAGAGAGAGAGCTAATTATTTTTACCCAACCTATACAAACTTACGATAAATCACTCTCTCCGGGTTTTTACGTCGTACGCCATGAGAGAAAAAGAGACAACAAAAATAAAACACTGCTTTTATGTACTATGATCTTGGTCTCCCACGTCTCCGGGGACTCCGCCCCTATGTTTTATTATACGACTAAACTGGACACAACTAAACGTTTTTTTTAGGTTATATGCTATATTTTTGCTGATAACATTTTTTTTTTTACAATAAGTCCACACAGGAGGCCTTGAGGGAAATAATTTTCCTCAGGGCCTATGTCATCTTTGGGGATGCTGTGTGGAGGGTCTTTTTGAGGAAAGGAAGGAGTGAACTTGGATCTTGAAGAGACCCTTAGAGTTCATAGAGTAGTTTCTATCCAAGGCAGTGAAGTCAGTTTTGGACTTGTTTTTGATGATTTTAACATGACTCGGCGCAGTTGGGCGTGGCTAAGACTAAGGCTACGGTATTTATACATCCATTCATATCAATATAGCCACTTTTTCACAGTATTTTTATCAACAAAAATATAGCATATAACCTAAAAAACCGTTTAGTTGTGTCAAGTTTAGTGGCATAATAAAAAATGTGGGCGGAGTCCCGCCAGTGTTACTTCAAGGAACCAGCACCTTAAGATCATTATGACAGTATATAGAAGCGGGCCAAGAAATTGTTGTCTCTTTTTCTCTCATGGTGTACGCCGTAAAAGCCCGGAGAAAGTGATTTTTCGCAAGTTTGTGTAGGTTGGGTAAAAATAATTAGCTCTCCCTCCATATATTGTTACTTCAAAAAGAGACCCATGTTGAAGGAGAGAGGAAACACAGAGGCCAGCAAATCGTTTCATAGCCGAGCTGTTGAACATAAGAACGAGTCGTAAAAGCGACCCGTTCTCGTGTATTGAATGTCAAACTCGGCGTGCGCCAATAACTTTTATTTAATTAATATGTGTCATAACACATTTAATTCATATAAAAATAATAAAAAAAGTATATTTGCGGCACGTTCCAGAGTGGTAGATAGTATCGCTCTGGTGAAAGACCACCATTCATAATCGAAACGTTGCTTGAAATGGTTTTAGCCGTGTTTGGTGACCAGATCTGGATAGCCAGGCACTTCCCAACCTTCCTCTTCCCAATCTCCTTCCCCTCCTCGCTACCTTCAGCCTCACAACATACCCTACTTGTTGATGCTATAGTCTCACTGGCTCTAGACGGTTGGGAGCAGTTGAGACTCTTGTGCGGTATTCATATCTAAAATGCCGTTCAGAATCGAAACGTTGCTAGAAATGGCTTTAGAAATGTTTGGTGACCAGATTTGAATATACAGGTATTTCCTTACCTTTCTTTTCCCCTTCTTCTCCTCCCAACCACTTACAACCTCACAATATAACCCGATCAGCGATGCCATTGCCCACTGGCTCCAAACGGCTGAGACTCTTGTGCAGTATTCGCTTTTAATAATAATAATACAGTTTTATTCCGGAAGGTATGCAGGAGTAGTGCAATGCAATACCTTTCATAATTGATATCAATACATAGTAATAATAATATTAACAAATAAGAATGAACAGAAATTCATGAGCAAAGAAAAAAATAATAATAATAAAACAAGTAAAAAATATTAATGGAGGATATTAGGCCTCATTTCTGTAAAACGCCATCAAGAGGGAGTCCATCCTGGCAGCGTTAAGATTGATAGGGCCAATAATTTACTCCAATGCGCTTCTATGCTGGAATTCGGGATCTGACGGGATTCCACGATGAGGTCATTTCTGGAGTTGTTAATCCTTTCCCGCATTCCTGCTACCCTGGTTCTCATGCAGGCTGCAAATCTTGGAACTCGCCCCTCGGTGAACATACCGGAAGGACTGCAGCGCCTGGGAAGACTAAGCATCATGCGGTAGGCGTTGTTGTACTGGACCCGAAGCCTTTCCATGCTACTCTTCTTAAAGTTGGTCCAGAGCTCGCACGTGTATAGATAGGGTAGTACAGAACGCCAGGAAGAGTGTCCTTTTCACTGGTGGACTACAGAGCCGAAATCTTCTACTGAGCATGTTTGATTTCACACTGAGTGCTCGCCTTTGCCTGTTATTTTTTGCTATTATATTTTTCATTTTTGTTTTAGTTGGTTGATTCCATTAGCTCATAGCATGTTTTTCTCAAAATCTACATAACAATACTCGTTTATTTTTTGCATAAATATGTAAAGAAAGAATATTTTTAATTTGTAAACGTTTTCTGCTCCCCCTCTAAACATTTTCCTAGATTTCCGCAAAAAGAAGAATGGAAAGCAAAATCCAATATTTACACACAATTACCTCCGGATTGGAGCGACGATCCGCCTACATTCCTGGAAACCCAGTTAGCCCATTCCTCCCCCAGCCCCCTCCTCCTATTTCCGCATGGGGTTGTTTTATGCCACTTTTATGGTACCTGCCCTACTTAAGTCAAAAGCTCAACAGACTATGACAATAAAACAATGCAATTCTTTAAAAGCCGTAAGTGACCGGAACTAAGTTTAGATTATAGCGAATTACTTCCGGCTGAGGCCGCTAGGGGCACTGCTTTACAGACTAGGGGAAGAAGGTCAAGGAGCTCTGTTGAAATGCAATTTATTGTTCGCGGTTTATTAGCAACAAAAGTATATTTACATTCAATAGAAAAAAGCCAAAACAAATATGACGGGGTATCTGTAAATAAAGATAATATGGTCAAACTAATAATAATAATTACAGTGAACTTATATAGCGCAGTTTTGTGATATTTCACCTCAAGTGCGCTTCCTACTAAATTAATTATGCTAATAAGATTAACTAACAAGGAGAAAATAATAAATAATATGCAAACAAATTAAAACTATCTAAAATCATGATCGTTATCATAAATCATGAGAGAAAAGGTTCAGATATGGCTATAACAGTGCATGTGTACATCAACAGATTAAAAAAAAAAAACAATTTACCAAAAGCTAAGGGTATAAAAATTCAAATGAAACATAATGAATTCATTCCGATTAACTAACAAGGAGAAAATAGTATTCAAGTATTATAAGTAAACGATTCTAAAAATGCAAACAGTGTAAATATAGCAAGTAATAAAATACAAAAAAATATTTTATGACAATGAGTATATGGTTTTCAGTAGATAGTGAGGACATTGAGTTATAATGATAGAAGTAAGGAGAAAACCGAAACAAAGCAAATTAGGGACTAAAAAAAGGCTACAAACAAAACAAACTAACCAACAAACCATCACACAGAGAGGATGGAGCACCATACAACTCTGTCTTGGTACATTCTCCTTGCTTCATTCATATTCATACACCGTCTTATACACACTCTTCTGTTATTCTGACTCTTCGCATGACCCGGTTCAAGTATTTGATTCACTTGATCATGCCACGTCTTCCTCGGGAGAATTATATATGTGCGTATTTCGCAGGGAATTCTGTGTGTAACAATGATTTATTCTGCTTTAATTCAAGTAAAATCATCATTTATTTATTTTAGTATTTATATCGGCAAAACTGAGCAGTTACTGCAATATCTAATCGGCCATATAAATACTCGTATATATTTTAAGACAAACATTCCCGGGTTACGAATAACCTGTCGATATTTGAAAAACTCTTACTCCCATCAAAATAAGCGTAAAATGTTTGCTTGTGCAATGATGGAGGACTTAGCCTGCAAAGGAATTGAACACACGACGCCCGGATGGGAATCCGACGCGTTTGTCTACTAAGCTACCGACTAGTCAAAATTAAATGAGTTTAAATAAAAAATAAAAATAGATTAGTGTAGTACCTACTTTTCATATCTTACAAATTAACCATCACGGCGTTTAGGCAGAGAGGACGGACCGCCATACAAGTCTGCTTGGCACACACTCCTTGCTTCGTTCACACTCATACATCGTCTCATACATACCGTTCTGTTATTCGGACTCTTGAAATGGTCCGGCTCAAGTATTTGATTCACTCGGTCGTGGCATGTCTTCCTCGGGCGTCCCCGACTTTATCTTCCATTCACTTTCGCGTCATTTATCCGCTCTACACGCCTAAACCATCTCAGGGTCCTTTTCTTATATCTATTCATTACGCTTACGTCAGTTTTGCATTATTTCCGGATATATACATTTTCAACACGGTCATTTATGGTTTAACAGCACAAACTCCTACGTACACTTTGGGGATCTCATTTCTACATCATTCAGTCTACTTTTATTCTTCCTCAGCCAGTCCCATGTCTCACTGCCATACATCAGAGTTGGTATAAACACTATATTGTGGACTGTTAGCTTTATTTTTATTTGTGCAGTCAGCGTTCAGTCCTCCATTAATGGAGTTTCCTGCATTCGCCCTTCTTTCAATATCCTTAACAGTTTTTCCGTCTCTCGTAAACATACTTCCTTAATATACAACAAGCTCATCCACTTGCTCCATTATCATGTTATTATTTTGATTATTCATGACGTATGGCACATCAGGGTTGGTATATTTTTCTTTATTTTTCCAACAATGAAAACCTTTTCTGGTAATAACATAAGAAATTGGAGGAGCGTCTCATAACCTAACCTCACCACCATTAAGTACAAAGAGTCACTTTTACGAGATTCACTGTAAATTAATACACTAGTGATAAATGTGATCCATTATTAAGAAAAAAAGTCGGAAAGAATTTTACCTAATAGCTTATTGTGCTAGTGAATTTTGATCTCAATGATTTCATATCTGCCCACTGCAGGATAAAAGCTATCGACAGTAAGTATGTTTGTCTGTTGTGGAATTTTCACTGAAAAAAATATTTTCGGTGAAGTTTAGAAATATCACAAAGTATTTGATGAATCATTTTTATAATACGCATAATCCTCTATTGCTACATGGATGGCAGTACAGTCCAAGATAGTTTTTTTTAATTTGACAAGCCATCGAAGGGCTTTGAAGCAAACAATTACCTAGAGAGAATTTCCTCTTGGGTAAAAATAATCTTGTCGAATTTACTGTTTCAATGACCCAATCATGTCTGATTACGACTTAAAGAGATCGTAATAACAATCTAGTCTCCTTCTACGGAATTAATCTTCCCAACAAGCCTACCATTGACATGCTCGGTGTAACCTTAAGTGACCATGTGAGGCACGGGGGCTCCATCGAAGCCAGAATAAAGTCAGCCTCTCAGAAGTTGGACGTACTGTACAGGTCCAGCTTATACTTCGATAGTTCACAACTGCTGACCTTGTACAAATCGCAAGTGCACCCCACTGTGAATTCGGCAGCCACCTCCAATCTGGAGCCCCCAAATACCAATATAAACCCTTGACGTGCAGAAATGGGCGGTCCGTTTGTTAGATTTTCCTTAACTTTTTTATCTTAACGGATTGAAATATTTGGAGCAAAGACGTCTGCTGAAAATGCTGTCCTTGTTCTTTGTACACGGTTGACATTCGATACATGGAAACGGGTCGCTTCTACGACTCGTTCTTGTGTATTGTTCAACAGCTCGGCAGTGGAAGGATTTGTCGGCTTCTTTGTTTCCTCCCTCCTACACATGGGCCTCTTTGAGACCCAAGTTAACTTCTTCCTTTCCTCAAAAAACCTTCCACACAGCATCCCGAAAGATGACAAAGGCACTGAGGGAAATTATTTCCTTCAGTGCTTTCTCTGTTGTGTTAATGTAAAATAAAACAAAAACAATATTTTTTTATAGTGAATACCGCACAAGAGTCCCAACTGCTTCCAACCATCTAGGCCAGTAAGACTATGGCACCCTCTATTGGGGTATGTTATGAGGCTGAAGGTAGATGGGGAAGAGGAAGGTTGGGAAGTACCTGGCTATTCAGATCTGGTCACCAAACACGGTTATTGCCCTTTTTAAGCAACCTTTCAATTCTAAATGGTGGTATTTCACCAAGGCGAAACTATCACTAGTATCTACCACTCATTATAATATGAATAAAATTCTACCTCAAGGTAGCTCTAGAACAGTGGGTGAGCCATGACTGAATACAATCTCAAGCGATACTAATACGAGGCAAGCAACTCTTCGATCATCTTCATCAGCATCTTCAACGGCCATAGGTAGACTCACTGTACCTAAACGCAATTCCAATACCAATTTCGGAGACCGAGCTTTTGCCATAGCAGGCCCCACAGCTTGAAATAACCTCCCTTCGTATTTGCGAAAGATCGACAGCTCAACTGAGTTCAGAGCAAAACTAAAGACTCACTTTTTAAAATTATCATACCCACAATAACGTCAATTTGCTTCACTAAAGTTTGATCACTCAGTCCAAGTGCTATACTTAGTATACTATTTTGTAATCCTTTTTTTTCTACCCTAGGTCCGACAGCACGGGCAACAACCATTACATAGATTTTTTAATGTAAATAATGTTAGTTGTCAGTCACTAGTTATGAGCATTAGGCATAAATTAATATTAAGTCTTAGTTTTAATATTATGTTAATTATGTTGTAAAGCGCCATTAGGGTGATATTTTTGTGACGAATACGGCGCTATATAAATCAGCCAAATAGTTATTATTATTATTCTCAAGTCTCTGAACAAACTTTTCCAACTTCCCGAGCCAACAGATTATTGACAAAGAAAGGGTCTGGCAACTTTTAGTCCGTTCAATTTCAGCCCTTCAGTCCGTTCAAGGGTGGCTTAATGTACCTACAGCCAACTCCAAGTATCAATTGAGTCACATCATATTTCCGAATTGAAAACAGTTTTAATCCTACTACGACAAGTTTCCTAAGAAAGTGAAGGGGAAATTGAACAGTGCTAAAATTCTGACAGGAAAACTTTAATTTATGTTTATCTCACTCTACACTTTCGTACAGCTTTACGCAAAATAATTCCATCAAACGCCTTAATATTACAATTAAGATACTCCGTTTTACACTTCAATGAAATGCCTACCTGCTTTAAGCAAGCCTTCACCCCACTACCTACTACTCTCAAACTACCCTTTGAAGGATAATTATAGATATTGAATAATAATTAGGCTTGCTGCCTTCCGCATTAAGCTAATGATAACATGGTGGGTTGTACGCTCAGAACAATAATATACTAGGAGAGATAGCTTTGCGAAACAGTGTAGTCAGGATTGTCAATTTTTTCATGACTCGGGCGTGGCTAGGGTTTTCACGGACACACCTTTTTACATCCATTCATAGCACATGTCGACATAGTGTAGCGTTTATTTGTATAACCACTTTTTCACAGTATTGCTGTCAACAAAAATAAAGGATATAACCTCAAATCCGTTGAGTTATGTCGCATAACAAAACGTAGTGGGCGGAGTCACCGGAGACGCGGGAGACGGAGAACATGCTAACCTACCTAAAATTGGTGCGATATTGTGTGACAACTTGTCGTGTCTCTTTTTCTCTCACGGTTTACGACGGAGAAAGTGATTCATTGTAATTTTTTATAAGTTGGGTAAAAATATTTAGCTCTCTCTCCATATATGCTCTCACTCTAGGGTTGTACGAGTATAAGTCACCGAACAAAGTGAAAGCCTCAAACTGTGTTGACTTATAGATTTCTAAGTAACCGGGCCTAACTAATGTCATTATGTCAATTAATTTTAGTTGAAGTACGAAGCTTAAAATATATTTCAAACAAACGGATTTCTTATGCCAGATATTTATTTATTTATAAATTAACGGACTAAATACATAATTACAAAAATACATATAAATAACGAAATATAAAAAAGAGTAACAGAGAAGGACTAGCATATAAATTGAAATAAATGAAGCGATGACAAAAATAAGGCAAAATAAACATAAGAGAGAACATTCAAGCCATGGTCTAGTCAAAGTTTTTGAACGAAAATCATTTAGACTGCTACAAAAAATTTCAAGACCATGGCCTGAGTTAACAAGTCTTGACATTCTGGACATTGGAGAATTATACCCGTAATTAGTATTGTGATGATTGAGGAACAGAAATTCATTGTTTCTGAGTCTACGGCAAGGAATGTTGAACTGGATAAGTCGCAACAGAGAACGTGAGTCAATAAAACAATTAATAATTTTGTAAATGAAAATTAAATCGAAGTCTTATCGTGGTATATTGCCTCTTTATCGACTTCTCGCGCAACATATTAATATTATTTATTTTTTGGCGTTTTGCCTTTTTCCTTTCATATCATCCGTCTCTTTCGCTCTGTTTCTTTGTTTTAATTTGACTAACTAACCATCACGCCGTTTCCCCGCAGGGGTAGGCAGAGAGGACGGACCGCCGTACAACTCTGTCTTGGCACACACTCGCTTACATTCAAACATCGTCTCACAGATACTCTTCTGTTATTATGACTCTATACGTGGTCCGATTAAAATATTTGATTCACCTGATCGTGCCATGTTTTCCTCGGGCGCCCCCGACTTATTCTTGCAATCACTTTTGCATAATATATTCTTTTAACACTCCTTTCTTCATTCATTCGCCCTACATGCCCAAAACATCTAAGCATCCCTTTCTGATCCTTTTCATCACACTTACATCAGCCTTGTATTCTTTCCGGATATCCTTAAATTACATATAAATATAAATTAATATATCTGTAATTCAATGATATTCGGAAAGAATATATTATAATATAAGAAAGAAAGAAATTATTTTTTTCGTAAGAAGCAATCACATGGTGGTTGGACATTATATTAAATAAAAGAATACTTTGTTTTAAAACCACAGAATTTATTATGATGAAGGCCAACCGGTTTCGCTTGGATCAAGCTTCGTCAGGGCACATATAATAACTAAAGAAAAAATACAGAGTTAACAGGTATATATAGGTACAATAGTTAATGATAGAGTGAGAAAGTAAATAATACAAAGAATAAAAGAAATTAAAATATATAAATATATATATATATATATATATATAAATAAATAAAAAAACAATAAATAACCACGTTTTTAACACTGTCATAAATGGTTTCACCGCACATACGTCTCATTCATCCTTCCTCTGCCAGTTCCATGTCTCACTGCCATACACCAGGGTTGGTATAAGCACTCCATTATGAACTGCTATCTTCGCTTCTTTTTACAATTTCTTACTAGCGCCAACAGCGTACAGTCCTTCATTCGTGGAGTTTATTGTTATAACTTAAATATTATTATTTTGATTTCTCTCTGTTCTATTTTAAATTTTATTTTATATTGTGTTCTCCCTCTGTATTTATGAGTATGTATAATCACACACGATGTATTTTTTGTTTAGTTTAATTTTGTGCCCTGATGATGCTTAGGCTAAGTGAAACCGGTCGGTCACAAAAAATAAAATGAAATCTTTGGTCTTATGCAAAGTTTTTATTTTGTTTTCATATCGCATTTTTTTTTTTTTTTATATTTCGTATTTTTTTTCCTACGTACTAGTGTCTCATTTACATCAACATAATAGTAACTTTTTCCACGGGAGCTGGTACGAGTGACTGGTAAAATAATAATTATGACATTTATATAAAATAATGACAAACCCAGTACCTACCTACCTTAGAGTATTTCCAATTTATTTTTACCCCCTGCAAGATGTTTGCGCATCAAAAGCTAAATTAAATTACAGATAACTGAAAGAAAATGAACACTCTTCAAGGAATATGAGAATAGAAAATACACCGAAAATAAAAAGATTTGGTTGTGACCGAGACTCGAGCCCGGAACTTCCACACCCTCCCGGGGTGGCGCGTCTACCAATTCAGCCATCCCAACCCATTTTTAACGAACACATACTGTTAATCCAGAGTGGTAGATACTCTAAATGCCGTCCTGGTGAAAGACCACCATTCAGAATTGAAAAGTTGTTTTAAATCGAGACCACCATTCAGAATTGAAAAGTTGCTTTAAATCGCTTTAGCCGTTTTTAGTGACCATATTTGAATAGCCAGGTACTTCCCAACACTGTTCTTTTCTATCTCCTCACTCTCCCCAATACCTCTAACCTCACAGAATACTTTAATTGGGCTATTAGTATGCTCGTATACAAATCGAAATTCGATCGCTTTCTAAAATATTTACATTTAAAAAATATATTTATCAGGTATGTTCTTTCAGCTGTTGAACCCAAATGCATTTTCGTTTTTGTGTAGGTTATATGTCACAAAAATTACGCCATATAAATGAGTCAAATGTTATTATCTCGAAGCTTCACTGTGTCCGGGATCGATGGGCACCTCCTTTCACACAAAGGTAAATAATTAGTCAAGTACTACAACTCAATATTAAATATAAAATTATTTTAACTGGTCACACTCTCTTGTTACGAAAGGGCTAGGGCTGAAGGGGAAGGGGTAGAAAAACTCCGCCCCCCACCTCCCAGGCACCAGCAGCCAGCAGGAGGTGCCAGGTTCAGTGTCCAGTTGGTATTTAGGCCTCCAGGCGACATCGAGCTTATCCCGTCTTATATTGCTGTTCTAACGAAGCTTTACTTTACCACCACACTTTATTACAAGTTTAGAAGTTCAACTGCTGTTGTGATAAGTGTCCTTGTGCTTTGTGATTTTCCGAGTTCTGAAGGAGACCAGAGGAACATTGCCTTCGCCGCTTCTGCAGAACTGTGTCCAGATAGAGTAAGGTACTGTTTCTGGCAAATAACTTCTTTTTTTCTCTCTGCTTTTGTCGATTTTCAAAAAAAGGCGTATGATCGAGTAGATAGGAAAACCAAACCATGGAAGGTATTATCTATGTATGGAGTTAACACGAATTTTATACAAGCAATCGTGCCCTTGTACGAGGGAAGCGTTGCATGTGTTAGAGTGAACGGTAATTTTAAGAAGTGGTAAAACATAGCTGTGTAATGTCACCGTGGTTGTTCAATTGCAAGAATTGAATGGTGTGGGTTTAGGCGCAAAAACGAACAATCTGAAAATATGTTGCCTATTGTATGCAGATGATGCGGTGCTGATTGCTGACAGTATGGAAGATCTAGAGTTTCTCGTGTCTAGAATAGTATGTGTGCATTGATGATGAATGTAATTAGATTCAAAGTCATTGTGTTGTTATATAGTTGTGAATGATGAATACTTGAAGCTAGTGGATGAGTTTGTGTATTTAGGAAGTATGTTCTAGAGAGACGGAAAGGCTGATAAGGATATTGAAAGAAGGGTGAATGCAGGAAACTCCATTAATGGAGGACTGAACGCTGTTGGCGCTAATAAAACATTGTCCAAAGAAGCGAAGCTAGCAGTCCACAATTGAGGACTAATATCAATCCTGATGTATGGCAATGAGGCATGAAACTGACTGAGGAAGGATGAAAGTATGCTGTAGAAATAAGATCCCTGAGGCGTGGGTGCTCGCCGTTTTTCCGCAGGGATAGGCAGAAAGGACGGACCGCCATAAAACTCTGTTTTGACACACTCCTTGCTTCTTGTACATTCATACATCGTCTAATACATACTCTTCTGTTATCCTGACTCTTGACATGGCTCGACTTAAGTATTTGATTCACTTGATCGTGCCATGTTTTCCTCGGGCGCCCCCGACTTATTCTTGCAATCACTTTTGCATAATATATTCTTTTAACACTCCTTTCTTCATTCATTCGCCCTACATGCCCAAAACATCTAAGCATCCCTTTCTGATCCTTTTCATCACACTTACATCAGCCTTGTATTCTTTCCGGATATCCTTAAATTACATATAAATATAAATTAATATATCTGTAATTCAATGATATTCGGAAAGAATATATTATAATATAAGAAAGAAAGAAATTATTTTTTTCGTAAGAAGCAATCACATGGTGGTTGGACATTATATTAAATAAAAGAATACTTTGTTTTAAAACCACAGAATTTATTATGATGAAGGCCAACCGGTTTCGCTTGGATCAAGCTTCGTCAGGGCACATATAATAACTAAAGAAAAAATACAGAGTTAACAGGTATATATAGGTACAATAGTTAATGATAGAGTGAGAAAGTAAATAATACAAAGAATAAAAGAAATTAAAATATATAAATATATATATATATATGTATATATAAATAAATAAAAAAACAATAAATAACCACGTTTTTAACACTGTCATAAATGGTTTCACCGCACATACGTCTCATTCATCCTTCCTCTGCCAGTTCCATGTCTCACTGCCATACACCAGGGTTGGTATAAGCACTCCATTATGAACTGCTATCTTCGCTTCTTTTTACAATTTCTTACTAGCGCCAACAGCGTACAGTCCTTCATTCGTGGAGTTTATTGTTATAACTTAAATATTATTATTTTGATTTCTCTCTGTTCTATTTTAAATTTTATTTTATATTGTGTTCTCCCTCTGTATTTATGAGTATGTATAATCACACACGATGTATTTTTTGTTTAGTTTAATTTTGTGCCCTGATGATGCTTAGGCTAAGTGAAACCGGTCGGTCACAAAAAATAAAATGAAATCTTTGGTCTTATGCAAAGTTTTTATTTTGTTTTCATATCGCATTTTTTTTTTTTTTTATATTTCGTATTTTTTTTCCTACGTACTAGTGTCTCATTTACATCAACATAATAGTAACTTTTTCCACGGGAGCTGGTACGAGTGACTGGTAAAATAATAATTATGACATTTATATAAAATAATGACAAACCCAGTACCTACCTACCTTAGAGTATTTCCAATTTATTTTTACCCCCTGCAAGATGTTTGCGCATCAAAAGCTAAATTAAATTACAGATAACTGAAAGAAAATGAACACTCTTCAAGGAATATGAGAATAGAAAATACACCGAAAATAAAAAGATTTGGTTGTGACCGAGACTCGAGCCCGGAACTTCCACACCCTCCCGGGGTGGCGCGTCTACCAATTCAGCCATCCCAACCCATTTTTAACGAACACATACTGTTAATCCAGAGTGGTAGATACTCTAAATGCCGTCCTGGTGAAAGACCACCATTCAGAATTGAAAAGTTGTTTTAAATCGAGACCACCATTCAGAATTGAAAAGTTGCTTTAAATCGCTTTAGCCGTTTTTAGTGACCATATTTGAATAGCCAGGTACTTCCCAACACTGTTCTTTTCTATCTCCTCACTCTCCCCAATACCTCTAACCTCACAGAATACTTTAATTGGGCTATTAGTATGCTCGTATACAAATCGAAATTCGATCGCTTTCTAAAATATTTACATTTAAAAAATATATTTATCAGGTATGTTCTTTCAGCTGTTGAACCCAAATGCATTTTCGTTTTTGTGTAGGTTATATGTCACAAAAATTACGCCATATAAATGAGTCAAATGTTATTATCTCGAAGCTTCACTGTGTCCGGGATCGATGGGCACCTCCTTTCACACAAAGGTAAATAATTAGTCAAGTACTACAACTCAATATTAAATATAAAATTATTTTAACTGGTCACACTCTCTTGTTACGAAAGGGCTAGGGCTGAAGGGGAAGGGGTAGAAAAACTCCGCCCCCCACCTCCCAGGCACCAGCAGCCAGCAGGAGGTGCCAGGTTCAGTGTCCAGTTGGTATTTAGGCCTCCAGGCGACATCGAGCTTATCCCGTCTTATATTGCTGTTCTAACGAAGCTTTACTTTACCACCACACTTTATTACAAGTTTAGAAGTTCAACTGCTGTTGTGATAAGTGTCCTTGTGCTTTGTGATTTTCCGAGTTCTGAAGGAGACCAGAGGAACATTGCCTTCGCCGCTTCTGCAGAACTGTGTCCAGATAGAGTAAGGTACTGTTTCTGGCAAATAACTTCTTTTTTTCTCTCTGCTTTTGTCGATTTTCAAAAAAAGGCGTATGATCGAGTAGATAGGAAAACCAAACCATGGAAGGTATTATCTATGTATGGAGTTAACACGAATTTTATACAAGCAATCGTGCCCTTGTACGAGGGAAGCGTTGCATGTGTTAGAGTGAACGGTAATTTTAAGAAGTGGTAAAACATAGCTGTGTAATGTCACCGTGGTTGTTCAATTGCAAGAATTGAATGGTGTGGGTTTAGGCGCAAAAACGAACAATCTGAAAATATGTTGCCTATTGTATGCAGATGATGCGGTGCTGATTGCTGACAGTATGGAAGATCTAGAGTTTCTCGTGTCTAGAATAGTATGTGTGCATTGATGATGAATGTAATTAGATTCAAAGTCATTGTGTTGTTATATAGTTGTGAATGATGAATACTTGAAGCTAGTGGATGAGTTTGTGTATTTAGGAAGTATGTTCTAGAGAGACGGAAAGGCTGATAAGGATATTGAAAGAAGGGTGAATGCAGGAAACTCCATTAATGGAGGACTGAACGCTGTTGGCGCTAATAAAACATTGTCCAAAGAAGCGAAGCTAGCAGTCCACAATTGAGGACTAATATCAATCCTGATGTATGGCAATGAGGCATGAAACTGACTGAGGAAGGATGAAAGTATGCTGTAGAAATAAGATCCCTGAGGCGTGGGTGCTCGCCGTTTTTCCGCAGGGATAGGCAGAAAGGACGGACCGCCATAAAACTCTGTTTTGACACACTCCTTGCTTCTTGTACATTCATACATCGTCTAATACATACTCTTCTGTTATCCTGACTCTTGACATGGCTCGACTTAAGTATTTGATTCACTTGATCGTGCTATGTCTTCCTCGGACATCCCCGACTTGTTCTTCCATCGACTTTCGCGTCATATATGAATGAGATTCCTGAGGCGTATGTGCGGTAATAGGATGCGAGGCTGATGTAGGCGTAATTAATTGGATCAAGAAAGGGACGCTTAAACGGTTTGGGCATGTTGAGCGAATGAAAGTATAAAAAGGTGTGATAAGAATATATGACGCGAAAGTGAATGGAAGAAGAAGTCGGGAACGCCCGAGGAAGACATGGCACGATCAAGTGAATCAAATTCTTAGTCTTTTAAATAATCGGGTCATGATAAGAGTCAAAATAACAAAAGAGTATGTATGAGACGATATATGAATGTGAATGAAGCAAGGAGTGTGCCAAGACAGAGTTGTGTGGCGGTCTGTACTCTCTGCCTACCCCTACGGGGTAGCGGTGTGATAGTCAGTTGGTTAAGGTATTTTTTTATTATTATTATTTATTTACAATGATGGAGTAAATATTTTTATCTTAGTCAAAGTCATTTTTCGACGGTCGCAATATCTATAGAACAATGAGTTGTTTTGCAACTCCATGTTGGCAAATGCCTGATAATTTATTTTTACACAGAATAAAATACTTAGGCCTTTATAAACAAAAAACAAAAAATTACATTTATTTTTTTTATTTCGTAGAAAGCGATTACTTTGTGGTTTGGTATATATATATATTACGTGAATACCGCACAAAAATTTCAACTGCTTCCGACTCGTCTAGAGATAGTGAGACTATGACATTCCTAATTGGGGTATGTTGTGAGGCAGACAGTAGTGCTGAGGGCAAGGAGATGAGGAAGGGGAAATACCTGGCCATTCAGATCTGGTCGCCAAACACGGCTAAAGCCATTTCAAGCAACGTTTCAATTCTGAATGGTGGTCTTTTACCAGAGCGATACTTCGAGTCTATCTACCACTCTGGAAATGAAATAATGACTTTGTATAAGACCAAAGATTTTATTTGATTTTTTATGGTGTCGTTTGGCCTAAGCATCATCAGGGTACTAAATTACATCGGTTTAATGAAAGGCAAAAGGGCTTTAGCGACACTGGTAAAAAATTAGTTAGATATGCAGTTATTTTTTCTGCATCGAATGCTCGGACTCTTGATTGATTATTAAGGATATTATTCCCAACTGCTTCCAACTCGTCTAGAGATAGTGCGACTATGGCATCCTTAATTGGGGTATGTTGTGAGGTTGAAGGTGGTAGGGAAGGGAAGAAGATGGGAAAGAGGAAAGTTGCTAAGTACTTGGCTATTCAGATCTGGTCACCAAACACGGCTAAACATATTTTGGACATATCCTACTTTTATTGTATTTATTAAATATTATTTGTATTAAAATTTTCTAGTAGTTTAAAAATATTTGAAATTTGTTTGCATAGCAGTGATAGGTACCGTGCTACAATAGTTAATCCCCTTTAATGTAGGGGACAGGGGTCACTTCTGGAAATACCGTAGAAAGCCGGATACCAAGAATCGAAGTACCAGAATACCTTCCCAGTACCAGATACCAAGAATCGAAGTACTTGTAGTTTGTCATCCATAATATTGTTTAGTTGGTGCTTTAAAATTTGCATTACCTCGGTAACTAAACAAGCTTGATTTTTGGGTCTTCCCGGTAATAAAACCTTCGTAATTGCCGTCTTCTAAGAAATTCTCAACTATTACGATTTGAAGAAATACCAAGTTTTAATACTCATAAAAGTGCTAAGCTTGGGTTTGGTATCATTAATAATAATTTGCTAATTTCTATAGCGCCGTTTTGGCGAAAGAAATATCACTTCAAGGGCGTTTTACAACTTAACATAACCCACAACTTAATCACTAAGCCTAATAACAAGTATTACTTGTAAGTATGTACTTAGAGCTGAACTTATGATCAGTGACTTAGAATTTAGACTAAAAACTAAGACCTATTACCTAACTAACCATCACGCCGTTTCCCCGCAGGGGTAGGCAGAGGGGATAGACCGCCATTAAACTCTTTCTTTGCTCACACTCCTTCACACATTCACATTAATAATAATAATAGCAGTAAACTTATATAGCGCAGTTTTGTAGTATTTCACCTTAAGTGCGCTTCATACTAAATTAATTAAGTTAATAAGACTAACTAACAAGGAGAAAATAATATACCATATAATATGTATACAAAATAAAACCATCTAAAATCATGATCGTCATCATAAATTATGAGAGAAAAAGGTTCAGATATGGGTATACAGTGCATGTGTATATTAACAGATTTAAAAAAAACTATTTACTTGAAGCTAATGATTTAAAAACCAGATGAAACCAGATTCATACATCGACTCATTCATCCTCTTCTGTTATTCTGACTCTTCACGTGGTCCGAGTCAAGTTTTTGATTCACTTAGTCGTGCCATGTCTTCCACGGGCGTCCCCGACTTCTTCTTCCATTCACTTTCGCATCATATATTTCATGGGTATTTACTGTGCTGTCAAAAGCTAGGGTAGAAAAAAAAGAAATACGCAACAGTAAAACGAAGTATAGCACTTAGACAGAGTGATCAAAACTCCAGTGAAGCAATTGGACGTTATTTTGGATATGAACCTTTAAAGAGGTGAGTTTTAAGTTTCGCTCTGAACTCGGTTGAATTGTTAGTTTTTCGCAAATGTAAAGGGAGTTTATTCCAAGCTGACGACAGATATTAGTATAGGGTTTGATCTGAAATTAACTAACATGTCTTCTCCTTCTTTTCAGGCTTCCGCTTGACTTAAGGCTACGTACAGAGATGGACACCTTCAAGGAGGAAGGAATCGTTGCGAATATAGACTCCTCGGAACCACCTGCCCTCGAGGAGGGCTTGAAACAGAGAGGGCTCGAGTTGCTGTCGGCGCTGCGGAGGCAAGCTTGTGACTACAATACGGCATACATGCGCCGGCTGAGCCTCAAAGCGGACGTTACACAAGATAGCTCTATTGACAGCAGCCTCCCAGAACAACCCCTCCCAGGACCTTCTTTCTCCCGAGAACCGACCGACGTGAACCTCGCTCCATGGAACTCGCGATTCGATGAAAACACGAACGTCAGAGAATTCATCAAACGAGTAGAAGGTCTAAGCTCACAAACAAATATTTCCCATGAATTAATTTCGGGGTGTTTTTTAGACATCATAGCAGGAGACGCCTTGCTTTGGTTCCGTTCCTTGAAAGTCGAAGACCTGTCCTGGTCGAAGCTCAAAAAGCTACTGATACAAAAGTTCGAACCGCCGAAAGCTCAAATCATCCTGAAAATGCAGATATATTCCGCTAAGCAAGCCCGCGGGGAGTCCGCTTCGGATTTCTATTCGACGATTCGTAACAAAAACAGTTTCCTAGATAAACCGGTTCGAAAAGAGGAAATACTGAAAATTTTCAACTACGGCCTACTACCAAAGTATGCCATTTTGCTGATGGGGAAGGTAATCACTTCCGCGGAACAGCTGGAGGCCCTATGCAAGCGTTTTGAGGCCTACCAAAAGGCGTTACTTCCTCCGCTCGGGCGATTCCATTCCGCCACCCCGCCAGGAGTTGCAGATGTCACTTCTTCGACTAATTGTGACGCGCCTTCGACGTGTGGTAATAAACCTCTCTGCGCGTGTTCTGACTGCAAAACCAGTCATTATATCAATACCTGCCTGGCGTATAAGATACACAGACAGGGGGGGGGAAAAAAGCGCCTCCAGCAGCACGTCGAGCTCCACCAGCAGTTAAGTTGGCGATCCGGAAATTCTGGAATATCTGCTGTAGCAGATTTTTCGATTCCTCCGACTAAGATAGTAAAGCTAGAAGATTCAGTGAACCAGGTGTAAACAAACTACTCTAATACCGTCCCATCGCGAACAAGTAGAATGGCTATTTCATGGTGGAATCACAAGCTAATCTTCAAAGATGCGAAGAATTATTTTACTAAAGAGAGCGAGTTAAATGCAAAGAACCAGAATACGACCAAAGAGACTTTAAATTCACTCTGTGGGATTCTGGGACTCAAACGTCAACAGATTTAAAACACATAAATCAAGATTGTATTATAGTTTTCGTGAAATTTTTGTAATGTGTAAGTTTTATTGTAATGTCTGTTTATGGTGCATTATTATAGGTAGGTATGTATATACAGTTTATAATGAAGGCTAATACGATATTTTCTGTTTTATAATAAATGCCTTCTTTTGGAGGCAACTAAACACAACTAACTTTTATTTAAATTATTTCCTTGGTGAATCCTCTAATCTTCCTACCCATTGTGCCATATCGTCGCCGGAAAGGCAAAAGGACTGAAGCGCCATTTTGGGAAACTTACACCAGAGCACTTTAAAGTTTTTTTGTTGTTTTACAATAAAATTCATAAGTCTTCAGTACCTGGTTGGATTTTAAAAAAAGTTGACTCAAGTTACCCGAAGCGACAAAAAGCTTTAAAATAGTCTCATTCTTGTGTCGCTTGAGTCAAGCCTTCTCCCAAATGGTGAATATATATAATGGTGAGCATTCGATGCAGAAAAAAATAACTGATCAAAACTGCACATTTGACCAGTATTTAAGGATAGTGATCTTCCAAGCTGAAATAAGATAGTATTGGTCAATGACGTTACACATATATATATATAGACACGTTGTAGCGCTCTCAAAGTGGCAACCAATAATCGCGCTAGTTGGTGTGATCGGTGCTTAAGCCGATTTAGTACTAAACGGTCACGTGTCGCTTGAGGTCGTTTCAAGCAAGTATGGAACGCGGTCCGAACTTCGGATCTGTTTCGTTCATACACATATATTCTATGAATGTCTATCTTTGTCATACATGACCGATATTTGAATGATGAATTAACTGGTAACGTGTGTGTTTTGCTTGCCACATTTTGTGTGAATATTCTTAGGCTATAACGTGTCTATATATGTAACGTCATTGGTATTGGTTTAAAACAGAGGTTCCCAAACTTTTTTGTCCCGTAGACCACTTGCCGATTTTTTCTGTTTTGTGTAGACCCCCTGCTTTCCTAATATTGTTTTTTTTTAGCGTTGGGAAAAACTTCAAAGTTTTGTAAACGCTTCAGGAACTGCTAGTTCTTTGAAATAAACCCTTCGCGATGAACACTTCAATTGAAGTCGAACTCGCCAAAAAATAGTACTAGTCGGTAGAGATCTCGAATCGAAAAGTACTAGCAAATCGACAAAAAATTATTATAATTAAAATAATTAGGGAATTAATGTCTATTATAAGAGAGTATTACGTAAGTACCTGCTGAGGTACTATCTGTGAGGTGGATTATTACATTTGCGGGAAGCCAACATTTTGGTGACAGCCTGTCTAAATGGAATCCACTCTCGTGGACCCCCATTTACGTCTCATGCACCCCCAATTTTTTTTTTCATTGACGTGGACCCCTCGCAGGTCTGAATCGACCCCAGGGGGTTGATATAGACCACTTTGGTCATCACTGGCTTACTTTGGTTCACTTTGGTCATCACTGGTTTAAAACGATGTATAAGAGAGGGTGCAAATACAAAAACAAGTCTGGACATGTTAGTACAAGTTATTAGGTAAATTTTAGCAAGTCAGTATGGCAAATG
The DNA here is from genome assembly GCA_022651775.1 of Drusus annulatus. NCBI lineage: Eukaryota > Metazoa > Arthropoda > Insecta > Trichoptera > Limnephilidae > Drusus > Drusus annulatus. The sequence goes on from JAGWCC010000058.1 coordinate 1,136,045, forward strand.
AAATTTATTGTACGTCAATAACAGTCAGTGAGTTGACCTTTAAAAGTTATATAAATATAACATTCTCTTTTCATTTGCCAGGTAATTCTAACTAGCAATTCATCAGATTGCTTGGTAATAATAATGCAATCAAAATCAAAGAATTAAGGGTGAGAATTGTGTCAAGATCGTGACGTGTGGCTCACTTTCCTCTCTGCCTACCCCTACACTTTTGAAACCGTTGGTAGAATTATTGCCAAGGTATTAAAAATTCTTAACCTCTGAAATGCCGGATTCCCGCAAGGTACAACTTGCGTCGTACCTTTCTGACTAATTTCGTAATAACTCACTTGTGTTTTACAAAATTATGTTTTTGTCAAATGCGCTATCTTCTGAGATAATGTGTTTATGTATTTTCATAAATTATATATTAATGGAATAAGTTTTTTTTTCTGGAATAGCTACTAATATTCAGAAATTTGGTCTTTTTCTCCCTCGCGCCACTAAAAAAAGTTTTATTAAGAAATGTGAAGATATTTTGGTCGTTTTATTGTATTTTCGCGGGCGGAATAAATTTCCTTTCAAATACAAATAAAATTGCACGAGTTTTTCCTGTAAAGACAAGCAGAAATGTCGCTTTGGAAATAGCGTTTTTTTCTGCCACACTGACGTAAGCAAACTCCAAATATTTATTACTCGACTTGTATCGAACTTGAAGCAATGCAAAATATCTCTACGATTTGATTATTTTGTTGACAAGCCATTGCGATTCATTTAAATATGCCAGCAAAAGGTTTTAAATGATAAAAACTCGAATATAACGGAGAATGTAATGTTGAAAGCCCGGTGACTATTGGCACCTCCGGCACACTAGAGGTTAAATAACCCTTTAATTTTTAATAGGGAGACATGACTATCTACTTTCTGACTACCCTATGGAGAACACTCTACTAATCAACAGTTCATTAGTTGATGGAAACTCTTAACTCTTATTTTTCCAATCATCATTATGTTACCCGAGTATGATGTTGAATTTAATTAGGTTAATTATATCATTATATTGTAAGTAATTCGAGTAACTACGCCAATTACGGCATTTTTCATGCTTGTAAACCATGCTATTTGGTTATGATATCACGAATTTGCGAGACAAACCATAATTATGCAGGTTTCATTATTTTAATAAAGTAGCTATTTGGAACTAAAAAAACTAACCATCACGCCGTTTCCCCGCAGTGGTAGACAGAGAGGATAGACCACTACACAACACTGCCTTGGCGGACACTCCTTGCTTTATTCACATTTACACATCGTCTTATACATCTCACATTCAATTGACATAGAATAAAATATAATATATGTGCGGCACGTTCCAGAGTGGTAGATACTCTCAGTACCGCCCTGGTGAAAGACCACCATTCAGAATTGAAACGTTGCTTGAAATGGCTTTAGCCATTTTGATTTTTTGACAGCCTCCATGGTCGAGTGGTAAGACGCTCGACCACGAATCCAAAGGTCGCGGGTTCAAACCTGGCGTGCGCAAATAACTTTTATTTAGTTAATATGTGTCACAACACATTTAATTCATACAAAAATAATTAAAAAAAACTACATTTGCGGCACGTTCCACAGTGGTAGATACTCGAAGTATCGCCCTGGTGAAAGACCGCCATTCAGAAATGAAACGTTGCTTGAAATGGCTTTAGCCGTGTTTGGTGACCAGATCTGGATAGCCAGGTACTTCCGAACCCTCCTCTTCCTCATCTCCTTCCCCTCCCCACTACCTTCAGCCTCACAACATATCCCAATTGGGGATGCCGTAGTATCACTGGCTTTTGCTTTGTGCAGTATTAATTGTTAATTAATTGGTAGCTATTTGGAATGAAAAAACTAACCATCACGCCGTTTCCCCGCAGTGGTAGACAGAGAGGATAGAATACTGCACAACACTGTCTTGGCGCACACTCCTTGCTTTATTCACATTCACACATCGTCTTATACACCTCACATGGAAGTAGAGCGATAAAGAAATTGACGTAAACTTTACTCATATTTGCGATTTCTTATGGATTACAAGATCCACATGTCTTTCTAGTCTTGGCGGCTTCCGTGTTCGAGTGGTTAAGATCATCGACTACGAATCCAGAAGTCGCGGGTTCGAATCCCGGCGCGGTATCTAGATTAAGAGTCGAGTACGGAGGTCGTCAAACGACAATGCTATGCACTTGCTAACTAATAATAATAATAATAAATGGATAACTTTTATAGCGCCGTTTTGTGGGAGAATCACTGCAATGACGCTTTAAAAATTAATTTATCTAACCTACAATTTATCACTTAAGCTTATAACTGATAACCTACAGTTAAGATTTGTAACTAATGGCTTACAACCAATATTTTCAACTAGTGACTATATAGGACTTATACCTAGCTAACTAACTACTGAGTATTCCTTACACTTACATCTAAGATTCCATTATTATTACTTCATTACCTCTTCATTATTGCTCCACATTTGCATTACTGTTTAACGATTCTTTTCTTGTGCAACGACATATAATAGAACAAGTTTCAAATTCTCCAAAAAACACCAATGAGAATTATACGGGAAAGTACTTATAGGCGAAATAGATAGTCAAAAGTAGTAAAAATGTCAGACGAACTAAATTGGCTAACAGTGAAACAGATGCTAACATTAAAATCATTAATATTTATACACACAATAAAAGTAAAAATAAAACTTATAAAAAAAATATTTATAACGTGGATATTCACAGATATAATGCAAGGAAATGCAAAGAATTCAGACTACCAGAAAGAATAAATCCAATAAACAAAAACAGTTTACTCTATAAAGAGATGATTTTTTACAATGCGTTGCCGGAAACTATGAAATTCACCCTAAGTAACAAATTAAAAATAGCCTGCAAGACCCATATAAAAAACTATCTAGTGGTACATAAGATTAGTAGTGACATCGTCTCTAGAAATGGCGTAAAACTCTTAGGTGTTTATCTAAATGCAGATCTCTCACTCAGATCCCGGATAACTAACCATCCATCACGCCGTTTCTCCGCTGAAGTATGCAGAGAAGATGGACCGCCGCACAACGCTGTCTCGGCACACACTGCTTGCTTCAATGATGTTTATACATCAACTCATAAAAACTCTTCTTTTATTCTGACTCTGTCTATGTCTTCCTCGGGCACCCCCCACTTCTTATGCCAATCACTTTCACGTCATATATTCTCCTTTCATCGTTCATTCGCTCTACATGCCCAAACCATCCAAACTTTCTTAATCCAATTCATTGCGCTTATATCGGCCGTGCATTCTTTCCGTATATCCACATTTTAACACGGTCATACACATTTTTACCGCATATACTAACTAACTAACTAACTAACCATCACGCCGTTTCCCCGCAAGGGTAGGCAGAGAGGACGGACCGCCATACAACTCTGTCTTGGCACACACTTTTTGCTTCATTTACATTCATACATCGTCTCATACATACTCTTCTGTTATTCTGACTCTTCACACGACCCGATTCAAGTATTTGATTTACTTGATCGTGCCATGTCTTTCTCGGGCGTCCTCGACTTCTTCTTCCATTCACTTTCGCATCATATATTCTTTTCACACTCCTTTCTTCGTTCATTCGCTCTACATGCCCAAACCATCTAAGCGTCCCTTTATTAATCCTATCCATTACGCTCACATCAGCCTTGCATTCTTTCCGGATATCCACATTTGTAATACGGTCATACATGGTTTTACCGCACATCCGTCTCAAAGATCTCATTTCCACAGCATTCAGTCTACTTTCATCCTTCCTCTGCCAGTTCCATGCCTCACTGCCATACATCAGGGTTGGTATAAGCACTCCATTGTGGACTGCTAGCTTCGCTTCTTTGGACAATTTCTTATTTGCCCCAACAGCGTTCAGTCCTCCATTAATGGAGTTTCCTGCATTCACCCTTCTTTCAATATCCTTATCAGCCTTTCCGTCTCTTGTAAACATACTTCCTAAATACACGAACTCATCCACTTGCTCCAAGTATTCATCATTCACAACTACATTGCACGCTGTTCTCGTACTCTCTCTTTCAAACACCATCACTTTGGACTTACTTACATTCATCATCAACTCATTTTGCATACATACTTGGTTCATCCTAGACACGAGAAACTGTAGATCTTCCATATTGTCAGCAATCAGCACCGCATCATCCGCATACAATAGGCAACATACTTTCACATTGTTCATTTTCGCGCCCAAGCCCACACCTTTCAATTCTTGCATACAATTATCCATGTACAAATTGAACAACCACGGTGACATTACACAGCCTTGTTTTACACCTTTTGTGATGTTAAACCACTTCGTAAAATCACCGTTCACTCTAACACATGCAACGCTTCCCTCGTACAAGGACGCGATTGCCTGTATAAGATTTGTGTTAACTCCATACATGGATAATACCTTCCACAATTTGTCCCTATCAACTCGATCATACGCCTTTTGCAAATCGACAAAAGCACAGAAAAGTTTCTGGTTTTTTGCCAAAAACTTCTCTGTAAGCATCCGCAATGAGAAAATTTGATCCATGCACCCCCTTCCACTCATGAAAGCACCTTGAATGTCCCAAATTTTGTCTTTTGTTTTCATTCTTACCCTTTCAATCAATATTCTACCATACAGCTTGCCAACTGAACTTAGTAAGCTTATAGCCCTATGGTTCCCACATTCCATGCGTGACCCTTTACCTTTGTACAGAGGCATGATCACAGCCCTTCTCCAATCTAATGGCGTGTAACCCTCCTCTAAACACTGGTTAAAAAGTTACTGGTTAAAAAGTTACCGCATATACGCCAAAGGGATATCATTTCTATAGCATTCGGTCTATTTTCATCCTTCCTCCCCCGGTTCCATGCCTCACTGCCATGCATCAAAGTTGGTATCAGCACTCCATTATGGACTGCTTACTTTGCTTCTTTGTATAGTGTTTGATTAGCGCCAACAGCGTTCAGTCCTTCATTGATAGAGTTTCCTGCATTCACCCTTCTTTCAATATCCACACAGTTCTAGGGTTATAACTAATTAACTAGCCAACTAACACGCCGTTACCCCGCAGGGGTAGGCAGAGAGGACGGACCGCCATACAACTCTGTCTTAGCACACACTCATTGCTTCATTCACACGTATTAAACTACTTGTTGCATTCAAAGCTGCGATAAAACACCATTTGTGTTTTCAGCTTCAGATGAATTTAGAAAATAGTGGACTGTTAAACTATACTACTTGATGGAAGTGTTTAATTACGGATGTGAATAGATTATTGAGATGAAGGGAACGTGGCAAACCATTCACTCACAGATGAAGTTTATGTTTGGACTTGGTAACTCTTTGATATCCGATGAAGTTAAAGCTGTAAGTTCTTGAAATCCTCTTAAAAAAATGTATTATTGACGAACACGAATACATCACACTGACTTAAGTCTTTTTAATTCACAAAACCACATTTATGTTTACATTATTTTGAAAACAACAACAAAACCGACGAGCAAGCGAGAAAACCAACCATTTTTTCACCAAACTCTTCTGTTTCTTGATTGTCAATTATTTTTTTTACATAGTGTTATTGAGTAAGTAAGCGAAATTGCGGGATAGGTAGAAACTGCATAAAAAATAAGGAGACTAGAACCTAACAAATTTGTCCTTTGAAATCCAACGCTACTACTGTCAAAAATATCATCCCCTTTAATGATATAATAAAACAAATTTATAACTTTATTCCACTTTTTTTTATTTTTTGACTGGACCGGTTTCAGCCTATAACAGCCATCTTCAGACTAGTACAGGTTGTTCTTATTCTATGGCTTATATACTATTTTAGGGATGTCAGGGGTAGTAAACCATGATTTTACTTTAATTATATTTATCAGAATTGCTGCATGATTTTACTAGTTACAAGTTACTTTTATTTTACTATTTTATGTTTCTATCTGGTATGAATTTTTATTTAAGATGGGTTACAGTTGTATTTCTCTAAGTATGATTTTATGATGTATTTATATAATGCAAAGTTGGTGAATACTGATTATTAATGAGTTTATTTTAGGTTTTCCCATCTTAATTGTAGTGTCTAGATTTTCCGTAAAATTTCCTAATTATTGGGTTACTCCCAGTATACGGTATAATTACATGATTTTATTTATTATGCACTTTTACAGTAGATTACTTTTATTATTATCATTTATTTGGTATATAATTTATCGGTATCAAGGATTTTTTAAGTGCTATGCACTTGGGTAATAACTTACATTTATTGTAATTACCTGTTAATTGTTTGGAATTTTTAAGTGCCTTTAAATTATACTATGTTTTGAATTAGAAAAATACATTATTATATCAGGTCTGTACTAGTCTGAAGATGGCCGTTATAGGCTGAAACCGATTCAGTCAAAAAATAAAAAAAAGTGGAATAAAGTTATAAATTTGTTTTATTAGATCATTCAAATGGAATTCCACCATGAATTAACAGTTACAAAATTAGAAATAATCATCCCCTTTGTTAATAAATAATGAGATATGGAACTTTACAACAAAATATCGATATCTTGTTATGTTCTGTCAAGTAGAGAGAACTTCGACTATCTGCCTAATTGCCTACAATCGACTGAATCTAAACAATTGCCGTTTCCGAGAGACTTGAGAGCTTCTCCGACGTGATTGAGACAAATCTCCGAATTCCTCTCAATTAGGGAATTCTGTAGCGGGATTTGAGATTAGTATCTCTTTGCTGATTGTTAGGAGATATGGCTTAAGCTCATTGAGTGTACATTAAAGGCCCGTATACATTTCAAGAATCAGTACGAGGGTTAACTTTACGAACAGATAATCGGTGTTCTGTATCCGACTTGGAGTAAGAATATATGGAGAGGTACCTTTTCGAAACATTGTAGTCAGGTCGGTTGACTTTATACTGACTCGATAGAAAGAGACAAAGATATGTTAAAGGATGTTGAAGAGCCTATTAGTTACCGCCCACATGGAATTCGAATATTTTTATAAACATATTTAAATACATTAAACAAAACAATCAATACACCATTAAAATGATTTATAAAATCAAAATATCACACAAACACTAATAACAGAAGGTTTGCCTAAATAATGATGGAAGCATTTTGTGGATTTTATGTCTTTGTATCAATACAAATCTAAAAATTCTAAACTTCTGTCAAAAATATTTAAAACTGTTGAAATACCTCTGAAAAGTGATGTTTCTTAATCTTTGTTTGGTCTTATTTGAACATTCACGCATAGCACATATCACCATCATGTTCGGTTTATTTGTAAAACCACTGCAAGTATTTTACTCAACACAAATATAGGAAATAACCTCAAACTCCATTGGCGTATCCATATACGATGATGTTAAAGTTAGCGTGGACGGAGAACATTTTTACATACTTAGTAGTGCTGCGATATTATGTGACGATTTTTCTTGTCTCTTTCTCTCTCATGGTATACGACGTAAAAACCCGGAGAAAGGGATTTATCGCAAATTTGTATTTAACTCTCTCTCCATTTATATTCTTACTCCAAAGTCATAACTATTTAATTCATTTAAAAAATAGTTTATAAGAGTGGAAGACAGTCATGGTATCGCCCTGATAAAAGACTACCATTCAGAATTGAAACGTTGCTAGAAATGGCTTTGGCCGTGTTTGGTGACTAGGTCTGAATAGCCAGGTACTCCCAACCTTCCTCTTCACTATCTCCTTCCCCTCCTCACTACCTTCAACCTAACAATATACCCCAATTGGGGATGCCATTATCTCGCTGACTCTAGACGGTTGGGAGCAGTTGAGGCTCTGATACGGTATTGACTTTAAAATGTATTTGTTTACGCCTTAATTTAAGCGCTATACATTTGATATATTTAATGAAAATGAAGAAAAAAATCCACAGATTTTTTTCAATTTTTTTTATGAGCGATTAGTTTTGCTTGACCTAATCATCATCAGGGTACAAAATTGAACTAAACAAAAAATAAAAGTGTGAGTTTTTTCTTTCATTTCATATTATCCGTCTCTTTCTCTCTGTTACTCGTTGTTATGATTTTAAATATTATTCTATTGTTTCCTTATTGTTTTCTTATTTTATTATATATTGTGTTCTCCCTCTGTATAATCACACACTATATTTAGTAGTATTTTTTGTTTAGTTTAATTTTGTACCCTGTTTATGCTTAGGCTAAGCGAAACCGGTCGGTCATATACATTAACATAAAATCTGTGGTCTTATACGCAGTTGTTATTTAATTTTCATTAAATATATCAAATGTATAGAGCCTTAATTAGGGCGCAAATAAATTAATTCCATTTTTTTTCTCTCATTTAATATGTCAAACCACAAAATGATTGCTTTCTGCAAAAATACCATAAAAAAATATTTGAAGTGTAAAAATATACAGTGCGAATGTGCCTTACGTATCTTATTGTGAAGAGCTGCCTCACAGAACAGTCTTACGAGCTGTAAGCTCTTTTGGAAAAAGAGAGAGACGACGTGTAGATAGTAGACAGGAAGTATTTCTTACCTGTAAAGAAAGAAAATGGTAGCATTAGGAGATAACATTTGTCAGACGATTCACGGAGGTAGAAAAATGTGCCATTCTAGAAATAGACACGAAAAAAACATCAAATAACACAAGTCACAGATTTGATATCATATTCTTTCCTGCATTCGTCTAATTTCTCGCTAAACCTTTTATTACGGGGACTCTGCAAGAGTTAGCGAAATATATTTTTTTTTTATTTAACAGGTGTCATAATACATTTAATTTATACAAAACATATATAATAAATAAATTTTTTTTCATAGTAAATACCGCACAAGAGTCCCAACTGCTCCCAACCGTCAGGAGCGAGTGAGACTATAGCATCCTAAATCGGGGTATGCTGTGAGGCTGAAGGTAGTGGGGAGGAAAAGGAGATGGGGAAAAGGAAGGTTGGAAAGTACCTGGCTATTCAGACCTGGTAACCAAACACGGCTAAAGGCATTGCAAGCAACGTTTCGATTCTGAATGGTGGTCTTTCACCAGGGCGATACTTAGAGTATCTACCACTCTGTGAAATGACTGTTCTAAATAACCCGCTGTTCAGTATCTACCTACATTATATGTATAATATCTTCGCTGGACAGGCAAAAGGACTAAAGCGACATTTTGGTCAAAAATGAGTTAAAAATGAAGTTTTGATCAGTTTTTATTTTTGCATCGAATGCTCTGACTCTCGTTTGATTCTGAAGGCTTTTGTGGCCCTTCTGCCATCTAAAATTTATTTACCATTTGAGAGAAGGCTTGACTCAAGTGACACAAGTTTGGGTAGTTTTTTTTATCTTTTTGTCGCTTTCCATTCTGGAACATGTACTCAATATACTATTTAAAATTGCACAATTTTATTTGATAAAATGTATTTGCACACAACGTTAATGTCCTACACGATTTATCGTGTAGGACATGAACCAAGAAACATGTTTGAGTATGAGAATGTTGACATGTTAATATTCACTCGAACATCGTTGAAATTTGAACATGGAAATCCTTCTGTTATATCCTGAGATCCACTGCTTAGATAGTTGCCGCATGTATTCTGTTTGCCCAAAGCTTGAGTCGAATTTTCACGTAATTTTAATCACTATAATCAAACAAGAAATGTATGCGAGACAGGGAGAAGGCATTGCGTTAGAATCGTCCAATAGTTAAAAGATAAATTAGGTGTTAATATATCGAAGGAAGCAATCACTTTGTGGCTTGACATTATAATTTAAATAAAAAATGTTTTAGTTTGAAGCCACTTTATTTATATACATATAACATTCGACCGGTTTCGGTTAAACTTAACCTTCTTCAGGAAAGTATAAATATAAACGTATATGTAATGTATAAGAAAGTATATGAATATATAGTTTATATATATACTTTCCTGAAGAAGGAAAGTATATATTAAGTTTAACCAAAACCGGTCGAATGTTATATGTATATAAATAAAGTGGCTTAAAACTAAAACGTTTTTTATTTAAATTAAGTGTTACGTAGTTACCTTGAGTCCTTAACACCCAAGTAGATGTGTTTTAAGTTTAGAATGACATTCAAGGATTCACCACTTTATAATAGGAAATAACAAAAGTAATCAATTAATCGCGTGGAAATATGTTGCTAACGTCACGCTTCTGCGCTCGGGTTTCTTAACCTGAGTTCTGAATATCTGTATTCAGGGGTGCCAATTCGGCAGCCTCGGCATTTCGTACGGCCTTATGCGCATCGTATCACAGTTACTTTTCGACCGGCCGACGATCCGGACGGCTCCAGCCGAGCTATATCTCCTCACTCCACAGTGTTACCATCCGACGGGCCTACTGGCCAGACGTCTCCAGCTGATCGACATTTCATAGTCAACAGTGGTTCTGTATTGCACAACATTTTTGTATCATATTGTCATTCCTTTTGAACCGTATTAGTTTGCTAACTATCCAATATAACGTTACAGTTACCATCCGACGGGCCTACTTGCCAGACGTCTCCAGCTGATCGACATTTCATAACTCTACAGCGTTCTGTATTACATAACATATTTTGTATCATATTGTCATTCCTTTTGAACCGTATTAGCTTACTAATTATTCAGTTTAACGTGATACTTACCTTATTGCATAATATTTTGTTTCATATCGTCATTCCTTTTGAACCGTATTAGTTTGCTAACTATTCAATTTAACGTGATAATTCTTTTCCGACGGCCCTACTGTTCAGGTGCTACATTTTTCATTACGCCACAGCGTTCCGTATTGCATAATATTTTATTTAGTATCGTCATTCTTATTAAATCACATCGTTTTTGGATTAGTGAAATAAATTCATAAACATGATATTACCACGAGATCGCCTCTAGGCCTTCTTTGCCGCGTTATCACACGTGCGGGCACATATCACGTCCTTTTCTCGTCCATGGTTACATACACGGGATATCACGATTCGTTAGGATCTTACATAGCCTCTGTGAGCCAGCTTGGTGTGTATCTACTTGATCATGCCAGTATTCGGCCGGGCCAGGCACATCGTGCCATGTATTTCTTGCTCGTGGCTACGAGCTCAAGAAACATTACTCGTGGCGACGAGGAACGCGGGCAGTTTGGCCAACTGACCCGTGGGGACAATGGGACAACTAGTATCCCTGACCCGTGGGGACAATGGGACAATTAGTATCCCTGACCCGTGGGGACAATGGGACAACTAGTATCCCTGACCCGTGGGGACAATGGGACAATTAGTATCCCTGACCCGTGGGGACAATCAGTATCCCTGACCCGTGGGGACAATGGGACAACTAGTATCCCTGACCCGTGGGGACAATGGGACAATTAGTATCCCTGACCCGTGGGGACAATGGGACAATTAGTATCCCTGACCCGTGGGGACAATCAGTATCCCTGACCCGTGGGGACAATCAGTATCCCCGACCCGGGGACTATCAATATACTCGGCTCGCACTATACTATTTACACACACACCCATACATAGCAGATACTCATAATACATTTTTCTTTGTACTTATATTAATAAATTGGGTTTTTTATGCCGAAAGGCTTTTTCCCAGAATATGATGTTTTTATTTCCTAAAACTTGATCTAGTAACATTACCTTTATATACCAGCAATAACCTTTTTATCTTTTAGCTTCAGAATACACAAAATTGGGAGAGCGATTTACCCCTGAATCTTACTCTCTTTTGTACGACATAACACGTCGTACGCATACTACTCAACATTAAGTGTCAATACTTTCGTGGAAATACGACCTGTCTTTTATACAAACAATTATTTAGGTAAATTTCTAATCAACGCTAAGGATAAAGATGACAAACTAAGTCAAACTAATTTATAAATTAGATTGTTCTGCATTTTATATGGGTAAAACAATCCGTAATGTCAACTTTGGAATCAAAGAACATCTTGGATGTTTAAATAACCACAGGTTTTCAGAATTCGCCAATCATTTTATTGATAAAGTTCATACCTTCAATAAAAGCGCCGGTGCTCATATTCTCCATAAAAATGGTCGTGGCAACAGATTAATTAATTTAGAAGCACTAAAAAACCATTAAAACTAATAGTCATATTCTTAATAATCAATTAAATTTGTCCAGCAGTCAATATTAGGTATATATCCTCTTAAAATTTCTCATTGTTCGTTGATCACGTTCTCAGTTGACGTTTTGCCTCTTTCATTTTATATTACCTGTGTCTTCCTCTCTGTTCGTTTGTTATAATTTAAATGTTATTATTTTGTTTTCTTACTGTTCTATTTATTTATTTTTAAACTATTGTGTTTCCCTCTGTTTGTATGAGTATATTTAACCACACACTACGTATATTTAGTTTAGTTTGATTTTGCTCTGATGATGTTTAGGCTTAGCGAAACCGTTCCGTCTTAAAAAATAAAATAAAATCTATGGTCTTATACAAAGTTAATGTTTCATTTTCATTAATGATCTGATTATTTCAATTTTTTATGTGTTAATTCGTGGTATAATTCCACTTTAAATAACTAACTAACCATCACGCCATTTCCCCGCAAGGGTTGGCAGAGAGGACGGACCGCCAAACAACTCGGTCTTGGCAGACTCTTCTTGCTTCATTCTCGTTCATGCATCGTGTCATACATACTCTTCTGTTATTTTGACTTTTGACGTGGCCCGGCTCAAGTATTTGATTCACTTCATTCGAAGGCCTCCGTGGTCGAGTGGTAAGACACTCGATCGCGAATCTAGAGGTCACGGGTTCAAAGCCGGCGTGCGGAAATAAAAAGAATAATACTTTAGGAATTTTTCTCTTGTTATGGCAGACTTTCATTTCGTTTTTCCGTTTCTACAGTAGCTATCCATAGGTGAAAATGCAGAGGTTAATATTCATTTTGGAGATTTATCAAGTCGGAGGCAGCCGCTGGAAAATATGTCCCTTCGGTTAAACACAATACATGGTGGGAAAAGCCATTTATTATGGTTTACAACGGTTTTCCCATCGCACGGAGGCAAAGGGTAAGAAACGTTATTTCTCCTACGCCAGAGATGGTAATTTGACTTGCATATATAAAGGAGTAAATTTAAAGCAGTTACTCTAAGGACGAAGCATTAAATATGTATTAACTTAACCTTTGCTTCGGACAATCAATGATTTATAAAATAAGAAAACTGGCTGATTTTAAAACATCTGTTGGGTCCGAAACTACGATAAAACATCGAATGAGTTTTGTTAAATGATAAAACTACACGACTTGATGAAAGGGTCTAACTATGGATGCGGAGAGATTATGGAATGAAGGAACCAAACAAACCAATTCACTCACCGATGAGGTTGATGTTTAAGTTCTCGATTATTCGTACACATTGTATTATTAACGAACATCACAACTAAATACAATAAGTTTAATATTATTTGAAGAACTACAACAAAACGAACGATCAAACGAACGAACACGTTTTTTCACATAACTCTCTTCTGTTTCTTGATTGTCACTTGTTTTCAAACTCGGTGTTGTTGAATACGGAAATTGAATATAGCGAAATGGTTGAATAAGGTAGGAACTGGATGAAAAACAAAAAGGTAAGAACCTAAAAAACCATCGCTTTGAAATGCAGCAACATCCATTTGAAAACATGTAGGTACCTTAAGAGAAAAATAGACAAATAAGATAATAATACTAATAAAGTTTTATTCCAGAAGGTATGGAGGAGTAGTGCAATGCAATACCTTCCATAATTGAATCATAATAAATAAATATACTTACAAATAAAATAGTGGAAAATCATGTAATGAATAGTTGATTGGAAAAAAATACGAACTCCGTTAATATATCTACAATTCTTAGACTTTATTTTAATTTAAAAAAAAAACAAAAGTTCACGGTTTTTCTGAATTCGTCAATCGTAAACTCTTGAACGGTTGTTTATTAATACCTGGAATCCTGGCGGAAATTGGATTTTATGTCCCTGATAATTTCACGCGAGGCCGCCAACACAGGCTTCTGTTTCTTCCCAGGTGCAGAACTAACTTATCAATGGTGTTGGCCATGGGAAGACTAACTAGGTTAATTAACTGCCTCGCAGGATATGTGGATATTTTTCACACGAGCTACAACAAGTTTTAGCAAGAACTAGTTATTAAGTTCTAAATAGATTATGTACTTCTTGATAACTATTTTTTGTTTTTAAACTTCTTTTTACCTTAGTCTTTATGTAATTACTATTTTTTGTGTTTTTTGCAATGTTTTGGTGTAAAATTTTTTAAAATAAAAGCAGCGGTGCTCATATTCTTCACAAACATGTTCATGGTAACAGATTAAATAATTCAGTAACTCTAGAAATAAAGAAAGCCATTAAAATTAATGGTCATATTCCTAATAAACAGTTAAATGTGTCCACTAGAACAGTATTGGGTATATTTCCTGTAAATTCGTTAAATTTCTCATTATTTTTTAATCACCTTCTCAGTTGACGTTTTACCTCTTTCGTTTCATATTGTCTGTCTATTTCTCTCTCTTTCTTTGTTATAATTTTAAATATAATTCTATTGTTTTCTCACTGTTCTCTTGTTTTATTTTTTATTGTGTTCTCCCTCTGTATGTATGAATACATATAACCGCAAGATATTTTTGTTTGGTTTAATTTTAATCCTGATGATGCTGAGGCTACGCAAAACTGGTCGGTCATAAATATATATCTTATGTAAAGTTTCTTTTTTAATTTTTTGAGCTTTATTTTATGCGTGGATATAAATAGGCAACACACTAAAATACGAAAGAGAAATGTAGTCTTGAAGTTTTTTCACTGACATCTAAAAGGAAATCTACAAAAGATAACAAGAGTTTATTTCTATAACCACTTTTTCACGGTGTTATCAACAAAAATATAGGATGCAACCTGAAAACGTAGTAGGCGGAGTCACCGGAGACGCGAAAAACATGCTTACATACCTAAAAGTGGTGCGATATTATGTGACAACTTGTCTTTTGTCTTTCTCTCTCACGGTTTGCGACGTAAAAACCCGGAGAAAGTGATTTATCGTAAATTTGTATATGTTGGGCAAAAATATTTAGCTCTAACACTAGCGTTGTGACCGCTCTGAAAAAATTACTTCAAAGAACTACTTAATTTGGCAGCAGTTCCTACTTCTTTCATTATTCATTGAACAAATACTTCAATTGAAGTTGGTAGTTCCTTTCAGCGTTCTGACTGCTCCGTGTGAACTATTTCATTTTGCGGCAGTTCAAACTTCATTAAAGTTCAGTTCCAGTTCTTTTCACTTTCAAATCCCTACCGACTAGTATTTTGTTACTTTTGTTTTGGCGAGGAACTTTTGTCGATTTGCTAGTACTTTTGGAAAAAAGGAACCGGTTCCAAGAAGAACTGAACAAATAACCGGATTGCGAGTTCGACTTCAATTGAATCGTTCGCTGCGAAGGGTTCATTTTAAAGAACTAGCAATTCGTGAAGCATTCGCAAAACATTAACGTTTTCCCAACGCTATCTAACACATTTAATTCATACAAAATTATGAATAGTATTCGCGGCACGTTCCAGAGTGGTAGATACTCTGGATCTTAATAATGACGTTCAAAATGTGGAACTTTCGAAAACGTGCTTTGAAGCAATCATTAAAATGATATAAACTACTTCTGTAAGATAGTTGTTAGAGTATTTACGGGCATTTACAGAATGGTTATTCCTTAACCTACCTCGCAAATGGCGGAGGCGTGTTTCGTATATCAAAGTTTTCGCTGTTACAAATGTGCTACAAGCGAGAATTTGAACACTTTGCAACTTTTCCCGTCTAGGACTGTGTCAGCAAAGGATAAAGAGGTTGTCTTTCTGCAGTGCGCCAGAATTGCATGGGATATTCAAAGTATTAAGTTAAGCTATATTTCCTTAAATATTAGAGTCTTATAAACGTGAAAGAAACGCACGTCAGACAACTGTGAGGTATTATTTAGTTTTTTTTTTTTTATTTACAGTCAAATTTGGTTATAACGAGCGCGAAGGGACCAACTAAATTTTCTTCTTATGGCCATTACTTGTTATAAATGTAGGTAGGTAAAAAAGTACCAACTAATATCAATATTTACACCAGGGTATGAAAGCTTATATATTATAAAGCAACACATTTTTTTCTTAGTAAAATCATGTTTAAATAACTACGAAATTATTTAATTTATGATTGCACTAATAATAATAATAAACTGTACGCACAGTACTGGATAGAAATGTTTCTTACAGCGACAACTATCGAGGATTATAAACCCTCCTTAACGTGATTTGCGTGGGCGGCTTTTTTTGTCTTGTTTATGACATTATTTGACTGTTTCGAGAGTTGGGTTTTTTTTTCTCATACCCGGGCGCATTGAGTTGACAATATTATTTGGACGTTATATCAGTGAAGCGACCTCGTTATAATCCCGCACAATTTTATGAAAATAAGCCCGAATCAACATATTATTAAGTAATTGCTCATTATAGCCGTGACCTCACTTTTGTGGAGATCGTTATAATCAAGTTCGACTGAATTTGATTGACTCACTTTTATGGAGATCGTTATAATCAAGTTCGACTGAATTTGACTGACTCACTTTCTCTGTTGCAACTCATCCAGTTCAACAATCCTTGCCGTAGACTAAGAAACAATGAATTGCTGTTCCTCGATCATCACTTTACTAATTGTGGGTATCATTCTCCACTGTCCGGAATGTCTAGACTTGTTAACTCAAGCCGTGGTCTTGAAATTTTTGGTAGCAGTCTAAATGACTTTTGTCATTCTTCACGACTCTACCAAAACTTTGACTAGACCTTGGTTTTAATTTGAATATTCTTTCCAATGTATATTTTGTCCTATTTTTGTCATTGCTACATTTAATATTATGTGTGTGCTGTTATTTCTCTGTCGCTCTTTTTTCCTATTTCGTGTTTTGTATTTTTTTTAATTGGACACTTGTCCGTTAGTTTGTAAATAAAAAAAAAATATTTGCCAAAGTGAATATCGTACAGAATTCCCTACAGCTCCCAACTGTCTAGAGCCGGTGAGACTATGGCATTCCTAATTGGGATATGTTTTGAGGGTGAAGGTACGGGGAAGGGAAAGAGATGGGGTAGAGGAAGGTTTGAAAGTATCTACTACGACTGTTCAGATCTGAAGAGTAAGACTATTATTTAAAATAGCAACATTGCTTGAAATGGTTTTAGCCGTGTTTGGTGACCAGATCTGAATAGCCAGGTACTTTCCAATCTTCCTCTCCTACTATCTCTATCCTCACAACATATCATGATTGAGGAAGCCACAGTTCCACTGGCCCACATAACAAAAGTACTGTTACAACCCACCCCCTCTCTTACTACATTCCCGACTGGGGTGTGTTGTGAGGTTTAAAGTAAAAGGTAGGGGAAGAAGATGGGTAGAGGAAGGTTAAGCAGTACCTGACTATTTAGATCTGGTAATTGAAAATGGCTATTGCTGTTTCAAGCTGACCTTGTACAAATCGCAAGTACGCCCCAGTGTTGAATTTGGCAGCCACCTCTGGTCTGGAGCCCCTAAATACCTGAAAAAAACCCTTGACTCTGTGCAGAAACGGGCGGCCCGTTTGATAGATTCTCCTATCTTAACAAACGGATTGCAAACTTTGGAGCACAAACGTCAGGTGGGAATGCTGTCTTTGTTCTACAGGTATTTCAATGGAAGATGCTCCGAGGAACTTGCGTCATTGATCCCTTCGGCACCGGTGTATAGTCGGGAAACTCGCCAAACGCGCGCCCAACATTTGTACACGGTTGACATTCAATACATGAGAACGGGTCGCTTTTACGACTCGTTCTTATGTTCAACAGCTCGGCTATGGAACGATTTGCCGGCCTCTGTGTTTCCTCCCTCCTTCAACATGGGCCTCTTCAAGACCCAAGTTCACTCCTTCCTTTCCTCAAAAAAACTCTCCACACAGCATCCCCAAAGATGACATAGGCCCTGAGGGAAATTGTTTTCCTCAAGGCCTCCTGTGTGGAGTAATTGTAAAAAAAAAAAGCAACTTTTAAATTATGAATGGTGGTCTTTCACCTATGTTATACTTACGATATAGTATCTACCACCATGGAACGTGCCGTAAATGTTATACATAATATATTTAAAAAAATATTATATTATTACAGTATCCGCGGCTTAGTGTTCAAAATGCTCGACTTCAAATCCAGAGGTCACGGGTTAAAATCCCGGGTGCATTGCAAAAATACATTTGATTCAATTAATATGCGTTATTTCTCATTTAATTCATATGAAATATTGGCACTTTCCATAGTGGTAGATACTCGCATTGCCTTAATGAAAAACTACCTTTTAGAATCGAAACGTTGCTTGAAATGGCCTCAGATCTGAATATCTAAACTAAGTAACTAACTAACTAACCATCACGCCGTTTCCCCGCAGGGGTAGGTAGAGAGGATGGACCGCCATACAACTCTGTTTTAGCACACACTTCTTGCTTCATTTACATTCATACATCGTCTCACACATACTCTTCTGTTATTCTGATTCTTCACATGACCCGATTCAAGTATTTGATTTACTTGATCGTGCCATGTCTTTCTCGAGCGTCCTCGACTTCTTCTTCCATTCACTTTCGCATCATATATTCTTTTCACACTTCTTTCTTCGTTCATTCGCTCTACATGCCCAAACCATCTAAGCATCCCTTTCTTGATCCTATCCATTACGCTCATATCAGCCTTGCATTCTTTCCGGATATCCACATTTGTAATACGGTCATACATGGTTTTACCGCACATACGTCTCAAAGATCTCATTTCCACAGCATTCAGTCTACTTTCAATTCATCCTTTCTCTGCCAGTTCCATGCCTCACTGCCATACATCAGGGTTGGTATAAGCACTCCATTGTGGACTGCTAGCTTCGCTTCTTTGGACAATTTCTTATTTGCCCCAACAGCGTTCAGTCCTCTATTAATGGAGTTTCCTGCATTCACCCTTCTTTCAATATACTGAATATCTAGATACTTCTAAACCTTTCCCTTCTCCATCTCTTTCTCCACAAATATCCCTATTGAGGATGCTAAAACACCACTGGCTTCGGACCCAGACAGTTATATTTAATAAAGAAATGTGAATTAACATAGATGGATTTAGTCAAGCTTATTGACACACGGCGGGCTTTGAACTCGCGACCACTGAATTCATAGCCAAGGATCTTAACCGCTCGGCCACGGAATCAGCGAATGGTTGAAAGAATCGTTTGATCTCGATTTGAAGTCGCTAGAGGCCCACTTTCTTAAAACGGGACATTTATGAATCCCAACCTTGGCGTAAGAATATATGCAGAGGTACCTTTGCGAAACAGTGTATCCAGTTTGGTTGACTTGACTTTATACTGACTCGATAGAAAGAGACAACGATATTTTAATGGACGTTAAATAGCCTATTAGTTTTCGCCTACATTTTAATAAATACACTATATTTGAACACATTAAACAATATATAATAATATCAATACACCGTTGAAATGATTTATAAAATCAAAATATCACACAAACACTAATTCCAGAAGGTTTGCCCATACAATGATGGAAGCTTTTTGTTGATTTTTTGTCTTTATATCATTAAAAATGTGAAAATTCTAAAGTTCGGTCAAAGATATTTAAAACTGTTGAAATACCTCTGAAAAGTGATGTTTTTCAGTATTCGATAGGTCTTATTTGAACATTCACGCATAGCACATATCACCATCATGTTTGATTTATTTGTAAAACCACTGCAAGTATTTTAACCAACACAAATGTATAAAATAATCTAAAATCCGTTGACGTAAGTTATGCGACTCGATGATGTGAAGTTAGCGCGGACGGAGAACATTCTTACATACTTAGAAGTGTTGCAATATTATGTGAAGACTTTTCTTGTCTCTTTCTCTCTATGGTGTACGACGTAAGAACCCGGCGAAAGTGATTTATCGCAAATGTGTATTGGTTGGGTAAAAATATTTAGCTCTCTCTCTGTGTATATTCGTACTCCAAGGTCCCGACGCTTTTCTTCGACACAATGTAATACACCCTTAACGAAACGGCGCTGTTCGAAACGAGACACGTGGTCATTTTAATTACGCCCAGGGAAAAATGGGTTAATTTTGGGGAGATGAAGATGATGATTACCATCAAAGATCTCGGGGTGGTTTTTGATCCCAGGCTAACGTTTTCGAGTCATATAGTGCAGCTTACTTCATATTGTTATAAACTTCTTGGTTTTGTAATCAGAAGGTGCAAAGAGTTTAATAACACAAATGCGATGACAGCCCTTTTCAATGGAGTGATCAGAAGCAAGTTGGAGTACGCTAGCACTGTCTGGGCTCCACATCAAACCAAATACATAAATATGTTGGAACAGATTAAAAAAAAAATCCTCAGGTATGTGTTCATGCGTTCGCACGGAACACACCCTATGTTCATGCATCACATGGAACTACTCGAGGAGACACATTATCAAAGCTTAGAGACTAGGCGCAATGCTGGTCTCATGACAATAGGCTTTAAAATTATAAATCACTCAATCGACTGTCCATACCTCTTGGCATGCTACTGCTTATTCGTACCAGAAAAATACTGTCGCAGCAGAAATCATGCAATGTTCAGAATACCCTATGGTCGGACAGATGTTTTGGCTCAGCATAGCATGACAAGAGGTATAATTCTGTTAAATACATCATCTATATATATTGATATATTTTCAGATAATTTACAAAAGTTCAAAAAACTTATTAATTTAAAAATTTTATAATTTGAAATTGCTTACTTGTTGTTCCATTGTACTGTTATTGGGTTTATTTCTGTTGTACAATAATAAAAAAAAAATTAAAAAATGATTTAATGTAATATAATATTCCATTTTCAATTAAATCTGTGACAAAACTTTAACGTTGTGTTTTAAAAAAATTTTAGCAATCTGTACAGTGAACTTCCCTGTCAGCAGGTACTGCTGCCAGAGGAGGAACTCGGTAAAGTGGCTCTAAATCAAACAGACTTCATAAAAGAGGCTCAAACGAGAAACAAATAAGTTTCAGAATTTTGATCTCGTAAATCATGCATTGTGTAATGGGACCAGAATAAGTAATGGTACAGAAGATTTTTTCTGGCGAAATATTGTATTTAGATATATTTACTTTCATTTGTACGTCAACACCCTGAGAGCAAGAATAAATATGGAGAAAGAACTACAAATTTGTACCCAATTTATTCAAATTTACGATTAATAACTTTCTCCGGATTTTAACGTCGTAAACCGTGAGAAAGAAAGAGACAAGACAAGTTCTCACATAATAAACTAATCATAGCACCACGTAATCATGCTTTCCGTCTCTCGCGTCTCCGGCGACTCCACCCCCTACGTTTTGTCATTTTTTTTTTTTAATTATATACGCCCTTATGGACTTTTTCATAACAGTGTAACATACAACATAACATAATAGTGTCTTAGAAATAACATAGAGTAAATGATTAGCACCCAAAAACATAAGTTAATAGAAATATTATAATGCAATAAATTAACAGTAATATTTTTGAAAGAGGTATGCTACTGTAGCTTTCTTGTAACTAGATTCAGTGCAGTTGAATATATTCACTATTTCAGCGAAAGAATTACCCACTGTATGCAATCTAGGTACAAGCGAGTATCTAAATGACTCAGTCCCGATATTATTGTTACATTTAAAAAGAATTTTGGATCGAGTACATCTGTTAGGTACGTGAAAGGTAAATAATCAAATACTTGAATCGGGCCATGCGAAGAGTCAAGATGACAGAAGAGTATTTATGAATCCGTCCTCTCTGGATACCTCTGCGGAAAATGGCGTGATGGTTAGTTGGTTGGTTTGTTAGTCTATATCTCCTGGAATGCTATAAGTTGTTTGTAGCAAACTACTGGCAAGGGAGATACCATGATCAGCTATGTATGGGAGACGTGTTGGGCTCAGCACAGCATGACATGGGATATGTGGAGCTACAAAATAACATATATTGTATTCATTCATTCATTGCATTCAATTATTTATTATTTAAAAAAAAAAAATTAAAAAAATTATTTTAAGTAGTTTTTAAATATAGCGAGTGAGTGTATTAAATACTACACAATACTTATAAATATAAAACAATCGAAAAATTGTAAGATAATATAAATTACAATGAATGCAAATTAGTATAGACAGTAAAAAAATAAAAATAACACAATTAAAACCTCAGAGTAACAATATAAAGAGACCGTACTAATTTGTGACAAATCGTTGACAAACTCGCAAAATATAGCTCTCTCTTTATGCTCGGTTCTATAAGCATATGAGAAAAAGAGACAAACAATTTTTGAAACCATTACAAGATTTGGGGCGGGCTAAATGCCATGTCTTCATTGATTAATCCGCACAAACTTCAGATACGTTTGAACTGTCAGGCGAACGGACTGTCAAAAGTACGTAAATAGTTAAAAACTTGAGTGATTTTTTGTGTAATATCTAGCAAAACATCATGGCCACATTTTCTATGCTTGTTTGCTTTAATCGAAGTACAAAAGGACCAAAAAAAACAGTTTTCACACGTATGTACCATAAAAATCGTCTTTTTTAGTTTGATCTCAAATATTTAACATCCTAACCTACAAAACAACTAGTAACTTACACCAATATGTAATTAATCTTTGGACTATTCGTTCCAATATAATAAACTTCCGTTTGAAATGAGTTTTAATGGATTTGTAATATTTTTAACTTAGAGATTATATTGTTACTCTGAGGAGATGTCACATGCGAAACCCTTAGAACGGGGAAATCCCTATTCGTACGGCTTCTGAAAGTATCCCGGTCTCTTTCTTTCTCATGATACTAACGCTAAATTGTTGGCAAACAGATAAAGACAGAATAGTGTTTATCTCTTAGTTATCTTTATAATTTCGGTTGACTCCCCAGATTCAGGGCTATGCCAAAATTGGAATATTATTATATATTTAATTATTTTTGTTTTTTTAGGTCCTGTATTATATAATTTAAAGATGTGATTTTTCGTAAACGTCGACGATTTGATTGTTGTAATGCGGAGATTTTTTTTTCTTGTTTTAAAATTCGCGTATTACGTTAAAGTATTATATCTTTTAAGACTACCTTTTTTGGAGTATCTACGATTGGTGCAACTACAGAATTCTCGGGCGTTACGGATCTAACACCAAATTCCAATCTAATTTCTTTTTCTTTGATTTAACAAATACGTTAATATGAATTCATACGTTTCATCTGGATTTTTATACCCTTAGCTTCTAATTAATTGTTTTTTTTTTTAAATCTATTGATGTGCACATGCACTATTGTACCCATTTCTGAACCTGTTCTCTGATGATTTATGATAACGATCATGCATTTAGATAGTTTTAATTTTGTAATTTTCTCCTTGTTAGTTAGAATTATTAGCTAAATTAATTAAGTATGAAGCGCACTTGACGTGAAATATCACAAAACTGTGCTATATAAGTTCACTGTTATTATTATCTGCATTCGAAATTTCCTTACAAAATAACGCGGGACGGAAAACATCCCTACAATACTTAAAAGCGGTGTCATGTTTTGTGAAATTTTTTGTGTCTCTTTCTCTCTCATGGTGTACGACGTAAAAACGCAGAGAAAGTGATTTATCGCAAATTTATATAGGTAAAAAAAAATTGATCTCTCTCCATATATTCTTACTCCAAGGTTAAGAAAATGATTTAACATCTGTTATCACCGTACATTTTTTTTATTTTACTTTTGTTTGTAAACTATTTTGTTGATGGTACTGAAGTTCATTTTATAATATGTATTATAAAATGTTCTGTACTAATAATTTAATTCGTTTATATTTTTATCTATAAATAAGATTTTAATAATGTTATTGATTAATGTATCTTTGAATAAACAAAAAAAAATACAACATTCATTCTTTTTAATGATTTACAACTACCTACTCACAACAAAATACCTAATTTACTTAATTTGTGACAACCCTGTTAGTGATTTTACTCTGAGTTTAGGCCACACCCTTTGGACATTGCTTGGTCAAAAAGTACGGACAAAATTTTGCAAAGTTAGGTCTCTATATATTGTTACTCTAAGATTAAAACATAATAAAAAACCAATGAATAATTACACAAATAGCAGGAATGCTTGTCGTTTGAACGAAGCTTCATTTATGCAAAATATATCAACATTCGAAGCGATTCGACTCAACAGCAAGATTGCCCTCCCCGCCGGCATAACCACTGGCAAGTTGGTCTTGCAGGTCGGGAGATAAAACAATCCATGCTGCCGATGGCGAAGATAACCATCGGGAACTTAGAAATGAAATGTGTTCTCCCTCTATACAGGGTAGGATCAAAAAGTAGTGGGACTGAATTTCTGTAGCGCGAACCAAGCGGTAGATGAGGGTTGAATTACCTGCGCGTGGAAGTGGGGAGCCTTCCAAAGAGACCAAATTTTTTTCCAGTCATCTACGGGCAAACGGAGAGTAAGCACGTTGATTTCCGTGAACCTCTGTTCAGAAGTGTCGTAGCGATCCAAGATGGAAAAAAATCTCGAGCAGCGCTACGCCATCAAATTCTGCGTCAAACTTGGTAAAACCGTGACGGGGACCCTCGGAATGATTAAGGACGCCTACGGGGATGCTGCTATGAGCCGCTCAACAGTGTTTGAGTGGCAGAAGTCGTTCCGGGAGGGGCGGGAGCTCGTCGAAGACGACCAGCGCGCCGGTCGCCCGTCAACTACAAGGATTGATGAGAATGTGGCCAAAGTAAAGGCGCTCCTGAACTCCGACCGGCGCACAAACATTCGTGTGATTGTTGATGAGTTAGGGATTTCGTACGGTAGCATCCAAAAAAATATTACCGAGGATTTTGGCCATGCGAAAGGTGTGCGCCAAGTTTGTGCCAAGAGTCCCGAGTGATGAACAAAAAGTGCGCTTCTGGTGAGGGAGTTTCTGACCAAGCACAGGGTTGCCACGTTACCTCACCCTCCCCCCTACAGTCCAGATCTGGCACCGCCGGACTTCTTCCTCTTTCCTCGGCTCAAGCGGGACCTCGAGGGAAACCGATGCAGCTCCGTAGAAGACGTCTAAGGGGCCGTGACGGCATCTCTGAAGGGGATTCCGGAAAGCGAGTTCCAGAAGGCGTGCGAGCAGTGGGAATCACGTTATACGCGTTATGTCGAAGCACAAGGGTGCTATTTCGAGGACTATTAAGAATTCGTACCGATTAGTTAAATAAAAAAAATCAGTCTTACTACTTATTGATCCTACCCTGTATGTATATATAACCGCACACTTTGTCCTCAATCTAATTTCCTTTTCTTTGATTTAAAAATGAATTCATTCGTTTCATTTGAATTTTTGTACCCTTAGCTTCTGGTAAATTGTTTTCTTAAATCTGTTTATGTACACATGCACTGTTATACCCATATCTGAACCCTTTTCTCTGATGATTTATGTTGACGATCATGATTTCAGATAGTTTTAATTTATATACATATTATGTATTATTTTCTCCTTGTTAGTTAGTCTTATTAGCTTTTAATTTAGTATGAAGCGCACTTGCGGTGAAATATCACAAAACTGCGCTTTACAAGTTCACTGTTATTATTATTTGTATTTTTCGTTTAGTTTAAGTTTTTACCCTTATGATACCAAGTATTAAAATAATATCTGTTGTCTTATATAAAGTTATTATTTCATTTTTAATAATTTTTTCAAACCACAAAGAGATAGCTTTTCTACGAAAATATATATAAAAAATAGAGATACTTCGTTTTAAATAAAATTTGAAAAATAAGAAACTAAAGGTGGAATAAAGGATGGAAGAAAGATGAAAGCAATGACATAACGCTTGATATGAGGTTTATAAGAAATCGGTTCGTGGAAAAGGTAGGAAAATTGAAAATTAAACCAGACAAAATAAGTCTGAAAATATACTTTTCTTCATAATGATAGTTCAACAGTTCAACAGATTCTATTTGCCCTTCAACAAGAATATTATACAGATTTTTAACTAAATTCTTCTGAAATACGAAATAAGCTTTTAAGAGCACGTAAATGAATCTCAAAAAAAATATAAAATTCATATTTTGGTAACTGTTGAAGTTCCCATGCCTTATATACATATTATACAATTGATTAAATTTAAAGATTGCAAACATTATCATCCTCAACAGTTATTTGTTTACACTAATAATGAGACATTAAATATATTTTAGTTATCATCCTCAACAATTATTTGTTTACCCACATAATGAGACATTATATATTTTTTACTAATTACCTCAACAGTTATTTGTTTACATGAATAATGAGACATTATTTTTTTTACTTATCATTCTCAACAGTTATTTTTTTACACACATAGTGAGTCATTAAATATTTTTTACTTACAATCCTCAACACACATGATCAAACACTAATTATTTTTTTACTTGTCATCCTCAAAAGTTATTTGTTTACACGCATAATCAGACATCATATATTTTTTACTTATCATCCTTAATACTTATTTGTTTACACACATAATCAGACATTAGATATTTTTTACTTATCATCCTCAACAGTTATTTGTTTACACACATAATCAGACATTAAACATTTTTATCAGCACAGTACCTACCAACTCATGTAATGTATGAAGAAATTATACCAATTAGTAGCTGAGTAGACAAACGCGTCGGATTCCCATCTGGGCATTGTGGGTTCAATTCCTCTGTTAGATAAGTCTTCCACCATTGGACAAGCAACATCTTCCGCTTATTACGATGGCAGTAGAAGTTTTTCAAATATTGTCAGGTTATTCGTAACCCGGAAATGTAAGTCTTTCTTTAAAAAAAGTTAACAGAAAAGTTTTAACTATATATAGTTTCCTTTGCGAGCACTTACGACCGTACGAGTATGAACAATGTTAATTGAAGTTATAACTAACCATCACGTGGTTTTTCCGCAGATGTAGGCAGAAAGAACGGACCACCATACGACTCTGACTTGGCACACACTCCTTGCTTCATTCACATTTAGACATCGTCTCATACATGCTCACGGTAATACATAGTTTTACCGCACATACGCCTCAGGAATCTCATTTTTACAGCATTCAGCCTAATTTTATCTTTCCTCTGCCAGTTCAATGCTTCACTGCCATACATCAGGGTTGGTATCAGCACTCCATTGTGGACTGCTAGCCAGCAAAGATCTCATTTGTACAGCGTTCAGTCTACTTTCATCCTTCCTCTGCCATTTCCATGACTCATTGGTATCAGCACTCCATTGTGGACTGATAGCTATACAGATTTCTCATTTTAACAGAGTTCCGTCTACTTTCATCCTTCCTCTTCCAGTACTATGTCTCACTGCTATATATCAGGGTTGGTTTCAGCACTCCATTGTGGACTGCTAGCTACACAAGGATCTCATTTCTACAGTATTCAGTCTCCTTTCATCCTTCCTCTGCCAATTCCATTTCTCACTGCCACACATCAGGGTTGGCATCAGCACGGCATTGTGAACTGCTAGCCATTCAAAGAACTCATTCAGTCTACTTTCATCATTTCTTTGCCAGTTCCAATTCTTTTTCAGAAATTCTTAGGGTTGATTGCGGCAATATCGATTTAATGAAAGAGCCAATTAAAAAAGTTCTGACTTTGCAACAACGATTTTTTTAATTAAATAGTTTAAATAAACCCTTTTGGTGTTGGAAGCGCAGTTTATGTCCAACAAAAAGCTAAGGTACTTTTACTGCTGCAGGTAAGTAGAGGAGGAAAATGGCCTTTAAGGTTCTAAATATTTTAACTATTTCTTATTTTAAAACTGTTAATTCGTGGTGGAATTCCATCATCCCAAAAAACAGTGGAATAAAGATAAAAATTTGGTATTCTTAAATCATTCTAAATATTTTTAAGTTCTCTGAAGCGGGCTATAGCAGCAATCATAAGACAGACAATTAGAACTTCAATAAAAAACATATTTCGAAGAATTAAATAATAATTACGTAAAGAAAGAATATTCGAAATAAGAACGAATTTTTAAATCATTTTTCAATGAGGAAATTTAATACAAAAAGGAATTCAAGTGCCTACCTGTTTACACAGCGGAGGGTGTTATATTATATTTTAAGTTCTATTATCTTATTTCAATTTCAAGCTTCTCATATTAAGTGCTATTCAAATTAAGTTTTACGAACAAGTACCTACTTATTTACCTATTCCTAATTAGGAGTTGATTTCCCGGGAGATAACCTAATTATTCTGAACAATAACATTATAAATTCAAGCAAAATTTGATTAAAACATAATATCAATAAATAACAATCCTCGAATGGTAATAATATTTCACTCCGCGGGTGTGAGAGCTTAATATATTGGTACAACGTAGGTGTATGAAAATATCCACATATGAAACACAGTCCAAGAAATCTATCATAGATAGATTTCGGTTTTAAAACTCCCATGGTCTCATGGCACAATCGATAAAGTTAATAGGTAAAATTATAAATTTGAAAAAAATTAAAAACAACTTTGTATAAGACGACGGATATTAATAATTTTTTTTATGACCAACCAGTTTTGCTTAGCCTTAGCATCATCAGGGCACAAAATTAAACTAAATAAAAAAAATACAAAGTGTGCGGTTATATATACAAACAGAGGGAGAATAAAATATAAAACAAAATAACATAACAATGAGAAAACAGTCAAAAAAGATTTAAATTAAAACAAAGGAACAGAGATCAAGAGACAAATAATATGAAATGAAAGAGACGAAACGTCAACTGCTATGTACGATGTGTACGACGTATTTTGTCTGCAGTCAGAGTACATAAATGTCGTAAGGAAGAGAGTAAGGCTCTCCCAATTGTGTGTATTCTGAAGCTAAAAAATAAAAATGTTATTGCTGGTATATTAAGACAATGTTAGTAGATCGAGTTTAGGAAATAAAAACACTATATTCTAGGAAAAAGCCTTTCGGCATAAAAAAAACCCAATTTATTAATATAAGTACAAATAAAAATGAAAAGTATGAGGAATAATCCAAAACAAAATGTGTTATGTGTAGATGTGTGTGTGGGTGTGTATAAAGATACTTACATGAATGTCTAGGACCATCAAGTCGATGGAAAAGACGTGTGGCGTGCAGAAGCCAGGTAAAATGGTATGATATCCCGTTTATGTAACCACGAACGAAAAAAGGTGTTACGACACAAAACAAAATATTATGCAATACAGAACCGCTGCAGCGTAATGAAATATAGCGTCTGAAAAGTGGGGCCGTCGGAAAAGAAGTGACGACCCGACGCCCATAGGGCGAGCACAAACGCCCAGCCCGTCTGAGTTGGCCACCCTGGCTACCCGACTCAGGTAGACAAACCTGAGCGCAGAAGCGTGACGTTAGCAACATATTCCCACGCGATTAATGGAATACTTTTGTTAATTCCTATTATGATGTGTTGAATCTTTGAATGTTATTCTAAACTTAAACCATATCTTCTTGGGTGTTAATGGCTCGAGAAAACAACGCATCATCAACTGAGAAGGTGATTAAAGAATAATGATAAATTTTATGAGTTTATAGGAAATATTCCTGATTATTAAGAATATGACGATTAATTTTGATGGCTTTCTTTATTTCTAGTGCTTCTAAATTATTTAATCTGTTGCCATGACCATTTTTGTGGAGAATATGAGCACCGGTGCTTTTATCATTTTTTTTACTTTATACTGACCCGATAGAAAGGGACAAAGATATATTAAAGGGTGTTGGATAGACTATTGGTTACCACCCGCATGGAATTCGGACATTTTAAATAAACATATTTGGACACAATTAACAAAGCAATATCAATCCACCATTAAAATGATTTAAAAAGTCTAAATATCACACAAACACTAATAACAGAAAGTTTGCCTGAATAATGATAGAAGCTTTTTGTTGATTATGTCTTTATATCATTAAAAAGGGGAAAATTCTAAAGTTTGGTTAACAATATTTAAACTGTTGAAATACCCCTGAAAAGTTACGTTTTATAATCTTTGTTTGGTATTATTTGAACATTCACTCAAAGTACATATCTCCATCATGTTTGATTTATTTGTATAACCACTGCAAGTGTTTTAATCAACACAATATAGGAAATAAGCTCAAAATCCGTTGACGTAAGTTATGCGACTCGATGACGCAAACGGAGAACAGCCTTACGTACTTAGATGTACTGCGATATTATGTGACTACCTTTCTTGTCTCTTTCTCTCCCGTGGTATACGACGTAAAACCCGGAGAAAGGAATTTATCATAAATTTGTATAGGTTGGGTAAAAATATTAGCTATACCTCCTTTTACCGTTACTACAAGGATATAACACAGGCAGTGGTACAGTGGAGTCACTTAGCTAAGGAAGCAAATGGAAAAATAAACGTAAGAATAACACGAATGACTGAAAAAGTTATAGAGAAATTAACGATGAGCGAAATACATAGCTTTTTGATTTGATGGGAAATTCAGAACAAGCATTATGGCATTACGTGTTAAAACTTAATTCTTTCATTTAATGGGGAATTCTTCTTTGATAATCAATGGGGTACTTATAGAAAGGGGAGGAAGGGAGGAATTCTTAAAGTAACTGGATGAGAAAAAAGGATGTTGAAATACAATACAAATCAAAGAGAAAAATTTGAAAAATTAAATAGAGTTATTTGTATTACGCGTTTACTTTTTACTACTGTTTTTTATTTTATTTTTAGAATCGTTACCTTATAATATTTAAATATTTATTTTTTAAAGTACCAACAAGTAAAAAAACATCTTCATTATATTATTTCCTTTTTTTCCAGACCCGCAGCATTCTCATCGGATGCAGAACCTCAGTCAAACCCTACTTGAAGCGCTTCGTGAATCGGGAACGCCGTCTACATAGTTTACTTGTGTGCCTTAATACGTCGGGTACAGTGTACGAGTATGTACCGAATCAGAATGCTTTATTCGATCTCAGTTGGCTTATATATTGAAACTGTTCTACTGGACCAAGCCCCCTGGGAAATAACTTCATTAATTAGAAATAGAACGACTTTTCAGTTTATTTAAAGGTTGCCCCAGTCAGTCGGGAAACCATCCGTGGGGAATAGTTCATAACGCCTTGGGAAGTAATTTACCTCGAGGGGCGTATCATGTTCCCATCTACCTTAGGGGGGACAGGCGAGAGTTAGGTTATGTCGGTATTAGTAAAGTTACTAAGTAAGGATAAGCTAAGAACCTTGGAGTAAGAATATTCATGGAAAGGTACTTTTGCAAAACAGTGTAGTCAGGTCGGTTGACTTTATACTGACTCGATAGAAAGAGACAAATATATATTAAAGGATGTTGAATAGCCTTTAAGTTACCGCCTACGTGGAGTTCGGACATTTTTAATAAACATATTTGAACACATTAAACAAAAAAATATCAATACACCATTAAAATGATTTATAAAGTCAAAATATCACACAAACACTAATAACAGAAGGTTTGCCTAAAAATAATGGAAGCTTTTTGTTGATTTTATGTCTTTATATCTCATTAAAAAATTAAAAATTCTAAAGTTCGATCAAAAATATTTAACACTGTTGAAATACCTCAAAAAAGTGATAATTTACGATCTTTGTTTTTTTCACAATAACTCCACAAAGGAAGCCTTGAGGGAAATAATTTCCCTCAGGGCTTATGTCATCTTTGAGGATGCTGTGTGGAGGGTCTTTTTGAGGAAAGGAAGGAGTGAACCTGGGTCTTAAAGAGGCCCATGTTGAAGGAGGGTGGAAACACAGAGGCGGGCAAATCGTTACATGGCCGAGCTGTTGAACATAAGAACGAGTCGAAAAAGCGACCCGTTCTGATGATGTATCGAATGTAAACCGTGCACAAATGTTGCGCGCGCGTTTGGCGAGTTTCCCGATTATGCACCGGTGCCGAAAGGATCAATGACGCAAGTTCCTCGACAACAAGGAAAGTATTCCCACCTGACGTCTGTGCTTCGAAAATTGCAATCCGTTTGTTAAGATAAGAGAATCTATCAAACGGACAGCCCATTTCTGCACAGAGTCAAGGGTTTTTTTTTGTTTTGTTTGGTCTTATTTGAACATTCACGCATAGCACATATCACCATCATGTTTGATTTATTTGCATAACTACTGTGAGTATTTGAATGAACACAAATATAGGAAATAACCTCAAAATCCGTCGACGTAAGTTATGCGACTCGATGATGTGAAGTTACCGCGGACGGAGAACATTCTTACATATTTAGAAGTGCTGCTATATTATGTGACGACTTTTCTTGTCTCTTTCTCTCTAGTGAAAACTTTGATAGCATCAATCAGCGTGTCCAAACTGGAAGGAACGAATTTACTGCCACACTTTGTAGTGTTATTTTATGTTTGTTATGAAATGAATATTTGTAATGAATTTAATTTATATTAAAGACCCAGACAACCGTCTGGGTCCAGTGGGACCATGGCATCCCCAATTGGGGTGTCTTGTGAGGCTGAAGGTGGTAGAAAGAGGAATAAGATGGGGAAGAGGAAGGATGGGAAGTACTTGGCTATTAAGATCTAGTCACAAGACACGGTTAAAGCCATTTCAAGCAACGTTTCGATTCTGAATGATGGTCTCTCACCAGGGCGAAACTTTGAGGATTCCACTGTGGAGCATTGTATATTGTTTTATATGAATTAAATGTCGAATAACATATTTCAATTGAATAAAATATATTTGCAACCTTTGGATTCGAAGTCGAGCGTTGAGCCACTCGACCACGGATGCCGTCGGCCTGATGAGAATTCGGAAAATTTGAGGTGACCATGTAATATCGCGAGAGATAGGAGAACTCTGCCTTTTTTAGCAACCCTTACATTTTATTTAAAGATTTGGGTGAAAAATCTGATCTTTAATTCCACTATTTTGGGTAACGTCTTTTTTGGTTAGCAAAATTTCAATTTTCATTCGCACGCGAGTGAACACTCGACTGTTGGCTGTCGAATTATCCGAAGTCAGTGATCGCATTTTATTCCCAGTTGAAAAGTTAAAAGCTCCACGGATTTCATAAAAAGTACTCCGTCGAATGTTGAAACATTTCACTTTAAAGGTGGATTTACCGCCTTCTACTTATAATAATAATAATTTATTCCAGAATTGCAATCAACTAGCGTTGGGAAAAACTTCGATGTTTTGTGAATGCTTCACGAATTGCTAGTTCTTTAAAAAGATATTTGAATTTATCTGGTTATTTCTTCAGTTCTTTTTGGAACCGGTTCCTCGCCGAAAAAACACGTACTAGTCGGTAGAGATTTGACAGTGAAAAAACTGCAACCGGTTCCTTGCCAATATAAAAAGTACTAGTGGAAAATAACTGGAACTGGTTCCTCGCCTGCAAAATCACGTACTAATCGGTAGGGCTTTGAAAGTGAAAAGAGCTGGAACTGGAACTGGTTCCTCGCCTGCAAAATCACGTACTAATCGGTAGGGCTTTGAAAGTGAAAAGAACTGGAACTGGAACTGGTTCCTCGCCAAAACAAAAGTACTAGGCTTTGAAGTTCACCTTCACAACTGTACTGCTGCAAAATGAAGTAGTTCTTTGTAATCTGACTTCCATTGAAATATTTGTTCCATGAAATGAATGAGCGCTAAAATGAACTATCAACTTCAATTGAAGTATTAGTTCAATGAACAATGAATGAAGTAGGAACTGTTGCCAAAATAAGTGGTTCTTTGAAGTAGTTCTTTCAAAGCGGCCACAACGCTGCAACTCAACAGGCACATATTGATTAAACATATTTTATGTAATCAATATGTACCATAACACAATTAATTAACATAAAATAATACATGCTTTATTTGCGACACGTTCCTGAGTGATAGATTCTCTTAGTATCGCCCTGGTGAAGGACCACCATTCAGAAATGAAACATTGCTTAAAATATCTTTGGTCATGTTAGGTAGCTAGATCTGAATAGCCAGATACTTCCCAACCTTCCTCTCCCACACACCCTCCCCCTTCCAGCTAAGTTCAACCTCACAAAATACCCCAATTGGGCATGCCATAGTCTCACTGGCTCTAGACGATTGGAAGCAGTTGGGACTCTGGTGCGGTATTTACTATGACAAAAATTTCTATTTTTTAAAATGAGGCAGTAGCTTTGTGTGGAAAACCACCGCCATAGCAAAACCTTCTTCAAGCATAATAAAGCCTGAAAAGTTTGTTAATTCAATATCTTTTTTTAAACTTTCTTCTTCTACAGATTTTTAAACAGATTGGCTGATATTCGCTACTCAGGCGATTGGAGGTAAAAATATTTTTTTAATTCCAAAGTTTCGCAATTTTCTTGTCTCATGCAACAGCTGTGAAGGTTTCATACAATTAAAATCAGTAAATCTAGAATTTCTTTTATTTGATTAAGTTATTTAATTATGTTGCTATATTTAGTGAGAATCAGACCATATTACGTAGACCAAGGTTTCTACTTGGGTTTTCTAATACTATTCTTTTTTTATACTTTAGCTTTTTGCATATTTTTTGAAAATGTAATTACGTTAGTTTTAAGACATTTGAGCTATACGCTATAAGCCGAGGTTATAAGTCGTTGACTATGGATCTTAGTTGTAAATCACTAGCTTAAAGTCACAGTTGAAGGGCACCAGTTATAATGCTTAGTTAATTATAAGAATATTTGGATAATTTGTATAGCGCCGTTTTTGTGAAAAATCACCTCAAGGGCGCAGTACAAATCGTCAGATATGACGTCACTGAAGGCCATAATGTCTCCATGTTGGACATGTGGCCGTTTCCACCTGTATAGGGTTTTCTATGGTTTTCCCTATTACCGCGGCCAATGTGGTGGAATTCCTAAACAAAGGCCATAGCCGAGCCCCCCCATCCCCACTCAACACGAACACACTTATGTATATATGCCGTAGTGCTGTGTCGAGAGGGAGAAGACGTTGATGACCCGGTAATTTCATGTTATTTTTGTAGGGTTTTTACAAACATATTTTTTTCCCTACGTACACTCCTGAACTTAAATTCAATAGTCACGTAAATGCATTTTTTCACCCACATGAGGTAACAGAGTAAGGCGCAATGCGCCGTCCTATTGGTATAAGAGACAAGAGTTAGAGTTAGAGTCAGTAACTTTAAATGATTCATCACTTAATGATTAATAAGAATCTAGGAAATGAAAAAAAAAAAACCTTGAAATTGTCTTCATCCCTTCGCTTGCATCACTGGACTCGCCTGCCTCTCCGCCTTCGCCGCCCGCTGCCTCGCCTGCCCTCTGACTGAGAAACTGGGACTTTCACTCATTGGACCTTCTCCCTCGCCATTCAAGCCCAGTCTCCGAAGCAGACGGACCGGCAGCGCACCCAGCACTTGAAGCGGACTGGCGGCACTGTGGCCACGACATTTCCAAACAAATACTCCAAACAAAAGTCGCCTTTCAAGCGCACATTTACTCAACAAACTCAATTGGTCGAACTGGAACACGGAGCAGACGACCTTGCCCTCTCTCGTATTCTCTTAAAGACGCGGACACGAGTTTACAGATCGTGTCCCGTACATGAATATATGATCATCTTTTATCATGGTCAATGCCAATTTTTTTGGAAAATTCTCCGATGCTTTGGAGCCTTTCCTGGACAGGCGAATTTGTATAAAATTTGAGCATCTATGCCGCTAATATTCGTGAGAGTTTAGAAAACTACTCACGGCCATCTCTTTGTTATTCTAGAGACCGAGTAAAAAAAACGATATAAATGAGAAATAAATACAAAAAAGTACTTATTTAACATACCTACACTTTAAGTGAAAATTCCAAATATCAATGAATAAAAAAAACTTTTAAACA
Source organism: Drusus annulatus (assembly GCA_022651775.1). Taxonomy (NCBI): domain Eukaryota; kingdom Metazoa; phylum Arthropoda; class Insecta; order Trichoptera; family Limnephilidae; genus Drusus; species Drusus annulatus. The sequence goes on from JAGWCC010000058.1 coordinate 1,172,031, forward strand.
CACACGGTACGTCTGTAGTTTATGGAGACACTGACCCTCGAATAGCTCGAAGCTCGACGCTTGTGACTAAGTGGGGGAAGCGATAAGAAGCATTTGTCGTAAATTTTACGACAGCGCGCCCGCTGGAAGGTTAAGGCAGAGAGAAGTATTTAGGCATTTGAAAAACATAGCTACGATGAAATGAAGGCGAATAAAGCCTCGCTCACGCACAGAAGCCAAAGTAAGAATACAATACAGAATTTTCGTAGAACACAATCACTTTGTGGTTTGACATATTCAAATAAATGATAGAAATTTATTTACTTTATGTAAGACCATGAACATTATTTACCTAAAAAGGTTGCCTGTTCAAAATCGAATTGTATTTTCAGACCGTTTATTGAATTTTAGGGGGTTGGGTGGAATTAAATCAAAAAGTTAACTAATACGTCGTGTCATATTCCTAAAACCCACTGGTTTAAGTGTGAGCTTTCAGCATTCTCCTACGGAGACACAGATGACGGTGTACATTACGAAGGTATTGATTTTGGTTTTCAAATCAAAACGTTTTCCAATAATTTCCGTTTACTCAATAATTCGATGAAGCGAACATTTATACGTGATTTGGAATGTGTCCGATGTCAACGCGTTGATAATAACGTGGCAAGTGGAAGGAGAAGGGAAAGGGAAAGGGTAAATGGGGGTAATTGTGGTCTAACTGTTCCGGGAACTGGGAGCTAGCGCCGACGGGAGGAGAGTGGGGTAGATACGAGGCAAGATCACAGTGTTCCGTGTAAATACAGTGTTAGCTCGAATGACAGTCCCGATGTGGATTGAGAGAAAACAGTAAACGGCCCGGCAGTCGAGTGGTAATACGCTCGACTACGAATCGAGAGGTCGCGGGTTCAGATCTCGGCGTGTGCAAATAATTTTTATTTAGTCAGTATATGATGCGAAAGTGAATGGAAGAAGAAGTCGGGGATACTCGAGGAAGACACGGCACGATTAAGCGAATCGAACACTCGAGTCAGGCCATGTCAAGAGTCAGAATAATAGAAGATTATGTATGAGCCAATGTATTAATTAGCGTTGGGAAAAACTTTCACCCGGGCGATACTTAGTGTATCTACCATTCTGGAACGTGCCGCAAATATCCTATGTGTTACGGCACATATTAATGAAATAAAATGAATTTGCACACGCCGGGTTTGAACCCGCGACCTCTGGATTCGTAGTCGAGCGTCTTACCACTCGACCATGGAGGCCGTCGATTGGTAATACACGAAGCCATTAGCAAAATTTTTTGCTCCTAATGAGGGTAGTAGAATTTTTTTTATGTTTTCAGGTTATTCTTAACCCGGAGATGTGTCTTTCTTCAAGTATTTTCCATTTCCTTAGATTGAGGTTTCTAAATACTAAATAAATTAATTTTTGTATTCACTAGTCACTAAATAACGAAGCTCTCTTATCTCCAATCAGAGCTCGAAATCTAATTATAGTCGACTGTCTCAAATTGAATAAATTCTCGAACAAAGTAATCTCGGATTCGCGAGAAACTTTTCCACACAATAGACTCTTCGTTAACAGGAAGCATTTGTAGGATTCCACGTTGTATCATTGCTTTCTGCAATTTCCATTTGTGTAGCACGGTTTGAGGGGAAATAGAACTAGAGCTCGCTTAAGCACTCCTGAGAAAATATTTTACAAAAATTGCGCTATATAAATTATATTTTCGTAGAAAGAAATCACTTTGTGGTTTGACGTAATTATTGAAAAATAAATAATGACTTCGTGTAAGACCACAGATTTTATTTTAATTTATAAAACCGACCGGTTTAACTTAGCCTGTGCATCATAATGGTACAAAATTAAACTCTAAAAAAAATACATGTGTGGTTATATACTCATACATACAGAGGGAGAACACAATATAAAATAAAATAAGAGAACAGTAAGAAAACAAAATAATTACATTTAAATTACAACAAAGGAACAGAGAGAAAGAAACAGACAATATGAAATAAAAGAGGCGAAACGTCAACTGAGAACGTGATAAAATAATAATGAGAAATTATTGAGAGAAAGAGACAAATAATACGAAACCGGTCGGTCATGAAAATTAAAATAAAGTCTGTAATCTTATTTAAAGTGATTGTTTAATTTTCATAACCAAGAATTATTATTATCAATAGAGAAACATGTTTGTTTTATTTCATTATTAATTCATCTTCAGTTAGACGGTTAGTCGAGTGGTTAAGACCAGTGGCGGCTCGTGAGTTTTTAATGTGCTGGAGTGCTAAGATTGAAAAATACGACATTGTTGTAGCCGAAAACGATTTTTAATTTTTTTTCAAGATTTTATTTTTTGTATGAAGATTTTCAGTTTTGGTGGTGCACTGGACGGATTTCAGAAAAATCTACATACGAAAAGTTGAAATTTCGAAAAAAATTTTAAAATATTTTCGGCTACAACATCAATGATGACGTTTTTTTTTCAATCTTACCACTCTAGCACACTAAAAAGTCATGAGCCGCCACTGGTTAAGACACTCAACTACGAATCTAGAGGGTTCAAAGTCCGACGTGCGCAAATAAATTGTTTTTGAATTCAAAATACCTGTTTTTTTTTTTTATTTGATTCATATAAAATAATAAATGGTATATTTGCGGCACGTTCCAGAGTGGTAAATTCTCAAAGTGCCGCCCTGGTGAAAAACCACCAATCAGAATCGAAACGTTGCTTGAAATGGCTTTAGCCGTGTTTGGTGGCCAGACCTGAATAGCCAGGTACTTCCCAACCTTCTTCTTCCCCTCCTTTCTTCATTCAGCCTCACAACATACCCCAATTGGAGACCCCATAGTCCCACTAGCTCGTAGACGGTTGGGAAATATTTTATGGTATTGACTGTAAAACGAAAAACATCTCTTAGAACAGTGCTCCGCAACCTTTTCTCACCTACGACACACCAAAATTCTTCCTAGAATTCCGCGGCACACCAAAAGCTAAGATATATAGGTATTAAATTGATACAAAATTTTACAATAATTTTTAGTTTTTTATTTGAAAAGTATACATACATATAACTATAACATTTTTTTACGCAATATTAATAATTATTATGAATTCTTGATCACGTATGTTTCTTCCTTCAAATTATTAGTATCTAATAATGTTAGATTTCGTTGTTTTTTTTATATTCCATTGAAGCGAACGCTTGGGTTTAGAGGTGGAGTGAGCATTATGATCATAAAAATCATTTGGTCTTAATTATGTTTAAGTAAAACGTACAATACAAATTATGAATGAAGCATTATTCTCAAAGTCTCATAATTCTAAAACCTACAAAATGTCCTGAAAATTCCAGTGTAAGGACGACTTTTTAATCGTTTAATTTTTTGTGAGCTTTGAGAAAAAAATATGATGATAACTTATGATTTATTCTTTATTTTTTAACGATTTTCTCGTTTATGCCATTAGTGTTTAGTGACACAAATCATGTATTTTTTTAAATAAATCTATTCGAATTTGAATTTCGATTTGGTTTTCGAATTTGATCGACCGCGGCAGATAGAAGATAAAGTGGCGGAAGAAATGAAAGAACGCGAGGAACACAAAGGAAACGTAATGAACAGAGTTTCGACTTACTTATATTGTGTATAGGAACAAACATGAATTAGATATCCACTAAATGAATCGCTGGAGGATTGCGCACTACACAATACAGATATACACAGCATTAATGGAGGAAATTACATTCTTTCTCTTAGAGATAACCTTGTGTTATTGTTCTAACCTCAGAGCACTGATATACAAGAGAGAGCGCTGCTGTAGTCAGTTTTGATGAGCTTTTCCGGACTCCGCTAGACCTGGGCGTAGTTAGGACTAGGGCTAGGGTATTTATACATCCATTCATAGCAAATGTCGACAAAATGTTTTTGTTTATTCGTACAACCACTTTTTCAGAATATTGTTTTAAACAAAAATGTAGCATATTACCTAATAACCGTTGAGTTATATTAATTTGTTTCGCGTATCAAAACGTGTGGGCGGAGTCAACGGAGACGCGGGACACGAAGAACATCCTTACAATACTTTAAAGCGGTGTGATTGACCTAACCTAACCTAATAAACCGTTAAGTTGTTTTAATTTATTTCGCGTATCAAAACGTGTGGGCGGAGTCAACGGAGACGCGGGACACGAAGAACATCCTCACAATACTTTAAAGCGGTTTGTGATAATTTGGAAAATTTTGCTGTCTCTTTCTTTCTCTTTCTTTCTCATGGTGTACGACGTAAAACCCGGAGAAAGTTATTCCCAAATTTGTCTAAGTTGGGTAAAAAGAATAAGCTCTCTCTCCATATATTGTTACTCCAAGGTTCTAACCGTAGAGATCCACCTTAAGCTACAACCCTCAGAAGTAGAAGAAAAATAGTTCAAATAAAATCATAGGGCTAAAAAACAACCCTTGATTATTTCACGGCATTTTATTTCCTAGTTGTGGATCCATCAGTACATTTCATAATACCGCCTTCATTTTATATTTACTCCGTTTAATACAAACATGTCAAAATTGAAAATGCGAACGAAAGAAAATTTTAATTTTTCATCAGATATCAATATTGGCCTTAAATCAATTTCCTTTCGTATTTCCGTGTGTTGATTTACCTGCTAATGGATTCCCTGTGTATCCTTCCTCGGGTGTGAGTTGTGTTCCTACACCGTAGGCTCGATCTTTCTCTTAAATTTTTTTTAATGAAAATCATACAAAAAATATTTTTACTATCCTAAATACCGCACAAGAGTCCCAAATGCTCCCAACCTTCGAGAGCCAGTGATACTATGGCATCCCCATTGGGGTATGTTGTGAGATTGAAGGTAGTGGGGAGGGGATGGGGAAGGTTGGAAATCATCTGTCTGTGAAAGCTGAAGGAAATGAGGAAGAGAAGGAGATGGGGAAGAAAAAAGAGGGTTGGGAGTACCTGTCTTGTCGAATTAAAGAGAAATTAATACGCCCAATAATAAAACAAATAAATCGGAAATATATGACACAATCACATCCATTCTCCTGGACAGTCGGTTTTCAGACTAAATAAACTAATGAATTCAAAAGAACACATCGTTCAACTTGTATAAATAGGAATACCTTATCAATTGAATTTTTATATGACGATGCATTAAGTAAGCCCTGCATTTTCTGTTGCTTACTTATGAATAAATAATAAATATGATAAAGTTGAATCGCGGTACAGATGGGAATCATTAGCATATGCTGCAGTTGGTGTAATGTATAATATGTATGTTAGTTGTGCAGTGTACACCCCTGTTATTGGTTGGCTGCTGTTGGCGCAGTGGTCGGCGCTTTACATAAAACAATAAAGGTCTGCATTCCGTTCCCTGGGGCACTCCATAAACAACACTACGGAATTGGGAATTGGATAACCACCATAAATTACCATTTCTCACGGGAGTCACATAGATTCAAATATCATCACTATCAACGTTTTATACTATTATAAATAAAATACTTCAAAATACTACAGAATACTACAAATACTGCAGTTTCTCGTGTCTAGAATGAACCAAGTTTGCATGCAAAATGAGTTAATGATGAATATGAGTTATTCCAAAAGCATGGTGTTTGAAAGAGAGAGAACGATAACAACGTGCAATATAGTTGTGAATGATGAATACTTCAAGCAAGTAGATGAGTTTGTATATTTGGGAAGTATGTTCTAGAGAGGTGGAAAGGCTGATAAGGATATTAAAAGAAGGGTAAATGCAGGAAACTCCATTAATGGAGGACTGAACGCTGTTGGCATTAATAATATATTGTCCAAAGAAGAAGATTTTCGAAGCTAGCAGTCCACAATGAAGTGCTTATACCAACCCTGATGTGTGGCAGTGAGGCATGAAACTGGCAGAGGAAGGATGAAAGTAGACTGAATACTGTGGAAATGAGATCCCTGCATGAGATCAGCTTAAGATCATTGCGACAGTATATAGAAGCGGTCCAAGAAATTTGTTGTCTCTTTCTCTCTCATGGTGTACGATGTAAAAACTCGGAAAAAGTGATTTATTACAATTTCGGATGGGTTGGGTAAAACAAATTAGCTATCCCTCCATATGTTGTTACTTCAAGGGTTTTACGCACACACCCATCAGAGATCTCATTTCTACAGCATTCAGTCTACTTTCATCCTTCCTCTGCCAGTTCCACGCCTCACCGCCATGTTAACAAGGTATGAAAAGAGATTTACACGTGTTATGAAGACTAAAACACGAAATAAAATATACCGCGTCCAAAAACAATGTAACACGTATTTTAAATTCCACATTTTGAGTGTTTCGTAAACACACGCATTTTACCACCGTGTTAACCGCTTATGATTACAACGCATAAAGCCTTGTTTAACGCTGGAATATACTGAAATTATATGGCTGTACTGAGGCTTACAGGGGATAATTTCAACACCTTAAAACGCCATTAAAATATACGTTTCCACCTGCTATTCACGTTGGCTTCGCCCTCAGAGCAATGCTATACAGAAAGGAGCGCCTCTGTAGTCAGTATTGATGATTTTCGCCTGACCCGGGCGTGGCTAGGACTAGGGCTAGGGTATTTATAAATCCATTCATAGCACATGTCGACATAATAATTTTGTTTATTTGTAAAACCACTTTTTCACAATATTGTTATAAACGAAAATATAACCTTACAAACCGTTGAGTTATGTCCTGTTATGCCGCATAACAAAACGTAGTGGGCGGAGTCGCCAGAGACGGGGGAGATGGAAAACATGCTTACAAACCGAATAGTGAGGCTATATTATGTGAGAACGTGTCTTGTCTCTTTCTCTCTTACGGTTTACGACGCAAAAACCCGGAGAAAGTGATTTACCGTGAATAAATAACCTAACCTAACCATCACGCCTTTTCCCCGCAGGGGTTGGAAGAGAGGAAGGACCGCTATATAACTCTCTCTTGGCACACACTCCTTGCTTCATTCACATTCATACATCGTCTCATACTTACTCTTCTGTTATTCTGACTCTTCACAAATTTGTATAAGTTAGGTATAAATATTAGGCTCTCTCTCCATATGTATTCTTGCTCTGAGGCTTTAACCAGTGGTGGTAAAGCTGCGAAATTGATGGAAATATTCCACTTTTGCTGCGTGAAAATTGATTGGTTGGACAAAGATTGGAATTTCTTTAAATAAAACCTGCCTCACCACCCCACATCTATCTATCCCACATTTATCCACCCAAAACCTATCAGTCGCAGCATTCTAAAAAATAACCAGACCAATCATCAAGGCGACACAACATTCCAAAAACAAGAAGTTTGCTTGAGTTAACTTTTTAATTAATTCTGATTAATCTATAACATTAACATCAAATGGTTTTGAAGGATGCACTTCGACGGCCTCCACGGGTCGAGTGGTAAGACGCTCGATTAAGAATCCAAAGGTAGCTGTTTCAAACCCGGCGTGTGCCAAACACTTTTATTTATTTATTTATTAATTAACGGACTAAAGTTCAATTACAAAAAAACACAAATAAAACACGAATGGAAAAAAGAGCAACAGAGAAAGAATAGCACATACATAATAATAAATGAAGCGATGACAAAAATAGGACAAAATAAACATAAAAGAGAACATTCAAGCCATGGTCTAGTCAAAGTTTTGGTAGAGTCGTAAAGAATGAAAAAAATCATTTAGACTGCTACCAAAAATTTTAAAACCATGGCTGGAGTCAAGTCTTGACATTCTGGACATTGGAGAATTATACCCATAATTAGTATTGTGATGTCAAGGAATGTTGAACTGGATAAGTTGCAACAGAGAAGGTGAGTCAATAAAACAATCAATAAATTTGTTAATGAAAATTAAATTTAAGTCTTTCGTGCGCTTTTATAATGAAGACATTTTCAATAATTGTCAATTAATCAATTTCATCATATGAATAATCGCCTCTTTCTCGCCCTAATCTCCATGCAATACCGCGTAGGAAGCGACGTTGTTGACTTTTATTTAATTCATATATTTTATAACACATTCAATTCATATAAAATAATTTATTATAATACATTTGCGGCACGTTCCAGAGTGGTGGATACTCTCAGTATCGCCCTGGTGAAAGACCACTATTAAGAATCGAAACGTTGCTCGAAAAGTTTTTGGCGACCAGATCTGAATAGCCAGGTACTTCTCAACATTCCTCGTCCCCATCTCCTTCTCCACCCCACTACCTTCAACCTCACAATATACACCAATTGGGGATGCCATAGTCTCATTGACTCTAGACAGTTGGGAGCAGCTAGGACTCTTGTGCGGTATTTTCTACTTTTTATTTTTTTTAAACTTAGAACGTAAGTAATTAACATTTTAGATTGATTAAAGCTGTCCCTTTGTAATTCACATTCTTACCGCAAAATGTTTTCCGAATTTTCCAAAACAGCAATACAATAAGCGGTAAGGAACAGAGTTTATTTTTCTGTGCGATAATTTGGTATCTTCTCGATAGATTCCTCGGAAAACATTTTAGATTATAGGAATGTGATAGCAAAGAATTTGGGACGTAGATGCCTCCTAGAAAACTTGACTCATGTTACAAAAATCAGGGGGAGAATTTTTAAGGATTTTGACTTTAAAAGAGATACGAGTAGAGACCATTCGACGTAAGGCAATCTCAAGAAAAATGGAGTTAAATGAAAAATGCAAAGAAAAACTGTCCCCGAGGGTATAAGTGTCGATTCACACCAACGTCCGGATCCGCTCAGTGACGATGTTGTTCCGCAAGAGAGATTATTGATATGGTATGAAAATTAATCAAGGAGTATGTGCCAAGACAAAGTTGTGTGGCAGTGTATCCTTGTGCCCACCTTTGTGATATTTAACTACTTAGTTAAATAATTATTTTGAAGTGTAAAAACACTTACATCGCAGAATTATTTTTTTTAACCCATTTTATTATAATAATTAATAAAAATATTATTTAGTGATAAAAAAATGATTTTCAATAAAAAAAAATCTGCGATGTAAGTATTTTTACACTTCAAAATAATTATTTAACTAAGTAGTTAAATATCACAAGGGTGGGCAGAAGGATATACTGCCACACAAATTTGTATTGGTACATACTTCTTGATTATATTTATATGTAAATGTATTTATTAAGTTTGATAATTTATTTGTTTACATTTAATTTTTGAAAGAGAGAGTACGAGAAACGAGTGCAATATAGTTGCGAATGATAAATACTTGGAGCTAGTGGATGAATTTATCTATTTAGGAAGTATGTTCTAGAGAGACGGAAAGGCTGATAAGGATATTGAAATAAGGGTGAATGCAGGAAACTCTATTAATAAAGGAATGACGCTGTTGGCGCAAATAAATCCAATTAAGCGAAGCTAGCAGTCCACAATGGAGTGCTTATACCAACCCTGATGTATGGCAGTGAGGCATGGAACTGGCAGAAGAAGGATGTAGACTAAATGCTGTAGAAATGAGATCCCTGACGCGTATGTGCGGTAAAACCATATATGAACGTGTAAAAAAGGTCGATATCTGGAAAAAATGCAAGGCTGATGTAAGCGTAATGAATAGGATCAAGAAAAGGACGCTAAGATAGTTTGGCCATGTAATGCGAATAAACGAAGAAAGAAGTGTGAAAATTGTATATGACGCGAAAGTGGATGGAAGAAAAAGTTGAGGACGCCCGAGAAAGACATGGCACGATCAAGTGAATCAAATTCTTGAATCAGGGCATGTGAAGAGTCAAAATAACAGAAGAGTATGTAAGAGATGATGTTTGAATGTGAATGAAGCAAGGAGTGTGTGCCAAGACAGATTTGTATGGTGGTTCGTCCTCTGCTTATCCCTGTAGCAAAAGGATGTAATGGTTAGATAGTTACAAAAAACCAGGTTGTATACAAATCTGATCAGATTCATATTGGTATATAGACACAGTCAGTTCTGTAGAAGGACATACAATAAATCTTTCGGAGCTCTGACACAATCTTCATGAAAATATAACCTTTAATAACCACGCCACTAGCATTGAAATGTATGGATATTAAAAATAAAACTATTAACACTCTCAGATAGGAGGCTTGTTTCCAACTTGACTTTTATTTTTAAAATTGTTAATGGTATTCTAGACAGCCCTGATTTACTAAGCTTAATTACCTTCCATGTACCTAACAGAACCACTCGATCATAAATTATTTTTAAATGTAACAATAATATCAGGACAGTCATTTAGATACTCGCTTGTACCTAGATTGCATGCAGTGGGTAATTATTTCGCTGAAATAGTAGATATATTATATTCAACTGCACTGAATCTAGTTACAGAAGGCTATAGTAGCATACCTCTTTCAAACATAATGTTAATTTATTGCATTATAATATTTCTAATAACTTACTTATGTTTTTGGGTGCTAATCATTTACTCTATAGTATTTTTATGTCATATATTACACTGTTATGTAAAAGCCCATAAGGGCGTATATAATTAAATAAATAAATAGATATTCAAATTTTCTGCCTAGCTCAACTTTTATACTTTTAAAATGTCTATTTTAAAACCACTTTACAAATTCTTTTCAAGCCATACTCAGAAATATTCGAGTCAATATTTGATACCATTACCGTGGATATTTACACACAAATAACGTAGCCAATTTGAGACGTTAAAATATTAAAATTAACAATTATTACTTAAATATTTGGTACTTGTGAATTCCAATTTTAATATAAATTCCCGACTTTTTAAGTAGTCAAAAGTTCTCCGTATTAAAAAAATTATATTTCTCCAAGACACCATTCAGGTATTTAATGTATTCGGTAGAGCTTTGTTTATCATTACAAAGATGGCAGCTAAAAATCGGAAGAAAAAAATTAAAAAATAATATCAATAATCTTCAATGAAAGTATGAGGTCGATTAAAAATGTCAGTTTCTAATAAGGTCACAATGGCTGAATTGGTTGAAGCGTTACTCCCGGATAAAGTAGAGGATTCGAGTTTGAGTCTCAGTTGTGACCTGTTGTGACCTTATAGTATATAGAGTGGTATCAACCCAAGGCAGTGTAGTCAGTTTTTGATGATTTTTACCTGACTCGACGGACCTGGGCGTGGCTGAGACCAAGGCTAGGGTATTTGTACATCCATTCATATCACATATCGACATGATGTTTTTGTTTATTCGGATAACCACTTTTTCACGGTATTGATATAAACAAAAAATTTGCATCTAACCTAAAAAACCGTTTAGTTGTGTCAAATTTAGTGGCATAGTAAAAAAATGTGGGCGGAGTCCCGCGGTGACCCAGGAGCCCAAGATCATTGTCACAGTACGAAGAAGCGAAGTATTATATTTGTTGTCTCTTTCTCTCTCGTGGTGTACGACGCAAAAACCGGAGAATGTGATTTATCGCAAGTTTGTATAGGTTGGGTAAAAATAATTAGCTCCCTCTCCATACATTGTTTCTCCAAGGTTGTGACCATAGTCTCATTATTTTCTGGCTTTTTTGTTTCATATTTGTGTTGTTGATTATTGATATTATTTAAAAAAAAATTAAAAAAGCATTAATGCTTTAAAGTTAATTCCAATCTCAATTAATTTTTAAAATTTATATGACAACAGACAATATTTCAATTACATTATCTCTAAGTAACCAGAGCCTTATTTCAGTGCAAGTCTATTTAAGGCAGCAGTAATAAATGATATTCCTGTTTCTCGAACCTCCAAGTATTGTTCGAACTGACACGGGACAATAAATCTTGACATATTATATTATTGCTATTGCAAGTGAAAGAGTTCACCAACAGATGGCGCATTATTGTGATAAGTGGCATATTAGTCATAAATGTATGTAAATGATACATATTCGATACAAATTATAAACATTCATCTTATTTATTTTTCCCTACTTAGATCAGTGCCTCACTATTGGGACCTCATCTAATAGAGAGAATAGTACAGAAAGAATTCTTATTTAAAACACTCACTTGTCAGTGAAAGTTACTTTCTAGCAGTGTATCATTATAGATATTTTTACGTGAAAGCTTCGAGGAGGTGGTAATTTATGACATTTTTAAAAATATTTTATCATATTCAACATATTCAGAACGGCCTCCGTGGTCGAGTGGTAAGACGCACGACGACGAATCAAGAGGTCGCGGGTTCAAACCCAGCGGGCGCAAATAATTTGCATTTGATTAATGTACGTCAAAACACATTTATTTAATATAAAATAATACAAAGTAAGAGTATATTTGCGGCACGGTCCAGAGTGGTAGATACTCTAAGTATCACCCTGGTGAAAGAGCACCATTCAGAAACGAAAACGTTGCTTGAAATGGCTTAAGCAGTGTTTGGTGACAAGATCTGAATAGCCAGGTACTTCTCAATCTTCCCCTTTCTCCATCTTTTTCCCCTCCTCACTGCCTTCAGCCTCACAACACACCCCTATTAATGGTTGCCATAGTCGCACTGGCTCCAGACGGTTGAGAGCAGTTGAGACTCTTGTGCGGTATGGCAGAGTGGTAGATACTCGTATCGACCTGGTGAAACACTACTATTCAGAAACGAAACGTTGCTTGAAATGGCTTTAGCCGTGTTTGGTGACCAGATCTGAAAAGCCTGGTATAGGTCTCACCACGAGAGTTGGTGCCGGCCAATACTCACACAGATGCATAGCTTACGTACAGCGTGTCGAACTGAATGAATAGGACACGCTTTTACAATATCAACATAAACACTCGCTGTCCCTTTTCCACTAGTGACAATAAGTAGGCGTAAACAAGACAAAGGGATCTTTCTTTATGACACTTCGTAAATACATCGCCACTGGAGTGTATACCGATACACAATAAACCCAACGCTAAGCATGGATTGTTTGTTTCAACTCTCGTTGCGCCAGCTATACTTCCCAACCTTCTACATCCCCATCTCCTTCACCTCCCCACAACTTTCAACTTCAAAACATACTCCGTTCGGAAATGCCATAGTCTCACTGGTTCTAGACGGTTAGGATCAATTGGGACTCTTGTGCGGTATTTACTATAAAAATTTTAAGAAATTATAATTTATTTTAAAGATGGAGCAAACAACGTATTTTTTACAAAATTCCCGAAAACTGCCTGATTTTTACAGTCGCCTCATTTTTAGCGAAATTTTATATTTTAAAATTCTACATAATATTTACCTGGATAAAATTCTTCTGAAATCATAGATAAAAGTGAATTCGCTCTCTATCTTACCACTTAATTCAACCAACAACAATCGTCGACGCTCGACGTATCTTTGTAATGAGAATGTTCCATCTGACACCGCACTGCTACACGATAATAAACTCTAAAGTAGCTCTCTATAGAGCCTATTATCGCATGACGTTGCCGTGAAAAAAAAAACAAAAAAATGTCAAACGTCTTGGTTAAACTGACGCAGTAAATTTCCCCGGGAAAGTTAGTTTTAATTTCATTCAAATAACTGCTGAAAATATTTTTGCCTAAAATTTTAAGTTCGCGAAACGCAATAACTGTCGCGGCGTCACCACGTTTAGGACTGTTGTATTTCAAAGCGATAATTTGTTGGGTTATTACCTTCGTGCTTTTTACCCAGGTCCTTACTTATCCAACCATTTCGCCGTATCGAGTTCCGTACTAAACAACACCGTGTTTGAAACAATTTACAATCGATCAGAGGAGTTTTTCTTTGAAAAAACGTGGTTGCTCGTTCGTTAGTTTGTTCTTTGATCTTCTAAACATATAAAATAAATGTGGTGTCTTGTGAATTAGAAGAATAAATTAAGTGTGGTGTTTTTGTGATACGTTTTGCTAGTACGATTGTGTAAGAAGAATCAAGAAATTCAACTTCATCGGTGATTGAATGGTTTCCCATTTTTCCTTCCTTTATTTCACAATTCTTTCGACATACATAATAAGATATTTCCATCAAGTAGTATAGTTTATTGTTTAACTTGTTCATTCCTTATTTCAACGCAACTTCGTATCCAACAAAAAAGTTTGTTTAAATTCGGCTTGTTTCGTGAGCGCGTTTGGTTGTTGAACGTGAGAGTCCCCTCTCCGCACCACACACCTCCCCTAAACTAAATGGAACACGGTTTCAAGTCTCCGTCTGCATTATTTATTATCATTTTTTTTTTTTAATTATTTTACTTGAAAATATATTTTTTTCATTTGTTGGTAAATTGCCCATCCCACTAGGCATAAGCCTGTGTTGGGATGGCAATTTGCAAAAGTAATTTTTTTAGCTACATAGTAACATTTTAAATATATACATTAATAATAAAAAATAAAATAATATAGTTAATGACAAATTTGAAGATATAGAATCTACATATTAAGAACAGTTTAAGCTTTGCTGGATGATTTTCAAATCAATTAACGGAATGGCTCCGGATTATTTATAGGAACTGTGTATTCCTGAAGATTCCAATTCGTGACAGTCAATTCTTAGATCGGCAATGTCATCGGCTATCGGAAGGTTGAAGGAACCAAAGCGCACATCAGACACTAAGTTCGGAGAGCGCGCCTTCGTGTCAGGTCCTAAAGCCTGGAATGGACTACCACATGATCTGAGAGTAATAAAAGACTCGACGGAGTTCAGAGCCAAACTTAAAACTCATTTTTTCAGAAAATCATATCCATAATCAAGATGTCACAAGCCCAATAGAATTTCTGTTTAAACCAAGACAACTTTTCAGACTCTCATTCCTTAAATTCATTAGAAGATTTTCACCATTATCTGTTTCTCACTACGAAAAATTAAAAAATACCTCCGAAATACCATATTTTAAATTTGCTCTCATGCCCTAAAAATGAAAAAATAATAATAAAAATATATGTAAGAATCAGCTAAATTCTAATTTATTATTTTATGGTGATTGTGTCCTGCCAGAAGTGACCTGCCAGGTAAGTATTTTGCTGTATATTTATATAAACTAAGAATTAATATTGAGCAGAAATTAACATTTGTACAGTGCCCTTGAGGTGATTTTTCACAAAAACGGCGCTCTACAAATTATCCAAATATTATTATTAATTAAACTTCTTTTTTAAGGTGAGTAATGATATTGCTTTTAAAAGAGCTTTTGGTTTGTATGTTTCTGATGGTGCTGGGCAGAGAACTGAATTGCTTAGTGGCGTTGTACTTAAAACTTTTTTGTCTGTAAGCGGTTTATAGGCTGGGATATTAAAAAAAATTATGTGTGACTGCCTTAAGGTTGTAGAAATTTTTCTTTCTTCAAACATATGGACATTATTAAATTGGTGCAATTGGATATTTTTAGAGTATATGGTTTCATGTTTAGGACGTCTAGTATAAGCTGCCTACTCTATTTACATAGGTAACTCCTAAACTCAAATAGACATCGTTGCATTAGTATTAAGAATAGAACTCGACGACCCAACAAAGTTTATCAATAAGCTGAACATATTAAACTTTTCCCGCATTCGTAGGATGGTTTGAAAACTTTTCCTCGGTTTTCCCTTTGTACCGCCCTCAGAGATAAGAGAAAGGAAAATGTTCAAAATCCAAAGAAAACAATGTTTTAACATTCCCTCAAACACAGGCCACAGTCGAGGAGAAACTTTGGGATTTAGTCAAGGGAAACATTACGGGGATGAAAGAACTATGCGACAAGCAAAATATAATCTCTTTTGCTTGGGGGTGTTTGAAATTATTCGTTAGATACAACAACCGTTGGGCTTCGTCCTTTGCTATATTCTATCACTTGAGGCACCATTAAACAGGGCAAGAATACGGAGTGCTGGGGAATTAACCTAATATTAAACTATTTATCATCTCTTAATAACAAAGCCGCCCCAACTGAATAAACATAAGAAAGAGAAATTAATTTCTCACGTCTTAGAATTTTCGTTCGCCTTTGGAATTCTTTTATTCTGTTATAATATGTTTCACAAACGTATTTGTATTTGTCGTCGTCGTAACGTTCAACTCAGCATTACTCCAATGTGTTCCATCCCTTTTGGCAAATAGATTTAGCGAAACATTTACCGGGAGGAGACAGCAGAGGTGTGAAAACTAATTGTAGCAGTGTTTTAGTCGCGAGGAGTTTTGGTTGTTGGTGTTTCACGAATAAAGCTTTGAATTTTCTTATAAAGAGAACAGGAAGTGTTTTATTTCAAAGTGATAATTTACCATATTAGGTTCTTACCTCAATGTTTTTCATACAGTTCCTACCTATCCAACCATTTTACAATTTCAAATTCTGTATTTAACAACACCGTGTTTGTAAAAATTGACAGTCAAAACAGAAGAGTATTCCGTGAAAAAACGTGTTCGTTGATTTCTCGCTTGTTCATCGGTTTGTTGTTTTTGATCTCAAAATAATATTAAATTAAGTGTAGTGTTTCGTTGTGATTTTTTCGTTAATATTACAACTGCATGAGAAGAATCAAGAACTTCAACTACATCAGTGAGTGAATGGTTTCCCATTTTCCCTTCATTCCAAATAATCTTTCCACATCCATAATTAGACACTTCCATTAAGTAGTATAGTTTATCGTTTACATTTCACTACTTTCGAATTCATCTGAAGCTGGAAAACAGGAAGAATAGTTAAAAAAGAAAAGTCTTAATTATTCAGGTAGAGGTTCAAAGAGAATTCAGTCCTGGATTATAGAAAAGGTGATTTAAAAGGATGTGAAATATAAGCAAACTTTATCGACGTAGCGCGAGTCACACAACCTTCGAGGAAAAGGATGGTAGAGTTTTACCTGGAACAATAAGGAAATATATACATTAGTATTAGTGACAATATGGTAACAACCTTGGACTAAGAACATACATGAAGAAGTAATTATTTCAACATTATACTGACTCGATAAAAAGAGACAAAGATACGTTAAAACATGTTGGATAGCCCATTAGTTACCACCCACGAAATCAGTCATTTTTTGTAAACATATTTGAACACATTAAACCAAACAATATCAATACACCATTGAAATGATTTATAAAGTCAAAATATCACACAAACACTAATAACAGAAGTTTTGCCTAAATGAAGGAAGCTATTTGTTAATTTTATGTCTTCATATCTTTATAACATATGCACTCATAAAATAAAAATGTACTCATGAACTTACTTATGTTAAATTACTATCTAAAAGACCATCAGGGCGTTAATAAATAAATGAATAAAATGTGAAAATTAAAGTTGGTTTCGAAATATTTAAAAACTAATGAAAACCTCTGAAAAGTGATGTTTTATAATCTTTGTTTGGTCTTATTTGAACATTCACGGATAGCACATATCACCATCATTTCGGATAGCACATATCATCACATTTCAGAGTGGTAGATACTCTAAGTATCGCCCTGGTGAAAGACCACCATTCAGAATCGAAACGTTGCTTGAAATGGCTTAAGCCGTGTTTGGTGACCAGATCTGAATAGCCAGGTACTTCCCAACCTTCCTCTTCCCGATCTCCTTCCCCTCCCCATTACCTTCAGCCTCACAACATACCAAATTTGGGGATGCCATAGTCTCACTGGCTCTAGACAGTTGGGAGCAGTTGAGACTCTTGTGCGGTATACAGGTAAAAAAAAAAAAAAAAGTTTGATTTATTTGTATAGCCACTGCAAGTTTTTAAATCAACACAAATATAGGAAATAACTTAAAAATCCGTTGACGTAAGTTATGCGACTCGATGATGTGAAGTTAGCGCGGACGGAGAACGTTCTTACACACTTAGAAGTGCTGCAATATTAAGTGAAGACTTTTTTTGTTTCTTTCTCTCTCGTGGTATACGACGTGAAAAGCCGGTGAAAGTGGTTTATCGCAGATTTGTATAGTTTGGGTAAAAATGTATAGCTCTCTCTTCACGTATTTTTTTATTCCAAGGTTACAACAGTGCTCACACCTCAGAGCAATAATACACAAGAGAGAGCGCTTTTGTAGTCAGTTTTGATGAGTTTTGTCGGACTCAGCTAGACATGGGCGTGGCTAGGACTAGAGCTAGAGCATTTATACATCCATTCATAGCACATGTCGACATTATGTTTTTGTTTATTCGTACAACCACTTTTTCACAGTATTGTTATAAACGAAAATAAAGCATACGACCTAAAAAACCGTTGAGTTGTGTCCATTTATGTCGCATATCAAAACTTGTGGGCGGAGTCAACGGAGACGCGGGACACGAGGAACATCCTTACAATTCATTAAAACGGTGTGATTATTTGGGAAATTGTACTGACTCTTTCTTTCTCATGGTGCACTACGTAAACACGCAGAGAAAGTGATTTATCCCAAATTTGTACAGGTTGGGTAAAAATAATTAGCTCTCTCTCTCCATATATTGTTACTCCAAGGCTCACACCAACACCCAGATACTAAAGTCACCTACAATTTCTTCACTATATGCTTAGAGTATACAAGAGGTAGCCCAAGCCAAAGCCAGTGAAGTCAGTTTTGGACTTGTTTTTGATGATTTTAACATGACTCGGCGCAAATGGGCGTGGCTAAGACTAAGGCTACGGTATTTATACATCCATTCATATCACATATCAACATAATGTTTTTGTGTATTCGTATAGCCACTTTTTCACAGTATTTTTATCAACAAAAATATAGCATCTAACCTAAAAAACCGTTTAGTTGTGTCAAAATAAAAAATGTGGGCGGAGTCCCGCCGCTAACCAGCGAAAATAACCAGCTTAAGATCATTACGACAGTATTTAGAAGCCGTCCAAGAAATTTGTTGTCTCTTTCTCTCTCATGGTGTACGATGTAAAAACTCGTTAAAAAGTGATTTATTACAATTTCGGATGGGTTGGGTAAAACAAATTAGTTATCCCTCCATATATTGTTACTTCAAGACTATATGCATAGCCGGATAATGAATTATTTCCACGTTATAATAATAACATAACTTCCAATATTGTTATGCCGAAATAACGACGTTATCAGTTCACTGTTTACTGAAGCGTTATCGGAATAACAATTACTATGAACAATCCCTCCAGCCTTTGTTAGAGAAAATCTGGAAATAATGAAAACTTAACGCATAAATAAAACCCCCGCCTATTGATTACAATATTGCGTTTTCTGAGAACCTGGAATTAAATTTCCAAAAAAGGGTTATGTATTAAGTTATGCGAGAATTTTGATTGTTACATCATAGGGGTATTTCACAGAACACGGAGAGTCTAGAATCGTCAATGTTAAAATGGTGGCGTTAATAATTGTGTCATAAAACGTATTTTATTCACTTTTCTTCGCAAATATGGAATTCTCGATGCATTTCTCAACAGTTCTAGCGACTCGCTCCTTCTTATGTATTTAAGTTGTAACCTTGGACTAACAATATATGAAGAGAGAGCTAATTATTTTTACCCAACCCATACAAACTTACGATAAATCACTTTCTCCGGGTTTTTACGTCGTGCACCGTGAGAGAGAAAGAGACAACAAAAATAACACACCGCTTTTATGTACTTTAAGGATGATCTTGGTCTCCCGCTTCTCCGGGGACTCCACCCACATGTTTTATTATGCGAGTAAACTGGACACAACCAAACGGTTTTTTAGGTTATATGCTATATTTTTGTTGATAACAATACTGTAAAAAGTGGTTATACGAATAAACAAAAACATTGCGTCGACATGTGCTATGAATGGATGTATAAATACCCAAGCCCTGGTCCTAGCCACGCCCAGGTCTGCCGAGTCCGGCAAAAATCATCAAAAACTGACTACACTGCCTTGGAAAGGTACCACTCTATGTACTCTAAGGTTGTAACACAGTTCAGACTTTCCAGTTGTATAAAACACCAGTAATTGGCACTTGCTATATTCTGTAAATTAAACTCTTTTAAAAGCTATAAAAAAAGGATTCGCTTAATTTTATTTTGTAACGTGACAAGGCGCGCGGCTCCGAATACTTTCTCGCTCCCTTCTAAAGCACTGTTCCTCTCTAGCAATGTCGAGCTGTGTAGATCCAGGGCCCGACTCCAATTGGGCAATCGCCGACGCAATTCTAGGAATTTCATCTACTACTCCCACTACAAAGGCCGCTGCCCGCCGGCCTATAAAAGTTGTCCTTGAAACAGCAGATATCCAGAACCTAGTCTCAAGACCTGATACTGATTGCGCGTTGTTCCCCTTCAGCAAGGTCTTTGAGTTCTAAGTACGAAATATCTGTAAACGCTCGATTGAATTGTGCGCCGTCGGCCTTTCAGTTTGTTTTGTTTGTACAATATTGTTTGAAGTTTTAAAGTTATAAGGGAAAACCCTTTAAAGTCTCTTTTCATTTATTCTTGTTTAAACATAAAATAAATACTACGTCTCTGTACCGAACTCCACTCACTCTTTTAATATAACAAATTATTTTCATTATAAATTATCGCCAAACGTGTGGCAACGAAGGAAAAAAACGGTTATAATTTCAAAATATTAAGATTTGTTTATTTTCTATGACAGCCAACATCCCGGGTTACGAATAGCCCGACAATATTTGAAAAACTTTTAATACCATAAAAATAAGTGGAAGACGTTTCTTGTGCAATGATGGAAGACTTAGCTAGCAGAAGAATTGAATCCACGACGCCTGGATGGGAACTCAACGCATTTATCGACCGACTACTAACCGTTTCCTTAGATTTTTAACCCCACTGTAGAAGCCACGTAAGTTGTATCAGGGATACATGCTCCAACCAATTTTCCGTATTTAATTTAGCAAAAACAACCCCCATGTCATCCTCTAACAAAATAAGCACAAAAAATATATTTTAATCATTACTTTATAATAAAAATTGTCACGGCCGAGAATCGAACCCCGATCAACTGAATGGAAGACAACTATGCTGACCATTACACCACCAACTGTTGTGAGAACGGTGACATAAATTAATTTTTATCGTTCTTGGAAAATAATAAGGGCTTAAGCGACACTGATTAAAAATGATTGAAATATGCAGTTTTGATCAGTTTATTTTCTTGCATCCAAAGCTCTGACTCGTATTTGATTCTGAAAACTTTTGTGGCCCTCTAAAATATATTAACCATTTGGGATAAAGGTTGACTTAAGCGACACAAGTTTAGGACTTTTTTTAGCTTTTTGACGCTTCGGGAAACTCAGTAAGAGCATTGAGTTACCTGAGTTTACTCTTTTTTTTCAAAATCCAACCAGGTACCTACTGAAGACTTATGAATTTTACTGTATAAAAAAAGCAAGTGCTCTGGTGTAGACTTCCCGAAATGGCGCTTCAGCCCTTTTGCCTTTCCCGCGACGATACGTACTGAAAATAAGTCATTTTAATTTTAGAGCTCTACGTGCTCATATCACATCACAACCGAATTTGTATTGTTACATTACTAACACTTTATCGCTTTTCCGACCCATTCCAAAATTTTCTAAGAGGTAGTCTTATATTAATTTATCACTAACTCGTTTACTTATAATTTGTAATCATCACTTGGCTTCTAGACGAGAAGGCATTAAAGGGGAGTGGAAGGAAGTAGAGAAGAGGCAAGAGGAAGATAAGTGAACACCCTGGATTAAATTTGATTAACAAATGATTAGAGTTTCATCTTGCAATATCCTGTTATGAACATGAAATTTGTTTATCGTCAATTTCAGAACGGCTTTATTAATTATCCTATCTCGTATCGCGCATGAATTTTAACTCTTCCAGAGATAAGGAGAGCTTATAACATACATTAATATGTTTACTCGTTAAGGTTCTTTACTATTTTATGCTATGTCGTTCTTTATTATTACTATACGAACAACCTAACCCACTCCGTGACATGTTGTTGACTCATCACACCACCATCATAAACTTCCACGAGCTTCCGATGGACATCCGCGGCGGTATCTGCAAAGTCAAAAAACGGATTACCGCGTGATCTCGCGTGGACGGGAGGTGGCGGGAGCGTGCGACGACCTCTCCGTCGGGAGAATTTACTGTGACTGAACAAAATGGCCGACAACGCGCGGGACCAAACAAACTGACCGTTAGGATACCCCATACATGCCATGTGTGCCAACTTCGAAACGGAAAATTTCCCCTGGCCTCAGGAGCCCGTGTAACCTTACTTTTTGGATGACCCTCACGTATTATCTCTTTTTATATTTTACTAATTTATTTTTTTAAATAAAGACAAACATTGCGAGGCTACAAATAGCATGACCATAGTTAAAAAAAACTTCTACTGCTATCAAAATAAACTGAAAGTGTTGATAATTGAATGATGGAGAACTTAGCCAGCAGAGATATTGAACCCACGACGCTCGGATGGGAATCTGATGCGTTTGTCCTCTCAGCTACTAACCGGTCTTATTATTGTGTATTATTTATATGGAAGATAGAGTATTACTCTCACTGCTTTGTTTTGCTGAAATAAACAAATAATAATTATTAATAATATTTGACATTAAAGGAGATTTGCGGGTTTTGTAACCTTAAATACTAGCCCCAACAAATCCACATTGATATGGACATTTGGATGCTGGGCAGTTCTATTTCAAACAAATAAACTGTATGATTTCAAAGCGATACTTTCTTAGCTTCATGTTTTATACTTAAGTCCCTGCCTATCCAAATATTTCGCCATATCGAATTTCGTATTCAACAACACCGTGTCCAAAACAATCGAATATCAAACATCGGAGTTGTTGGTGTGAAAAAAAGGATTTGTTCGTTCGATTCGCTTTTTGGTCGGTTTGCTGTTTGGTCTCCAAAAAATATAAAATAAATGTGGTGTTTTGTAAATAAGAAGACTAAAATAAGTGTGGTGTGTTTGTGACCCATTTCGTTAGTACAAATTTGTAAGAAGAATTCAAGAATTTCAACTGCATCGGTGAGTGAATGGTTTCCCATTTTCACTTCAGTTCGCAATCTTTTCACAAGCTATAATTAGACACTTCCGTCAACTATTAAAGTTTATCGCTTAGAGTCCACTATTTTCCAAATTCATTTAAAGCTGGAAACACATTCGTGTTTCATCGCAG
Organism: Drusus annulatus; assembly: GCA_022651775.1. NCBI lineage: Eukaryota > Metazoa > Arthropoda > Insecta > Trichoptera > Limnephilidae > Drusus > Drusus annulatus. Next base: position 1,195,027 of record JAGWCC010000058.1, read on the forward strand.
TATCGCATTATAAGCGATAACTAAGGTTGTCAGAGCAACTAATTATTTGCTAAATAAGGCTTCGACAAAGCTACAATATCACAATTTGAATAAGTGTTTTGACAAAAAAGTGTAATGTATACAATTTCACCTCGCTATTATAAAAAAGCATGAATATTTTTGTAAATATATTTCTACATAGTACAGATACTCTTAGAGGCACTCAAAAATGCAAAAAATATTTTTAACGTTTTACTAGAATAAGGATACTAGAAAGTGTGTAGTTCCTTGGCGCTCATGTTCCGAGACAGCTGTCAGTTTGACAGATGGTAATGACAGGCCAATAGTCATGTGACACGACAGGGCATTAGCGGGTAAAAACACCGATTTATAAAAAGTAAAAAAATATATTGTGAAAACCATACAAGAGTCTTGACTGTTTGGAGCCAGTAAGATCAGGGTCTATTGTGAGGCAGATGTGAGTGGGTGTGGAAGTAGATGGGGAAGATGTAGGTTGAGAAATGACTGGCTGTTCAGATCTGGTCACCTAACACGAATAAATCAATTTTAAGCAACGCTTTGATTCTGAATAGTGGTCTTTCACCAGGGCGATACTTGGAGTATTTCCCACACTGGAAATTATATAATAACTTTGTATCAGACCACAGATTTTTTTTGAATTTTTATGACCGACCGGTTTCGCTTAGCCTAAGCATCATCAGGGTACTAAATTACATCAGTTTAATGAATGTCGAAAGGGCTTTAGCGACGCTGGTCAAAAATCTACAAGTATCTACGACTTGGAACGTGTCGCAAATATACTCGTACTAAACATGGTCAAATATCAATAAAAGCAATTGACTGATTTACCAGCTTTACGACATATTACGGTGACGGCCTCCGCGGTCGAGTGGTAAGACGCTCGACTAGGTGCTATCCAGAGGTCGCGGGCTCAATCCCTAACTAACTAACTAACCATCACGCCGTTTCATAGGCAGAGAGGACGGACCGCCATATAACTCTGTCTTGGCACACACTCCATTTCACTTCATTTACATTCATACATCGTCTCATACATACTCTTCTTTTATTCTGACTCTTCACATGACCCGATTCAAGTATTTGATTTACTTGATCGCGCCATGTCTTTCTCAGGCGTCCTCGACTTCTTCTTCCATTCACTTTCGCATCATATATTCCTTTTACACTCCTTTCTTCGTTCATTCGCATTACATGCCCAAACCATCTAAGCGTCCCTTTCTTGATCCTATTCATTACGCTCACATCAGCCTTGCGTTCTTTCCGGATATCCACATTTTTAATACGATCATACATAGTTTTACCGCACATACGTCTCAAAGATCTCATTACAGAATTTCCACAGCATTCAGTCTACTTTCATCTTTCGGCTTAATCCTGGCGTGCACAAATAACTTTTATTTTATTAATATCTGTCAAAGCACATTTAATTCATATAAAATAATATATAGTATACTTGCGACACGTTCCATAGTGGCAGATACTCTAAGTATCGCCTTGGAGAAACAACACCACTCAGAATCGAAACCTTGCTCGAAATGGCTTTAGCCGTGTTTGGTGAACAGATTTCAATAGACATGTACCTCCCAACCTTTCTCTCACTTATCTCTTTTCCCTCCACACTACCTTCAGATTATTATGAATTATTATTATTATTACATTATTAATAATAATAATAATATTTATTACATTCAAACATGCTCAGTAGAAGATTTCGGCTCTGTAGTCCACCAGTGAAAAGGACACTCTTCCTGGCGTTCTGCACAACCCTATACACGTGCGAGCTCCGGACTCATTTTAAGAAGAGTAGCATAGAAAGGCTTCGGGTCCAGTACAACAACGCCTACCACATGATGTCCAGTCTTCCCAGGCGCTGCAGTGCTTCCGGTTTGTTCACCGAGGGGCGAGTTCCAGGATTCGCAGCCTGCATGAGAACCAGGGTAGCAGGAATGCGGGAAAGGATTAACAACTCCAGAAATGGCCTCATCATGGAATCCCGTCAGATCCCGAATTCAAGCATAGAAGCGCATTGGAGTAAATTATTGGCCCCATTAATCTGAACGCTGACAGGATGGACTCCCTCTTGATGGCGTTTTGCAGAAATGAGGCCTAATATCCTCCATTTATATTTTTTATTTATATTATTAAAAAAAATATTTTGTTAATTAATTTCTTTTTTCTAATGAATTTGTGTTCATTTTTTATTTGTTTCTATTATTATTACAATGTATTCATATCAATTATGGAAGGTATTGCATTGCACTACTCCTGCACACCTTCTGGAATAATACTTTATTTATGTAATTATTATAACTTGGATTTTTGTTCAATGTCACGTATAGTCGAATTAAAAATGCAAGTGTGGTAATAATTTAAGTTTAATGAATTTGTCGATCTGCAAATAAAAGGGTTTTGTTTCGAATTGGTATTACGACGAGGGAGATAAAAAGTAAAGCACTGTCTGCTGTTGCGATTCGGAACTTGGAATAATAGGAGTTGCAGAAGATCAGGGATATCAACTAAATTGTATATGATTTTAACATGACTGAATACTTTTTTTTTTTTTTTTTTTAGGTATTTTACTTTTATTTAAACAATAATTATTATTATTTTAATTTAATTATTTTAATAATTATTGTTTGAATAAAAGTAAAAAACATAAAAATTAAAATGGAGTTATACAAAATAAACTTTAAACCCATAAATATAATGACTGAATACTCTTGACATTTACGCCATCATCTGAATAATGATGTATGTTTTATAATTTTCTTACTTTAACTAACCTAACTTTAACTCTAGCAAATAAACTGATCAAAACTGACTGCCCTGTATCCTTCGGGTGTAATTGTTTAGGATGTTGATAGAAATCTAGTACTAAGTGTTATTTGTCTGTTAAATCTACGATCACCAGACCTGTTTCGCGGTTAACTGTTAATTTGCATGTTCAGAACATATTTGTAACAGTGTTGATGTTTAACTGCGAAGCTTATTGGGGGGAAACACGAATGCAATAGATAGCAAATATTGTTTTCCTGTAAAGGGTAACACGGAATAGACAATAAACACATTCTAGTTATTTCTGAAATAGCATCTTATTTGTATCTGAACACCGCACAAGATTCCCCACGTCCCAACCGTCTGAAGCCAGTGGGACTGTGGAGTCCTCAATTGGAGTGTGTTGTGAGGCTGAATGTAGTGGGGAGGAGAAGAAGATGGGGAAGAGAAAGGTTGTTAGTTCCTGGCTACTTAGATCTGGTCACAAAATACAGCTAACGTCATATCAAGCAGTGGGGTGCACAGAGTTTTTTGATCAGGGTAGGCTACTGCCTCCCTGGATTTCCTTTTCCTACTGGAATAGGGGATTAATTTTTAATAGAGATAAGTAGGCACTAGGTAGAGAAAGGATGGTGTAGGAAAAACAACAGATTATTAATAGAGATAGGTACCAACACACGTCACCGATTGCTATTGGATTTGTTCTCTAAAAACATTGCCTTGAACACTAATAAAGATTTAAATAAAAAATAATTTTGTTTTTAGCCACTTTATTTATACAAATATAACAATTCGACCGGTTTCGGTTAAACTTAACCTTCTTCAGGAACGTAAATATATAAACTAAGATTAAAATATAGAGTTATACAGTAGACAAAGAAATAAGTGAAAGAGACAAAACATTAGTATAAACAGGACAAAGCATCAGAGAGGGGGTGGTAATGGAGTAGGTAGAGAGGTAGGGGGATGGGAAGAGGAGAAGGGGAACATTCTTAAAATCGGACTTTTAGTTAATTCTAATTGTTTATTTAAAATTTGGCAATTATTATTATTATTTGATTTTGACTAATAAAGATACTAACACGTCACTTGAACGAGCAATAGCTAACAGCATACATATTTTGTGTAGTCTAGTGAACTTAGAATAATCTAATCTGACGTTGGCTGCGTTTGGGCATATTTAGTAACTGCTGTTACTGCGGTCGGTGGAGCGCTCGCGGCGGTGCTATCAGCAAAATTTCGCGCGTATTTTTGAAAGAGAAGATTTATTTTTTGCAATAATTTCATATTATTTAATCGAATACTGAACATATGTTTATAATAATAATAATAAAGTTTTATTCCAGAAGGTATTCAGGAGAAGTGCAATGCAATACCTTCCGTAATTGATAATAATACATGGTAATAATAATAATAAAATCAAAGTTCTAATACACACAAAAATAATAATAAAGAAAAATAAAAATAAATTCAAGATAAAAATAAATTTAAAATGAAATTGAAATATTAATGGAGGATATTAGGTCTCATTTCTGCAAAACGCCATCAAGAGGGAGTCCATCCTGGCAGCGTTAAGGCTGATTCACACCAACGTTCGGATCCGCTCAGTGCCGATATTGTTCCGCAAGAGAGCTTATTGATATGGTATGAATATCAATCAAGGAGTATGTGCCAAGACAAATTTGTGTGGCAGTTAATCCTTCTGCCCACCCTTGTGATATTTAACTACTTAGTTAGTTCAATAATTATTTTGAAATGTGAAAATACTAACATCGCAGATTTTTTTTTATCAAAAACCATTTTTTTAACACTATTAATTATTAAAAATATTATTTAGTGATAAAAAATATGGTTTAAAAAAAAAATCTGCGTTGTAAGTATTTTTACACTTCAAAATAATTATTTAACTAAATAAGTAGTTAAATATCACAAGGGTGGGCAGAAGGATATACTGCCATACAACTTTGTCTTGGCATATACTCCTTGATTGATATTCATACCATATCAATAAGCTCTCTTGCGGAACAATATCGGCACTGAGCGGATCCGGACGTTGGTGTGAATCAGCCTTTAAGATTGATGAGGGAAAACTAATGAGCGGTAAAGGGTTTTTAGGGACTTTATATTCTTAAAGTCACATACAATTCTATTGATGAAGCCAAAAAGTTTTAGTGATTT